>CM029013.1:186062258-186662258 GCA_016801055.1 Panax notoginseng
TGAAATGTATGTTGAGCTATCCAATGTAATTGGATATTTATTATGATGTAAGACTTTGTAGAGTCATTTTGTTTGTAACGATTCAGATATAAGATTGAATCAAAGAGATGTAATCTAATGGTTGCGATTCAGGGCAAGAAAGAAGGAAATGTATAAAAGTTTTAAATATTCCGTAATTTTATTAAGTTTAACATCGAATAATGATGTATTATTTAGAGGTTGAATGTATGTTAACGACCGAAGTCGGGATTTAAATTTGTATAGATTTTTGGGTCGTTACACCTTTCATACAACTGCTGCAATGTCGAAGGAAAATCCACTGTGTCTTCCCCAATGGGTGATGAAGCCTACCACAAATCAAAGGGGAAAGTTCCCATGGACAAAATTGAAAAATTCCTCCATACTATGGGTCATAATGAAGCCAATGTGGTTTTAAGCTTAAGAGAAGCTCCACATCAAATTTCAATACTGGACTTGGTTTTAACTTCCGAGATCCAGGAAGATCACATACTGAAGGTTTGGAAGAAAGCCTACCTACCGAAATCAATGACTGTGGAAAAATTTCAACATTTGGTTGATCACATTTTCAACAACAATGTGATATCTTTCACTGATGATGACATTACCGCCTAAAGGGACCGTCATTGCTAGCCGTTTCACATTAACGGTTTTGTCCTCTCGGATACATGCTAGCTGAGTCTTGATAGATAGAGGTTCATCTCTGAATATATGTCCTTACGCTACGTTGGTGAAGATGAACGTTAATCTCAAATGGATCCAAAGCAGCCATACGGTTATTAAAGCTTTTGATGGATCCCGCCGGAATTCAGTCGGAGAGATTGAGCTGCCAATTGAGATTGGTCCCCATACATTATGTGTATCTTTTCACGTTCTCAAATAGATACAAGATACAACTTGCTTCTGGGAAGACCGTGGATTCACATGGCCGGGGTAGTCCCCTCCCACTCTTTCTCAACAACATAAATATATTATCAACAATAGCCTAGTCACAGTCAACACTGAACCGAATGTCCCTCAACACTGTGACATACCACTCATCAATATTGTAACGCCCCCAAAATAGGTCCAATCCATCCAACCCGTTCTGAGTCACCAAATACATGGTACAGAAAATAACTACAACTTTATTATTACAATTGTCGTGCAAAATACGACAACACATATACTGTGAGTTTAAATACAAATATTGTCATCTAGACAGTATTCATACTCAACTAAGAACTCTTATACTTATTGATACACTATTTTACAAAATAGTGAGGACTACTAAAACAACTGTCTTGAACCATCATTCCACACCCCGACTAGTACTCGCTACATTCTCGCCTCCTGAGAAGAAAATGGAACAACAAGGAAAAGGGTGAGCTCAACTAGCCCAGTAAAGAATATTATGACTAAGATAATATACAACAAATTATCGTTAGTCAACAGGGAAAAATCTAATAGAATACAATAGACAACAACTTTTAAATCAATATTCGCAGCGAAAAAAATATTCATAGAAGAGTTACGTAGAAATGAAATCTACGATTATCTATGAATTTAAAAGTCCATCATCAATATTTTATCCCTGTAACATCAATCTAAATATCTTAAATCAATAGTCATCTTTGCACTACAAGCCAAAGATATTCATCAGTTGGTCATGTTCATCTCAACACCTGTTCATCTTTGCACTACGGGCCAAAGATATTCATCAGAAATCATTCATCTTTGCACTACAGGCCAAAGATATTCAGTTATATCATCATTTAGGACTGAGGATGATGAAAAATATTTTAGAGAAAACGAATCCAGTGAAGCAAAAGAACAAATATTAGGGATTCGTATTACAGTTTATCCATGTCCAAAAATACCTCATAAACAATTCATAGTGGAGTAAAATTCAAGAATGATCAAAACATGGATACAATCAAAGCTAGTATCCATAATAGATATTTTTGACAAAAAGAAGAAATTTTATTTTTCGGTGAATAGTAACTCGTGAATAGTAACTCATGAATAGTAATCCCGACATGAAAAGTTCCAAATTAGATAAAAATTTTCAACCAATATTTCTGCATAATGATATTGAAGAAATAATATTATTTTTAAATAAAATAACATCCCTTACCTCAGCAAAAATAATACTTCTAGTTGAAACACCGGATATAGGTTATGACTTGAACTTGCACCGTATAGCAATACTCAAAGTATTAGAATACTCACAAGAATACGCTCACTAATATAGAGAGAGAAAGAGAGAGAAACTTGTGTTTCTGGTGTAATTTTCAATTATAACCTAAGCACCCTATTTATAGGAAATTACTTAGAACACCAAAGCAAAAATTTAATATATATTATATATATAGATATATATATATAATATATAAATTTTCAAGCCCACCTTTGAAGACTATATATTCAGCACATTTTAACAACCAGTGGGCCCCACCATCTCACAAAAAAACGTTTTTTCTCAAAATAATTAACTTAAACTCCAAAAATCAATTATTTCGGAACTTCGGATCTTCAATAATTCATAATAAATAGCCCTTTGATCAGAAAATTCGAATCTCGCGAGTTTTTATAGGAAATTCAATTCTCTACAACTTTACAGAAGAAAGTTTTTCCAAATTCTAAACAGAAATTGACCGAAAATCTATAAACGGGCGATTTTACAGTCAATAATAAATTTTCGGTCAAGAATTGTGTCCACCAACACACAAAACATGTGTTAATCATTTAATGCCACAAAAATACTCTTCCTCCTCATATACTCATATATCCCACATTCATTGTTAAAATATCACCATCAATATATTATTAAAACAATATATTTAAATGAATTATTTTATCAGAAAAAAATAAAATATTAATTTTCAACAATTGTCACATTAAAAATTTTCTCCATCTATATCCACACAAAATCATATTTCCTCATCATATAAATCAATAATTAATTATACACAAATATATTACAGAATCACAGTACTAGCAAACCAGGCCGTTCCCAGGAAAGAGGGGGCTTTCCAATAAGATTCTCCTTACTGGCACGCAATTAGATGACCAACCTCTCCTTAGACAGAACTTTCTTCTAGACATTGCCATAATGTTATCTAATAATATTATTCAGATAATATAATTATTGCTCCGATAATGGAAAATACTGTGTAGTGACAATTATTGAAATAATAGTAATATAAAATATTAACGTAGCAATTATTGAATCAATAAAATATAACATATTGAACAGTAATTACGATAACAATTATTGAGTAGTGCCTTCTTATGTAAGAATCAATAATTGGTGCAATACCGTGTGCTGCTGTGCAACAATGCGTATTACTATATTTTAACCACCGGGTATTCAACAGTATCAACTATGCCATTATTTATAAACAACTTACTCTTGTCGTTTCTTTCATCGAATCGCTTTTCGTATGGGGCCCACAAAAGGCTGCGCCGTCGTACGAATATTCTCCGACAGTAAGAATATTCCACGACCAAGCGAATATTCCCCGACAACAATGAATATTTTATAACCACTTGTGTATTTTGAAAAAAAAATTCATATATCACCCTTAACTTTAACATTTTATCAATTTAACCATTTACTAAATAGTAATTATAAGAAAAATTGAATACTTTTATTTCATAAAAATTCGGGGTCTTACAATCTCCCCTCCTTATGAAATTTCGTCCTCGAAATTTACGTACCTGGTATTTCAAAGAGTTGAGAATACCTTGCTTTCATTTCAGATTCCATCTTTCCTGTCATCTAATTTATTCATTGCTCATCTCCTGTATTTCAGATATCATTCAAGAATACAGCTTCAAAACAAAGGTAATTGAACAATTAACATATCACATATATCCCGATATTAGACTGACCAACATATAAGCTTAGGCAGACACACTAGCGAAAGATTTTACTCGTCTCTCTCCTCCTAGTCCTATTCCCCGATCTCCGCCAGAATCATATCCCCTAAGCTCTGATACCAACTGTAACGCCCCCAAAATAGGTCCAATCCATCCAACCCGTTCTGAGTCGCCAAATACATGGTACAGAAAATAACTACAACTTTATTATTACAATTGTCGTGCAAAATACGACAACACATATACTGTGAGTTTAAATACAAATATTGTCATCTAGACAGTATTCATACTCAACTAAGAACTCATTATACTTATTGATACACTATTTTACAAAATAGTGAGGACTACTAAAACAACTGTCTTGAACCATCATTCCACACCCCGACTAGTACTCGCTACATTCTCGCCTCCTGAGAAGAAAATGGAACAACAAGGAAAAGGGTGAGCTCAACTAGCCCAGTAAAGAATATTATGACTAAGATAATATACAACAAATTATCGTTAGTCAACAGGGAAAAATCTAATAGAATACAATAGACAACAACTTTTAAATCAATATTCGCAGCGAAAAATAATAATTCATAGAAGAGTTACGTAGAGAATGAAATCTACGATTATCTATGAATTTAAAAGTCCATCATCAATATTTTATCCCTGTAACATCAATCAATAAATATCTTAAATCAAATAGTCATCTTTGCACTACAAGCCAAAGATATTCATCAGTTGGTCATGTTCATCTCAACACCTGTTCATCTTTGCACTACGGGCCAAAGATATTCATCAGAAATCATTCATCTTTGCACTACAGGCCAAAGATATTCAGTTATATCATCATTTAGGACGAGGATGATGAAAAATATTTTAGAGAAAACGAATCCAGTGAAGCAAAAGAACAAATATTAGGGATTCGTATTACAGTTTATCCATGTCCAAAAATACCTCATAAACAATCATAGTGGAGTAAAATTCAAGAATGATCAAAACATGGATACAATCAAAGCTAGTATCCATAATAGATATTTTGGACAAAAAGAAGAAAATTTTATTTTTCGGTGAATAGTAACTCGTGAATAGTAACTCATGAATAGTAATCCCGGCATGAAAAGTTCCAAATTAGATAAAAATTTTCAACCAATATTTCTGCATAATGATATTGAAGAAATAATATCATTTTTGAATAAAATAACATCCCTTACCTCAGCAAAAATAATACTTCTAGTTGAAACACCGGATATAGGTTATGACTTGAACTTGCAGCGTATAGCAATACTCAAAGTATTAGAATACTCACAAGAATACGCTCACTAATATAGAGAGAGAAAGAGAGAGAAACTTGTGTTTCTGGTGTGATTTTCAATTATAACCTAAGCACCCTATTTATAGGAAATTACTTAGAACACCAAAGCAGAAAATTTAATATATATATATATATATATATATATATATATATATAATATATAAATTTTCAAGCCCACCTTTGAAGATCTGAATTCAGCACATTTTAACAACCAGTGGGCCCCACCATCTCACAAAAAAAACGTTTTTCTCAAAATAATTAACTTAAACTCTCAAAAATCAATTATTTCGGAACTTCGGATTTTCAATAATTCATAATAAATAGCCCTTTGATCAGAAAATTTGAATCTCGCGAGTTTTTATAGGAAATTCAATTCTCTACAACTTTACAGAAGAAAGTTTTTCCAAATTCTAAACAGAAATTGACCGAAATCCATAAACGGGCGATTTTACAGTCAATAATAAATTTTCGGTCAAGAATTGTGTCCACCAACACACAAAACACGTGTTAATCATTTAATGACACAAAAATACTCTTCCTCCTCATATACTCATATATCCCATATTCATTATAAAAATATCACCATCAATATATTATTAAAATAATATATTTAAATGAATTATTTTATCAGAAAAAGATAAAATATTAATTTTCAACAATTGTCACATTAAAAATTTTCTCCATCTATATCCACATAAAATCAATATTTTCCTCATCATATAAATCAATAATTAATTATACACAAATAATATTACAGAATCACAGTACTATCAACCAGGCCGTTCCCAGGAAAGAGGGGGCTTTCCAATAAGGATTTCTCCTTACTGGCGCGCAATTAGATGACCAAACCTCTCCTTAGACATAACTTTCTAGACTTTGCCAATAATGTTATCTAATAATATTATTCAGATAATATGAATTATTGCTCCGATAATGGAAAATACTGTGTAGTGACAATTATTGAAACAATAGTAATATAAAATATCAACGTAGCAATTATTGAATCAATAAAATAAAATATTGAACAGTAATTACGATAACAATTATTGAGTAGTGCCTTCTTACGTAAGAATCAATAATTAGTGCAATACCGTGTGCTGCTGTGCAACAATGCGTATTACTGTGTTTTAAACCACCGGGTATTCCAACAGTATCAACTACGCCATTATTTATAAACAACTTACTCTTGTCGTTTTCTTCATCGAATCGCTTTCCGTTATGGGGCCCACAAAAGGCTGCGCCGTCGTACGAATATTCTCCGACAGTAAGAATATTCCACGACCAAGCGAATATTCCCCGACAACAATGAATATTTTATAACCACTTGTGTATTTTGAAAAAAAAATTCATATATCACCCTTAACTTTAACATTTATCAATTTAACCATTTACTAAATAGTAATTATAAGAAAAATTGAATACTTTTATTTCATAAAATTCGGGGTCTTACAAATATCAATTCTGATGTTGAGCCAATCAGTTTTCATACCTTGGAAGTGAGCAACACTCAATACCATTCCATTGGGACGCCATTTCCCGTACCCAAGATTTCTGCTGAAGTAATGACGGCTACCCAAGAAATGATATCATTGGGTCATCAGCCGGGACAAGGACTGGGTAAAAATCATCAAGGCATTAAGCGCCCGATTCAAATGTCTAGTCAAACCGGGACATCCAGACTAGGCTATTCTACCAATTCTAGTCACAGGAATCCGCATAAGCATAAGCAGACTCCTTTAGCTTCAGCCACACAACAATTATCTCCACCTATAAATCTTGAGCCCGCACAACCTCCGATAAAGGTGCCAGACAACGTAATGACTATGTTATTTCCCAAACCGATACTGGTAAAAGAGAAAGAAGTCTTTGTTCTAGATCCCAAAGTGGAAGAAGAGGAACGAAGAATTAAACAAGACATCGTCCGAATGATGTCAGGCATACGCATCATTGTCCATGATGAACATACAAATAGATACACCCCATACGATGATTGTCCAGACATAATGGTTATCATTCGGGAGAAAGAGGACGATGACAGCCCCTCCATCACTGCAGTCCACCAGGACTTTGCCCTTGCCAATTGGAGCAACACTCCTTGCATTGGTCGACAAGAGTAAAATGGGCAGGACCTCTTTCTGCCCTGTAGATATCATAACTGGTTACTTTTCTGTACAGTATTAACAATTGTTTTATCAGCACATGCTAATATTTTGTATGATTAAACAGTTTCATATATATTAAGTGAAAGCATATTTTGTTTTAGGACTTTGAGTTTAGATGTGCATGTACTTGCTGATATGATGCCTCTTCTCCACAAGGATTGTAACTTTGATGAAAAGTTGGACTAAGACTTGATGGAAATATAAGCGGACATTGAGGTGCCTCAGGAGATCAAAGAATGGATCGAAGACAAGCCTAAACCCAACCATGATCAAACCACCTCCTTCAATCTCGGAACCTTAGAAAGCCTTAGGTTAATCCAGATTGGTTCAGACCTTACACCAAACCAAAGGAATGATATGGTTACACTACTAACCCAATTCCAGGATGTATTTGCATGGTCTCATGAAGACATGGTGGGTTTGTCCACTGACATTGTCCTTCATCGCCTTCCCATTAAAGAGGGATTTAAGCCAGTCAAGCAAAAGCTCATGCGATTGAAACCTGAGTAGAGTTTAAAGGTGAAAGAAGAAATTATGAAATAATTTCAAGCTGGTATTATCATGGTGTCCACATATCCTGAATGGATATCCAACATCGTTCCCATGCCTAAACCTGGAGGAAAGGTGCGAGTTTGCGTGGATTATCAGGATCTGAATAAACTTGCCTTAAGGATAGCTTTCCCGTGCCATTTATCCACATTCTCATTGATAATACTGCTCAATACGACATGCACTCCTTTGCTGATTAATTTGTGGGGGTACCATCAGATCATGGTTGCTGAGGAAGATCGTGAGAAAAATGCTTTCATCACGCCTTGGGGAACTTTTTGCTATAGACAGTTGTTGTTCGGCCTCATCAATGCCGGAGCCACCTATCAGGGAGCCATGATGGCTCTTTTCCACGACTTAATGCACAAAGAGATAGAAATCTATGTGGATGACATCATTGTCAAGTCCCGAAGGGAGGAAGACCACTTAGGCCATCTCAGAAAGCTCTTCAATAGTTGCGTAAGTACAACTTGAAGTTGAATCAAGCCAAGTGCGCCTTTGGCGTTAAATCAGGAAAGTTGGTAGGATTCCTAGTCAGCCACAAGGGAATTGAGCTGGATCCCACTAAAATCCAGGCCATCACGGAAATGCCCATTCCTCAGACAGAGAAGGAAATACGGGGATTTTTGGAAAGAATCAACTTCATTAGCAGGTTCATTTCTCACCTCACAGCAACCTGTGAGCCCATTTTCAAGTTGTTAAGGAAGAACTCCTCTATGAAGTGGAATGATGAATGCCAGAAGACCTTCCTTACAATAAAAGAACAGCTAGTCAAAGCTCCCATTTTAGTACCATCTAGGGATGATGTTCCCCTGTTCATGTACATGTCCATAAGTGACAATGTCATGGGCTGCATGCTGGGTTAGAAAGACGATAGAGGCCAAGAACGAGCTATCTATTACCTCAGCAAAAGATTCAGTAGCAGTGAACATAAGTACACTCTGATTGAGAAGACTTGTTGTGATTTAGCATGGGCTTCCATGAGGTTACAACATTACCTCCATGGTCACACAACCCATCTCATATCCCGCGTGGATCCTCTCAAGCACGTGTTCAGTAAACCCATGCTGAACTATAAACTGTCTAGCTGGTAGTTGATCCTACAACAATTTGACATCGTTTACGTGACTTAGAAGTCCATCAAAGGTCAAGAAATTGCGGATCAACTGGCCGCCGCACCTTCATGAGATACCCTTGGAAACATACTTTCCCGATGAAGGGGTAATGGAAATTCAGAAACACCATCAGTACGATACACGCCAAACATGGAACATGTATTTCGATGGAGCTGTTAATATGGAAGGTTCTGGAGCTGGAGCAGTTCTTGTATCCGATACGAGGGAGCAATATCCCGTCGTCGTCAAATTGCAATTTGTCAGCACTAACAACACAGCTGAGTATGAAGGCTGTATCATGGGGCTAAAACTTGCCCGTTCAATGGGCATCAGGAGGTTAACTGTCTTTGGGGATTCATAGTTGGTAGTTAAACAATCCACGGGAATCTATCAAACCAAAGAGCTACATTTGCTTCCTTACCATTAGTAAGTTTACAGATGGCTTCGGAGTTCGAAGAGATCTCCTTTCTACACATTCCTCGTAATAGGAATGACTTAGCAGACGCGCTAGCAACTTTGGCCTCCTTGATTCATATACCTAACAAGGAACACATGCCAAGCGTCACATTTGCCCTGCAAAAGGTACCAGCCTATGAGAACAATGTTGGAGAAGTGTCAGATGAGCTACTTCCCATCTAACACCCTTGGTATCAACATATCAAGGAGTACTTACGAGATGGATCTACACCCGCTGAGGTAAGTCTGACTGAGAAAAGGCGGATCCATCGACTTGCTATGAAATTCTACCTGAGCGGAGATGCACTCTACAAAAGAGGTGAAGGATTAGGTCTCCTCAGATGTCTGGACCAGGACCAAGCTCAGAGGCTTATGGATGAGGTCTATGGTGGAGTCTATGGCCCACACATGGAGCGGCTTCACTTGTAAAGAAGATCCTCAGAACAGGACATTACTGGCTTACCCTCAAAGCTGACTGTAATGACCACTTCAAGAGGTGTTATCAATGCCAAATTCATGGGAATGCTATCCACGTCCCTCCGAGGGAGCTCCATAATATAAGTTCGCCTTGGCCCTTCTCAATGTGAGGAATGGACGTGATCGGGCCTATCGAGCCCAAAGCCAGTAATGGACATCGATTTATTTTCACCATGATCGACTACTTCACCAAGTGAGTAGAAGCAGCCTCCTTCCCCAGGGTTACCAAAGAAGTCATCATTGCTTTCATCAGAAACAATGTCATATGTCGATATGGACAACTAGAGGTAATTGTATTAGACAATGTTAAGAACCTCAACAACAAAATGATGGAGGAGTTATGTAGCAAATTCCACATCAAACACCTTAACTCCTTCATCTACCGTCCAAAGATGAATGGTGCTATTGAAGCGGCTAATAAAAATATCAAGAAGATCATGCAAAAGATGTCCGCTAACCACAATGGATGGCCTGACTTATTGCCTCTTACTCTTTTAGCCTACAGAACATCAATGCACACTTCCACTGGGGCAACCCCCTATGCATTGACCTATGGGATGGAAGCAGTGCTCCCCATGGAAGTGGAAATGGAATCCCTTAGAGTGTTGATATACGCTCAGCTGGATGTAGACCAATGGGTACAAGACATGTATCACCAATTGTCTTTAATAGACGAAAGGCGAACCGCGACTATCTTCCATGGTCAGTTTTATTAACAAATGATCGCCATATCCTACAATAGAAAAGTACGGCTACTGCAGTTTAAACATCATGACTTGGTTTTGAAGAAGATCATCGATAACCAAGATCAGTCTAAGGGAAAATTCGTCCCTAACTGGGAAGGTCTGTTTATTGTTAAGGAGGTATTGACAGGAGGTGCTCTCAGATTGCAGGAAATGGACGGTGATGAATTTCCGCTACTCATCAACTCGGACACCGTGAAATGGTACTATGTCTGAAGTTACCATCAAGGAAACATCCTGATGTTGGATCATCAGATCACCAGTCATTCCGGTTCTTTAACCTTTCACTACATACAACACTTTTTCACACTTTGCCCCTCTGGGAAACACACTTTTCAAGCCAGCAGCCTGGTTTTTGGATCGCCTGATCCTTTTCTCTCCATTTGGTTTTTTAACCCTTACTCAACTTCAGTTATCCCACTAGAGATTGAACCTTTCACATTTGTAGTTTGTCCCCAAACATGGGATCAAACTTTTCACACCTGCAGTTTATCCTGAACTTAGGATTAAACTTTCTTCCCCCCGCAGTTAGTCCTCCACAAAGGATCAAACTTTTCGTCGGCTACAAATCGTCCTAAGGGGCGAACTACGTCGACCTGATCTCCCTGATACACTGGAGTACGTAGGCAACCATTTTATATGGCTTAATAGCAATAAAAAAAAACAAAATCAAAAAACATTTCTACACCCTTTTCATTACAAAATCAAAAACAACAAAAACCCTTTTCTGCCACATATAGCGTTGAACCTCTTACATCAGGTTCGAACTACGTAGACCTGATCTCCTCTTCAATAGGAGTATGTAGGCAGCCATTTATGGTTCGGTCTCACCCCCTACCAAAACACAAATATTTATCCACGGTATTGGGATCATCCTTCAATCCACTACATTTCATCGACTTTAGACCAAAGGGATGGAACTACTTGACCTCCTCCCAAATTAGGAGACTCGACGATCATCTATGCTGTGGTTGTACCTCGAAGAGCAATACCAATCCAATAGAGATGGAATTAACTAGGCTCCTCCTAAATAGGATTACTGGCGACCATCTGTGGTGCGGTCAATCTCAGAGAGGAAAGCCACATTCCTCTCCACATTTCCGTACAGAAACCAGTCCCAAGACATCAAAGATGGTAGGGATACACACAGATCAATGATCTATTCTAAAATTTCCAAAGACAACTCAATATCCATCCATCAAGGAGGAATTCAGAATACATCAAGATCACAAGCCCTGAAAAAGTAGGCAAATATCAAACAAGTATCTAGGCATATCTAAAAGGGAAGTGATCAAAAATATATTTTCCTGCTATATAATGCTGTTTGATATACCCAATGTAAACTGTACATGATAAAATGACTAAGCTAGTCTGTGCAGGAAAATACAAGCCCATCTACAAATCAGTGTATATGCGAGCTATCAAGCCCAACATGGCATCCCTCTCAGAAGAAGGAGGTAACACTGTGGTCTCCTGTACAAGGGTATCCACACGAGCTAACAGATCTACAACCATCTACATGGTGATTCTGTTCTCATCAATATACGTGCTCATCTCTGCAATCATGTCAGTGGTAAGGGACCTCACTGTGGTACTATCTGTGATGTCTACATCCCGGGCAGATATGGCGCTATCCCTCTCAATATCATGGTATCTCTAGCTGATCTGGCCTCATCCTGCTTAACAACAACGACATCTCTACGGGCGAATGCCTTGTCTCTCTCTAATAGAGTTGCGTCTCTCCCATCAAGGGCTATCAACATCAAGGCTCTAGCCTGATCTCTCTCGAAGGTCATCAGATAAAGACTCTGCTCAAAGTACTGTGCTGAATGCTAGATCACGATAGTGCTAGTACTGGGAGAATCTACAAGAGCTGTTGGCAACCCAGTAATTTGTTCCTCCTTGGTGTGAGAATCAATGTCCTCTATGGGCTCTCCACCATCTGAATCACTACTCGACACTGTGGATACTGCCGCAGCAGATAAAGTCTCTGTCTCCATCCATGCAGAATACTCTGGCGAATAGGCCGGATGGCTAACAGAAAAAGCAGCTTTCTCACGCTGATACCAATAAGCTTACACCCCAGATCGGTCCTCTGCTGTAAGATGGTGAGAAGCTAAACACTGACCTAGCGCCCCATCAAAAGGATAAAAGTCCTGGAACTGGTCAAATTACAACATCACGGCCAGTGGGTGGTAGGTAGTCATGCCCCTCAAACCAGCCAGAGGGAGATAATCCATGCCCGGAGCATAAGTAATGAAGCTATAGGGTGAACTAAGCCCTGTACACGACAAGATAGCAAACGGATCTCCGATCCCAGCTAGGAAAACAGACCAAGAGGCAGGATTTGTACACTCCGTAGGCTGGAAGGAATACGACATAGCTATCTCATGGGTAAAGTAGTACCCGTATCGGTGGAAGGTCCCAATTGGTCTCAAGTGTGACACAAACCACATGTATAACATGACCGAACTGCCTGTGAATACCCCTACTGGGTAAGTGCTGCAGAACGTGGCTGACCTCAGCGTTTCCACCACGATCATCGAAATGATGGTACGACCCTCCCTAAGAGCTCTCACTGCCATGATGACATCGATATCCAGCTCATCCATATATCATGGCATGTACACATACGCCACTATGCACATCACGAGTACATCCACTCTGGCCAAATGCCACTGATCCTCTGGTGATGTGAAATCCCCAGAATGTCGTGCGTAGCTATCCACCGAGCCAAATCTGTTTATTAGGAAGCACTGGGGAAATACATGGTCGTATGTAATCTCATCCTCTACTACTCTACGCCGTAACCCGGTGAGGGTCATGAACTGCCGGCACATATCTCCGACAGCCATGTGAGAGCAAGGTCTGTCCAGTGGCAGTGTCGTCAACCGTGCGTACTCCTCTAAGGTTGGAGTCAACTCATGGATACCGAACCAAAAAATCTGCCTCTCCGGTATCCAATGCTCTAGCACGCCCTCCACAAATCTTGTGAGAACCTAAAACATCAGGAAGGTCATAGAATGCTGTAATAACTGATCTACGGTCACCCTATCTGGGGGTGACATACTATAATACCAGGATCTCAGACGAGATGCCACCAATACTGGTGGGGTGTGATCTATGTGGCTGACTGTCGAAGAAGACATATGTGTGGGCCGTATCATAAGACCATCCAGTGGTCAATGCTGAATATCTCTGGACATACATACATACATATGCATAATATGATACATGCATGACAAATAATAGATAGCGATATGATGTAGGGAATGGAAGACAATACATACATTCCTAAGTACATCATCATCTATATACATCGTCTCTGTACAGATAAAAATATAGGGAAATAGGGCACAGACACCCTACTACTAACAGAGGCCTATCAAAAGATTTAGCGAGATTGGGGTACATCCACCCAATATCTAACAGAGGCCTATCAAAAGAGGTAACGAGAATACACATCAGAAGAAGATAATGGCGCTAATATCTACATCATCAATCCTGTCCACCTGATGTAACTCCTCCTGAGTCACTGGATCTCTATCAATAGGGATGTCATGCCTATACAAGGGAGGATCTGCACCGGTAAAGCCAAATGGGTCATCTAAGGGGCCAGCGCCTGAGCTGGAAGGATCAAATGAATCTGCCTCTGCCGGATCTCTGCCCAAATTACTGATAAAGAAATGTGCCCGATCCAGTCGCTGGGTCAAACTGTCAATCTGTGTCACATAAGTCGGATCTCGGACATAGACTAGCCAATCCATCATCATCACGGATCCTGGAACCATATCTCCCATGAACTGAGTGGTGCGAGTTTGGGCTCCAATGGTACGAGGGGACCACCAATGCTGAAATACATCCTGAGTGCATGGACCCTCCGACAATGCAAAACCGTCAACACCCAATAATGGGATATCAATGACGGGTGACTGCGACATAGGCTAATAACGCCTGGCAGGAGGCAAGATCAGTATACGGATCTCTCCTGTGGTGCTCCTAATAGCACGCTCTCCTAAATAGAGCTCCCATCCTCCATCAGTAAAGAGAGGAACCCTACAGGTGGAAATCATGTACACGACACCAGTCGGGTACCCATCCTCAAATCCAATGGCTAATTGCTCCCCAAAGTAGGGAATCCATGTGATGACATCAGCTGTCAATAACTCCAGCTGTAGGGGGCAATGAGTGAAACCCTCAGCTACATGGACCTCTGCCAGTATGGAATGATGCCATCGCCGTCCTCGTGGATAGGTATCCAATCCTAACACGCTCACAGGACGCAAGCATGGGAGCCTCTCATAGGCCCAGAACTGGCAACATAAAGGCAAATATTTGCTGTCAGTAAACACTCTTAACCTATACATGGGAAATTATAAGAGAAATACTCAGCAGCAGAAATGGGTAGAATCCTAACCAAGCCTCGGTCAAGCCCTGCGAACGCATTCTCATTCTCCTGAGGAAATAGGCAAAGGTGTAGGAACCCCAACCATACTCTCCTCTACGGTCCATATGTCGTGTGGCACTAATCAAAGCGAACGACACCGCAGAAGAGTTATCTGCTATGAAGCAGCCCCTAATGATCATCAGGAATAATCGCTGAAGAATGCGATCCCTGACTCTGACATCAGCTGGTATGGGCTCACTCAATAGCCCACTCATAGCATCTACGCTCAAAGGACCCGTACGGACAGCCTTGCCCTTGAGCGCCTCCGTCGGAACTCCTAGCAAGGATCTGACGGTAGTCGGGGTAATATCTGCCGTACAAGGCACTGGTACACCTCCAAACTCCATACCTGTGATAAATCGCCAATCCACCAGTGTCATCATCACCTCACAGTCCAGTAAATGAAGTGACTGAGTCTGGTGAAATCAGCGCTCAGACAGTGCCCTGAAGTAACCCCAGGGACAGCGATAGGGAAGGATGGAATAGAACGCCCTAAATCCCCAGTCATGCACAATCGCTCTATAGTCAGGATGCAGAGCCCGGTACATGGAGTGAATGCTGGATCAATTCCCTCGACGCTGTGTAAAGCTGGGAGCCTACATAAAATGCAAATCGACATCAAAATCCTTTACTCCTCATCAATAGGAAAGAAGGAAGATTAAGATCTAACTTGATACCTCGTTGGCATGCAAGTACATCGAGGGATGACAACTCAAATCACCCAGAAGCTCTGGGTTTGCCACCTGAATACTCAGGAGGTCCATATGGGGAGCATGCGCAGTAGGAGTGGGGTCCACCATCAGAGCATCGTCCTCAACGTCCGGCACATCAACCTGGACGGGACGTATCACCGCCTCTACCAACCGGTGAGGCTCTCTAACAGAACGCGGTTGAGGCACTTTAGAAGCCCTCCTCTGTATGCCAGAAGTGGTCCTATGGGAACTACTTGGCTGGTCCGGATCCATAATATCTGGACAACAAATTTCCAAATCACCTCAAAAAGGGTATGGTAATTCTGAAACCTGGAGCTTTTTTTTTATAATACATTTTATGACTACATGCATGCATGCATTATTTTAACATACGTATATAGTAGAGTTAAAAATGCATGACCATTCAATGCCTACATTTTGAATTTTTTTGTCATAGTCCCCTTTGTAAATAGGACTATCCACATGCACATAGGCATGACTAGGTGGCCATTTAGTAGCACACCTGACCACAATCATATACATACTATATGCATTTAAATGTCAAATTCATCAATCTATAAGGGTAGCCTAATTACTAGGATTACTTTGCATTTTTACCTTTTACTCATTTGTCTTCAAATAGGATAAGAAATAGTAGAAAAAGGTGCTAATTTGACTGTTTCAAAAGTCAAATTTTTTCACATCATTATGTTCAGCATGGTTTAATACTAACATTTACTATGTTAAATATTTTTTATCAAGTCATTTGAGTATGCATATTCACTACTGTATGTTTAGATGCATTTCATGTGATAAGTCATTTTCCAACGGATAAAAACAGGAAAAGAAGACATGCATACATTACCAGGACAGTGTAAAACACTTGTATGGTTACAGAATTTGCAGAAAGACGTCCAAACTCAGCAGATCTGAAGAAGAACTCTTAGATTTCCTTCGCGGCGCAACATGAAATGGCTTGAGAAAGAAAACTGCAGCATTAATAGCCATTCACGGCTGGCCGCAGGTCCACCTGCGGCTGCTGCAGGTGTACCTGTGGGACCCTTATATGGGTCCCACCCCTCCGGCTACGTCCAGTTCGAGTTACAAAGGAGTTTTCACAAGCTGAAAAGGCCAAATCAGGGATAAAAACGCTACGCGATTGAGCATAATAGCCTGAAACCCTGGTTTTCCTGGGCCCAACTGTGGCTTTCATATCAACCATTGGTATTCGACCAAACCCCGGGTTTACTATACTGATGATCTTAGCAGCTGCAGATCACATTCGATAATACCGCACAAGGGTCCAATGCTGTCAGGTTGGGGTCGTCGTTACCAATCAGAAACCCCGGCGGGGGCTTCACACGTTTTCATATGTCAAAGTATAGATCCCCAGTGGGGGTATCACACATTTTTCGTTGGTTCACACGTCAGCGAAGGTCAAGAAACCTTGACAATTTGCCCAACAAGGGTATTTTTCGTTGATGCACACATCAGCGAAGATCAAGTAGATTCCTGGCAGGGGTTACAACGTGTGGTCATCTGTTGGTTCATACACTAGAGAAGGTTAGGCATCCCTGACAACACATACTGTTGGCAGTAAATCCAACAGAACATTTATATGTCCTGGCGATACCAACAAGGAAGGATCAACATCATCGGGGAGGATCGATGATGGAATATGCTATACACATCCTTAAACAGACAAAGCTTTATCCCCACAGATCTCTTGTACACGAGAGGCACATCTTCGGAATAAAGTCTCACTACTACAAAACAGTAAATAGACAACGCGGAAAAAACGTTGTGGTTTCAGTCAGAAAAATGTCGTGGTTAAGGGTGTCATCTATTTGACACCCTTACACAACGTTTTTAAAACATTGTAGTTAAGCACATTACACAACGTTTTTTAAGAAAAAAACGTTGTAGATTTATTTTCCATAAATTAGCAGATACTTAAAAATGTTGTAGAAGGTATGATTTCACAACGTTTTCTGGATAAAAATGTTATAGTTTAATATATCAGACAACGTTTAGGCATATTTACACAACATTTTTAAAATTTTGTGCATTAAAAAAAAAGAAAGAAAAAGGTTATGGTTCACCTACATTACCAATACACCTGCAATATGCTAATGCTTGAAAGATTAGCATATTGTAGCCTGAAAGATTAAAAGAGTTGTAACTTCAATCATTTATCAAAGATTCCAAGTAATCCAACCACACACAATTCTACAGTTTCGACAAACATTCTTTATCTTCAAAGTATATGACAAGACATTAGCAAATACAGGAAATATAACCCCAACTACTATACTGACAACTCGTGTGTACAATATAAGTATGAGAATATTCAAATTCATGAACCAAACAAAGTTGTTGATTCTCATTAGTATAATAAACCATTCACTTGATTTTCATCAAATGCCAAGAAGTGTTTTAGAATCCTAAACAATCTTTGATTTACAATCCCAATGAACCAGCATAATAACTTTGACTTACAAATGAACAAGGTTTTATCCGGACCTACAGCAGTGGCGAGGGTGGAGTGTAAGACATGACCAAGTAAACACTGCTGTAGGAATGCACACAGCAATGGTACGAGCCTTCTTATTGAGCTTCTCCACAATATGAGCTTGAATCGCCACGACCATTTTCCCCTCCACAAAATGATCCACTCAATGTAACCCCAAGAAAATTCTCCAAGAAAGGAGAGCTATCAACATTCAATTTTCCAAAAAAAGGCTCGCCGCGACCACATCAAGAGAATATAATTCCCCCAAAGACTTTCTTCTTGTCCCTATTAGCAGGACTCAAACGATGAGAACTTTCGACATCACATTCTTCCTTCAAACGTCTCAATTTGTCAGAGACATTTCTAAGAGAAGACGATGCCATTTATGAATTTGAATTAAAGACACGGAAGAAATCACCAGTTTTAATACCACCACCGCCAACATATAGGTACTCCTCACCTCCTCTGCAAAACAAAAGTAACTTTGACTACTCTTGTTCAAATTAAATAAGCATGAAATAATACGGTTATAAAAAACTCAAGCAGCAAAAGCACGCGCACATTTATTATACTAATATAAAAAACTAGGAAAAATTTCAGCTTAAAGATATAACACAATATGAAATAAAAAGGATAATCAAAAAGTTAGCTATGAGCTGTAAACATTTATTAGATGTTTCAAGTAAAAGTACTACACTTTTCTTACTATATATATTTCTCCCCACAATTTGTACCAATCATTCAGTCAGATGCATAGCCTATTAAATTATGAAACTCGTGTTCAATTAACTGAAATCAGAGTTTTAAGTAAATACATAAGCGCAAAATGCAGCAGAAATGGTCTTTTCTAAATTGATGAAAAAAGACAACATTAATAAAGACGAGTGAAGAGAACTGAAACGACTCTTAGTATTCTCGAAATCTTCCCAAAGATAAAACAGGTACCAAGTTAGTTTTTTCCTTAGACTCATTGCAACATTGTTTAACAGCTAACATATATATATATATATATATATATATATACAAATGAGAGAGTTTCACAAATTACCCATAAATTTCATGGAATACTTGGGATGTTATCCATCTCACTTTATACCTCCCAACTGAGCATTTTCTTCTTTTCACAACACCAATGTAGAAAGCAGGATAGTGTATATGATCTCCCATCTGCCACAAATTATGCATGCTTAAGATCAAAGAGCATTAAGAAGATAAAACAAAACTCGAATATATATACCATCCAATATTTCAACTCACAAACATGAACCAACTCTTTCTAATTTGTTTATTGAATGCGAGCTAGAAACTGAAACTAAACTACAACTATGATTGTCACAATAACAGGTTCCAATTGGTTTTTTGATGACAAAATATAGTATGTCCCAACTACTAATTGAAAGAATTCTAAGAGCATAGATATAAATAGTACTGGCGAGCGTACCACAATATTGGCCATATTGTAGTAGTAAGTGTACGACCTGATTCAAATTGCTGAAATGGAATATACCAACAAATTTTTTTTGCTAAAATGGAAGCAAAAAGAAGGAGCTTTATTACCTTTACTGTGCAGTCACATAGTATGCAAGACCACCAACCGGGACTGATTGACCCGAATATTCAGATTCTTGCCATTTGCCCAACAAATTTACCAGGAAATTTCCACTGTACTTCCTATACAACAACTATAAATAAACAAATGGTATTATACAATTTCATATACCATTAGAAAGTAAAATACTTCAGCTACACCAACACATGTAAGGACCAGTACCTGAGTGAAAATCTAGTAAACCTAATCCAGTCCAACAAGGAACTGAACATTGTTAAGTCACATCAGACCCAAAGATTAAGAAACTATTAAACATTTCAGCTGCTCCACAATGCAACATTATATCAAGACCTATAAGACATAGGCATTCTTTCTTTATAAACTTCTAGATATTTAAAGCATCTGGCATTGCAAATGGTACACAACATAACTGATCTAATAAATTTAATAAGACAAGGTAGCCAAACTGGAAACCTGAGTGCAAATTATAGCTGATCTAATAAATTTACATTTAACGTCTTTATTGAGTAAAAATATTTACTAAAAAAAGAAAGAAAGAAATAAACAAAATCATAAACATAATGAGCCTTTTATTAGTTTTATCTTCTAGGGTAATAAAAAAAACTAATCTCCGCATTGAAGCCAGTAACCACCAAAAATTCCCCTGATTCTGCAATCAAGAAGTAAAACAGAAAAAGGAACCCTCTGGCAGCAGGGTTGTCAAAAATAAAGCTGAAACACTCACCTTCCAAAACCAGGGCAACACCCCAAAGAACAAAATTGCAGAATCCATCAATATAGTAACATCCTCATGAACAATATGGAAGTTGCTGAAAGTAAACAATGCAAAATAATACCCATAAGTAAATGACTGCTTAGTGATTAGACCCATTTGAACTCTCTTAGCTAAGTAAAGCCCTGGGTCAACCACAATTGGCAGAACCCTCTGACCTCTGCAATAATATAACATAAATCAATTCTTACTCGAGACAAAGATATGTACAACAAAATCATGGATATAACTAGCAAGCTGGGTTTGCCTACTCTTTCTATCCAAGATCGCTAGTATGATCAATGAAATTGAGATCTCTTTTAACGGAGGAGAACACATAGGATAAGTCTGAAACAGAGAGCGAAAGCAATTGTTAATTTACTGTGAGAAGTATAAATACAGTTCAGCATAAGGCATCAGACTAATCTAGCAGCACAAAACAATCTACTATTAACAAAGCGACATCAATCAGGTTTAGAGTTGCCTTTTCTTTTAAGCTGCCACAATTTTGCGACGACAAAATTATCACAAAAAATTAGCCAATAGACCAGAAACAAAACCCACTACTCTTAATTTCTTCCAACTCTTAAAAAAAAGAATATTCACACAAATATAGAAAAGCAATTGGTAGGCCTTTTGTCAATCTTATGGAACTAAAACAGATTCTAAGACAGATGAACAATATCATCAGGAAACCAAGAGTATAAAGAAGATTCTATTACCTGTGTGTTGTTTTATCAATAATGAAAACAAAAGGCATACCAATTAAGCACCTGTTTATCTTGAAACTCTCGAAGCCATAAATATCAAGAACCTCAATTAAGAATTTTAAGTCTGGATCTTGACCAATTGAACTATTAATATTATCCACAAGTCTGCAAATGTGTGTACAATAATATTAATATTACTAAAAATTAAGTTTCTGTTTAAAAAACTAATGAAGGTACAGGAGTAAGCAAATTATATGTTAAATAGTCAGTGTAGCACACAACTCCTCAAAGCATGAAAATAAACCTCACCAGTCAAATAATCATGAGTACACAATTTTTGCCAATGCATCTCTACTTGTAACTGCAGATTCTGGGTCCAGCCATTTGGTGATAGTTTCATCACGGGTTACAATCACACGTTTGCAGAGGGAATCCTCTAACGCCTTTGGGTCACACCTGAACAACACTTTTACAATTAAAAAGTTGCATTTCCTTCTCTAAAGTCATTTATAAGTACAGACATTTGAGAACACATTGTGTTTCATGAGGCACCTGAATGAGCCAGAGGGTAGTCATGCCGCCAGCGACGCCCCACATGACAGTCGCCTGAACGTCGATGGCTTGGGGGCGTATCCTTGGCGTGAACAAGTCAGCAGCCACCAGAAGACCATTAAGAAGGGATTTAGGAATCGAAGGATTTAATTCAAGAATACTCATAGAGGTAAGGGTTTTAACCTTTGATGTTTCCCCTCTATGTTTCATGCTCTGAGAAGAAACCCCAAAATCGGTACCCAATCTCTGGCGAAGCTGATTCGAATGACGGTTAGGCTTAGGAGCCACTATCGATCCTTCTTCCCTTTGAACTAGTTGACGACCGATACTGAATCCCCTCTGGTTTTGGCCATTTGAAAAGGAGAGAGAAAGTTAATCGGGTTAATAAACCCTAGTTTTCGTTGACTATTTAGGAGTAGAGAAAGAGAGAAGTGTGAGATGAAATATGAAAACTTTTGAGAGAGAAAGAACTATTTAGGATTTGTAATTTTAAGTTTTCACTTCCTCCTAAATTAGTGCAAGCTCCATGTTTTTGACCTACATAACGTTTTAAAAAAAACGTTATCTATTTAAAATCAAAAAAATACCTTTTTAAATAGATAACGTTTTTTCATATGTATCTACAACGTTTTATTAAAAAATGTTATAAAAAAAATAACACAACATTTTTTATAAAAATGTTGTGATTTAAGTGTTGTCTATTTACTGTTTTGTAGTAGTGTCTATATCAAGGATTAAGGACTTTGGTGATAACCCCAACGTCAACATCCTAAAAGATTTGGATCACACATCCAAGCTTGTCATTGTTTCCAATCCCAGACAGAAGCAACAGGGATCCGACAATCGTCCCAACATGTTGGAGAATAATCAAACAACACACTTGCATCATACATTTGCATAATGTTGCTGCACATGGCGTCATGTTTATTTTGTAGCATTTCAAGTGTCTAGAATTCTTTATCCTATCCATGCCATTGCATTGCATGAATATGATAAAGTGGGGCATCTGAAGACACTCAAAATTTTCTGTACACCTGTCACTGACATTGCAGGAGGGCAGATTCGTCTTCCAGAGATAACCCTAGAAGACAGCTCATATCCAGTCCGGATACTACCTGAAGTTCAGTCTCAAACCCAAAACATATACCGGGAATATCAGCTCTAACCTCGGAGATAACCCCGAAGCATGCAGTTCGAATACCGAAAATTCCACCGGAGCAGGCCGATTCATCTCGGAGCTAACCCCGAGATATTCAGTCTCAGTCCCAACACAGGGAATAGCAGTGCTAATCTCGGAGATAACCCCGAGGATTGCAATTGTAGTTCTGGAGATAACCTCAGAAATACTTGTTTCAAATGCATACAGTCAGTTTCAACCTCGGCACTCATACCGAGGCACTAAATACAAATCGGAGATAACACTGAAAAGACAAGCACACCTCAGAGATAACCTTGAGGACCTTCAGTACTTGCAGCAGTCCAATCTCAGAGATATCCCTGAGCAACGTCTGCTTTATCGGCCCAAACTGGAGATAACCCCGGTAAGGGGCAGAATCATCATCTTGCTACCTTAATGCCATATCACGCCGTCTCAACATTTCATACATACATTTCTACACAGCAATGTCCCACAAGAACCAAGGAAGTCCAATCCCGAGTGACTATTGCGTAAGGCAACAGATAGAATTTAAAGCTTGAAGACAGAAAGGCATGGTCACATCTTCCTGACTTCGTACAACCTCTAATCCCATGTCATTGTGTAACTCTCAAAAACGACGATCCGAAATAGGTCTTATACACCTCAATCGGATGCTCGAATTGAAATTTTGAAAGTTCGAGTGGACATCACGTTACATGCATGCACGCACTTCGAGACGGCAAGACATGCAAAGCCCGGGGCACCCCGGGCAGCCGCATGTACATCTGTGACTAGCCGCACTTGCGGCTCCCCCCTCCATAAATAGAGGGCTTGGGGTGGCCATTTTGTAAGATAAAAAGGCGAGGAAGCCCTGTCCAATTTGCTTTGTACACCTCCTAAACTGAGTGCTTTCTCATTCTAAACACTTGTGAGCTCACATATAGCTACTATTGTACCGGCAGGAGCCGAGTGTTCATCCCCTTAAAGCTATAGAAGTCTTCTTTGGCAGTCCACTGTAAGCATTCTTACACATTTTAAAGCCTTTCCCTTCATCTTTGCACACACTATTCTTCACGTTGAGAGTCGTGTTGCATTTGTATGCCCGGACTTCGGTCTGCGATTTCATTTCAGTATATATATATATATATATATATATATATATATATATATATACACACACACACACACACACACATAAGTCTAGCGTCATCGAACAGAGTTCGACACACAGTTCATATATATAAGTATACACACACACACACACACACACACACACACACACACACACACACACATATATATATATATATATATATATATATATATATATATATTTACGTTTCGTCCCGCCTGGAGTTTACTTCATGGCGGTTGATTGCTTTTACAACTTTATTTACATTTCGTCCCGCCTGGAGTTTATTTCGTGGCGGTTGATTGCTTTTATAGCTTTATTTACATTTTCTGATCCCCCATGGAGGTGCTTCGTGGTGGTTGATCATGTCTATATATATATTTACAGCTTATATATATATATATATATATATATATATATATATATATATATATATATATATATATATAACTACTTACTGCTTTCATATAAATTACGGCATCATGTGAGCCTAGGAATCATGTGATCACATATTCATTTTATTAAATTTAGATTCGGTTCCCGTGATGGACATTATCAGCTGTAAATAGCTTGTAAATTTAATCACGGTGTTTGGATTTCCTCAGATGGTTTTCATGCCCATGAGGAGTTCGGCACTACTTTGTACATTATTTTTCTCGAAGATGTTTCACATCTCGAAAATAAAAGCAATCAAGCCGAACATTTAATAAAATGGAAGTATCAAAGGCCTCAATTACTATTGAGCACAAGGGTTTGAAAAACCTCTTTTATAAAACATCACTGTTATATCTTGTTTAAAATTGAATTTTCACACAAATTCAAACCCTTTGTATATAGGTGCGAACGAGGCCTCACACTACTTCCAAATAACATCACATTGACCTACACACACACACATTCATATAATAGTTTCTTGAAAAGTGGCGGTCACCGTGGTAACACGAATGTCAGGAGGTGCCTAACACCTTCCCTCTGCACAAGTAAGTCCCCGGACCCTAATGAATCTTCGTTTTATAAACCCGTTTAGCAGTGTCACATCACTGGGTCAATGTGCAAACCTTTTCTCGGTTGTGTTGGTACAACCAGTTAAAAAACCAACTGGTGACTCTTACAGTCGAATCGTCGACATATAAATGTTGGACCTTTTCACAACTTGTTTTTTCAAAAAAATCTCACCTAACATGAGAACACCAAAGAACAAGAACAGAAAGGGGACAATTAAAATCCCGACGTCGACAGTGCTATTGAAGCGGCTAATAAGAATATCAAAAAGATCATGCAAAAGATGTTCGCCAATCATAAAGGATGGCCTAACTTGTTACCTATGAGTCTATTAGCCTACAGAACATCAATGCGCACTTCCACTTGGGCAACCCCCTACTCATTAACCTATGGCATGGAAGTAGTGCTCCCCATAGAGGTGGAAATAGAATCCCTTAGAGTGTTGATAGACGCTCAACTGGATGAAGACCAATGGATACAAGATCGGTACCACCAAATATCTATAATAGATGAAAGGAGGGACGCAACCATCTTTCATGGTCAGTTATACCAACAGAAGATCGCTCGATCCTACAACAAGAAAGTCTAGCTACGACAATTCAAGGAACATGACTTGGTCTTGAAGAAGGTTCTTGACAACCAAGATCAATCCAAAGTAAAATTTGCCCCAAACTGGGAAGGCCAGTTTGTTGTCAAGGAGGTATTAACAGGAGGAGCCCACAGATTACAAGAGATGAATGGCGATGAATTTCCCCAACTCATCAATTCAGACATCGTGAAACGGTACTATGTCTGAAGTTACCTGCAAACCAGCATCCTGGTTCTGGATCACCAGATCCTTAGTCAATTCAGGTTTTCAAAACCTTTTCACTACATACAACCTTTCTTCACATCAGTTTGTCCTATCAGGGACAAACATACATTCCAACCAACAGCCTGGTTCTGGATCATCAGATCCATCACTCAATTCAGGTTTTCAAAACCTTTCTCATTACACTTTGCACAATTTTAGTTTGTCCCACCAGGGATAAAACAATCCACAACTTCAGTTTACCCCTCAGGGATAAACTTTTCACAACTTCCGTTTATCCCACCAAGGGTGAACTACACAGACCTAATCTCCCCAATACATTGGAGTACGTAGGCAACCATTTTTATAGTCCAATCTAACTACAGGAAAAAAATAAAATCTTTACACCCACTTTACCACCTATAACTTTTAACCTTTTCACGCTAGGTTGGAACTATACAGACCTGATCTCCCCTCATCAATGGAATTACGTAGGCAGCCATTCAAGGTTCGGTCTCACCCCCTACCAAAACAAAAACTTGTCAACGGTACTGGGATCATCCTTCAAACCTTCAAACCACACCTCATCGGCGTAGACCAAAGGGATGGAACTATTTGGTCTCCCCACACAAATGAGAGAATCGGCGACCATCTAAGCTGCGGTTAAGTCCTCAAAGAGAAACACCAATCCATAAGAGATGGACCTACCTGGGCTCCCCAATACAAAGGAGTGCCGACGACCATCTGTGGGGTGGTCAACCTCAGAGAGGAAAGCCACAATCCTCTCCATAACCACATACAAGAAACCAATCCCAAGACACTAAAGTGTAGGGAATACAAAGATCAACAATCCATTCTAAAAGATCCTGAGACATCTCAATGTCCATCCATCAAGGTGGAGTTCAGAATACATCAAGATCACAAGCCCTGGAGAACATGCAAATATCAAGCAAGTAACAAGGCATAACTAAAAAGAAAAGTGAATCAAAATATATTTCCCTTACCATATAATACTGTTTGATATATACAATGTGTCCTGTACATGAAAAAATGGCTAAGCTAGTCTGTGCAGGAAATCCAAGCTAATCTACAATCCAGTGGATAAGCACGCTACCAAATCTAACATGGCATCCCTCTCAGAAGAAGGGGGTAACCCTGTGAGCTCTTGCCCAAGGGTATCAACGCGAGCCAAGAGATCCATAACCATCTGCATGGTGACACTATGCTCATTAATGAACGTGCTCATTTCTGTAATGATATTAGCAGTATGGGACAGCAATGTAGTACTGTCTGTAACAGCGACATCTCGAGCGGATAGAGCACCTTCCCGCTCAATAACAGCGGCATCCCTAGATGATCTAGCCTCATCCCACTCAACAACAACTGTATCTCTTTGAGCCAAAGCATCATCTCTCTTAACTAGAGTGACATCTCTACCAGAAAGAGCTGTCAACATCAAGGCCCTAGCCTAATCCCTCTCATATGTCATCAGATATAGACTCTGCTCTAAATACTTTGCTGAATGTGGAGTCACAGTAGTAGAAATACTAGGAGAATCAACCAGAGCTGTTGTCAACCCAGCAAACAGCTCATCCTCAGTTGGAGAATCAGGGTCCTCCATAGGCTCCCCATTGTCAGAATCAAACTTTGGCTCTGTGGATACAACCCTAACCGATGCAATCTCTGCCTCCAACCATACAGAGTACTCTGTAGAACGGCTTGGATGGCTAGTAGTAAAATCAGCCCTCTCATGTTGGGCCCTAACAGGCATAAACCCTGGACAAATCCTCTACTGATAAAATCCGAGAAGGCAAACGTTGACCCAATGCCCCCTCAAAGAGATGAACATCCTAAAACTGGTCAAATTGTGCCATCATAGCCAGTGGATGATAAGTGGTCACACCCCTCAAACCAGCTATAGGAAGATAATCTATGCCAGATGCATGAGTAATAAAGCTGTAGGGAGAACTAAGCCCTGAACACGATAGAATATCAAATGGATCCTCGATCCATGCCATGAAAATCGACCAAGAAGTAGCATCTGTACACTTCACCGACTGAAAGGAGTAAGACATGGCTATCTCATGGGAAAAGCAATACCCATGGCGTCGAAATGTGCCAATCGGTTTCAAGTGTGTCATAAACTACGCGTACAGAAAGACCGAACTACCTATAAATACCCCCATAGAATGGGACTGGCAATACGTGGCTGACCTCAAGGTCTCTACTATAATTATCGGTAAAATGGTATGTCCCTCCCGGAGAGCCCGCACTGCCATAATCACGTCGATGTCTAAATGGTCCATGTACAATGGCATTTACAGACAAGTCACCAGGCACTTCAAGAGTACATCTACTCTGGCAATACGCCAACCATCCTCCGATGTGGTGAAATCCCTGGAGTACTGCATATAACTGTCCAAAGAGCCAAATCTGTCAATTAGAAAACTCATGGACACTACATGCCCTGAGGAGATCTCATCCATGGCAACCCTATGCCTCAATCCTGTGAGCGTCATAAACTGTCGGCTCATATCTCCTACAGCCATTTGAGCGCAAGGCCTGTCCAGCGATAAATCTGTTAGACGCTCATACTCTTCCAAGGTAGGAGTCAACTTATGGGTCTCAAACTGGAACACCTGCCTCTCTGGTATCCAGTGCTTCATCATGCCCTCTATGAAGCCCAATGGAACCTAGAACATCAGGAGGGTCATGGAGTGATGCATCAGCTGAACTACTGTCACCCGATCTAGGGAGGACAAGCTGTCAGACCATGATCTCAGACATGAGGCCACTAATACTGGTGGGGTATGATCTATCCGGCTAACTATCAATGAAGACATTTGTAGGGCCGTGTCATAAGACCATCTAGGGGTCAATGCTGAACTCGTCTCTGGAAATACACATGCATAACATAATACATGCATGATAAATAATAGATGATAATATGATGTAGGGAATGGAAAATAATATACATACATTCCTAAGTACATCATCATCTAATACATCATCTCTGTATACAGCTGGAAAATACAAGGAAATGGGGCACAACCATCCAGTATCTAATAGAGGCCTATCAAAAGATATAACGAGAAATACATCAGAAAAAGTCAATAGTGTTGATGTCTACATCATCTAACATATCCATCTGATGTAACTCCTCCTGAGTCACGGTATCTCCACCAATAGGGATATCAAGCTGATACAACGGAGGATCTGCACCGGCAAAACCATCTAAATATGGGCCACCTGAAGGGCCAGCCCCTGAGCTGGAAGGATCAAAAGTATCTTCCTCGAAAGGATCTCTGCCCAAATGTCGAATTTAAAAATGTGCCCGATCCAATTGCTGGGTCAAGCTATCAATCTTCATCAAATGAGTAGGCTCTCTGACGTAGGCAATCTAATATGCCATCATGGCGGAGCCAGGAACCATATTCCCCATAAACTGTGTGGCGTGGGTCTGATCTCTGATGGTACGAGGGAACAACCAGCAGTAGAATGCCTCCTGAGTGAACGGTCACTCTGACAAAGCAAAGCCATCAATTCCCACCAATGGGATATCACTGATCGGCGGCTGCGATACAGGCCAATAACGCCTAGCAAGAGGATATATCGATACACGAATCTCTCATGTGGTGCTCCTGATAGCACGCTCTCCTAAATAGAGCTCCCATCCTTCATCTGTGAAGAGAGGAATCCGACGGGTGGACATCACATGCTCGACACTCGTCGAGAAACCACCCTCAAAGCCAACTGTCAAGTGGTCCTCAGAATAGGGAACCCACGTAATGACATCAGCTGTCAATAGCTCCAACTGTAAGTGTGAATGGGTGAAACCCTCAGCTGCAGGAACCTTTGCCAAAGTGGAGTAATGTCATCGTCGTCCCTGTGGGTAGGTGTCTAAACTTAACACGCTAACGAGACGCAGACATGGAAGCCTCTCATATACCTAAAACTGCCAATACAAGATCAAATATCTGCGGTCAGTCAATACTCTTAACCTATACTAGGGAAATCAAAAGAGAAATATTCACCAGCAGGAATGGGTAAATTCCTAGCCAAGCCTCTATCAAGCCCTGCGAACGCATGCATATTCCCCTGAGGAAATATGCAAAAGTATAGGAGCCCCAGTCTTACTCTCTAATACGGTCCACCTCCCGTGTAGAGCTAACTAAAGAGAACGACACCGTGGAAGAGTTATCCACCAGGAAATAACCCCGGAGGATGATCAGGAACAATTACCAAAGAATGCGATCCCTATCTCTCCTATCATCGGGTAATGGCGCACTCAATGCCCCACTCATGGCGTCTACACTCAAAGGACCAGTGTTGACTGTCCTACCTTTGAGCGCCTCAGCCTGGACTCCAAGCAAGGATCTGATGGTAGTCGGAGAAATGTTAGCCACACAAGGCACTGGTGCCCCGAAAAACTCCATACCGGTGATAAACCACTTATCCATCAGTGCCACCATCACCTCATAATCCAGGAAATGGAGAGACTGAGTCTGATGAAACCAGCGCTCAGACAATGCCCTAAGGTAACCCCAGGGACAATGGCGGGGGAGGGTGGAAAAGAATTCCTCGAATCCCCAAGCATGCACAGTCTCTCGGTACTCTAGGTGAAGAGTTTGGTACAGAGAGTGTATACTGAACTAGTTCCCTCGAGGTTGCGTAAATTCGGGACCCTGCATCACAAATGCAAATCAACAATCAAAACCCTTGCTCCTCATCAATAGGAAAAAGCAAGATTAGACGCAAATTTTACCTCGTTCGTATGTAAATAGATCGAGGGGTGGCGACTCAAATCATCTAGAAGCTCTGGTTTTGTCACATTTATGGTTGGAAGATCCTTGCGGGGAATAGAAGTAGTAGGAGGAGAGCCGTAACTTGTACATCCTCATTCTCGTCCTCAACATTCGGTACCTCAACCCGAAAAGGACGAATCAGTAACTCCATCAACCGACGAGGCTGTCGGGCTGGGTGAGGCCGAGGCACATCAGAAGCTCTCCTCGACACCTGAAGAGGTCCTACATGAGCTACTTGACTGGTCCGGATCCATGTATCTGGACAAAAGTCTCCAAATCATCTCAGAAAGGGTGTGGTAAATGCTAACCTGGAGCTTATTAAATGCATTTTATGTCTATATGCTTGCACGGAGCACTTTAACATACGACTATAGTAAAGTTAAAAATGCATGACTCATTCAGTGCCTAGACTCGTGATTTTTTTTTGCCAGAGTCTCCTTTGTAAAAAGGACTATCCATATGCACATTGGCATGACTAGGTGGCCATTCATTAGCACACCAACTCATAGTCATAAACATCCTATATGCATGAAAATGTCAAAGTTATAATTCATAAGGGTAATCTAATTACCAGGATTACTTTGTTTTACAACCTTTGCTCATTTGTCCTCAAATAGGATAAGAAATAGCAGAAAAAGGTGCCAATTTGACTGCTTCAAAAGTCAAATTTGTTTTCACATCAATAGGTTCAGCATGGTTAAATACTAACATTTATTATGTTGAATATTTTTTATCAAGTCATATAAGCATGCATATTCACTACTATGTGTTTAGAAGGATTTTATGTGATAACTCACTTTCCAACGGTCAAAACTGGAAAAGAAGACATACATACGTTACTAGGATAGTGCAGAACACTTGTACGGTGATGAATTTTGTAGAAAACAGCCCGAACTCAATAGATCTGAAGAGGAACTCTCAAATTCTTTATGTGGCGTCAATTAAAAATAACTTGTGAAAGGAAAAGCTTCCTAAAGTAGAACCCACGGATGGCTACGGGTCCACCTCCGACTGTCCCAGGTGGACCCCGCCCCCTCTGGCTCGATCAAATTTGAGTTGCAAAGGAGGTTCCACAAGCTGAAAAGTCAAATCAAGAAAAAAGACGCTACGAGATTAAGAAGAGAAGCCTGGAATACTGATTTTCGGAGACCAGACTGCGAGTCTATATATCACTCATTGGTATTCTCCTAAACACAGGGTTCACAAAGCCGATGATCATAGTTGTTACAAGTTACACTGGGCAATACCTTGTGAAGGTTTGATGCCATCAACTTGGGGTTTTAACTCCAATCACAAGCATATATTTCATCAAAAGTTTCTCCCCAGCGGAGATTTCATACGTTTTTAGTCGTTGGCAATTAAATCCAGTGAAGCATCGGAGGTGGTCCAATGATGTTCATTCGTTGAAGGACATTTCAATGAAGGTCAAGCAGCCTTGACATATATAAATCGTTGGCAAGTAAATCCAGCAAAGCATCAGAGATGCTTCGATGATATTCAGTCGTTGAAGCACATTTCAATGAAGGTCAAGCAGCCTTGACATTTTTAGCTGTTGGCAAGTAAATCCAACGAAGCATCGGAGATGGTTCGATGATATTAGCCGTTGAAGCACATTTCAATGAAGGTCAAGCAGTCCAAACAACACAAACTATTGGCAGTAACTCGAATAGAATGCTGGAGAGACTTGGCGATACAAATTGAGAAAAAACATCCTCATCAGGGAGGACCGATGATAGAATCTATTATACAAATCTTCATCAGACAGAGCACAACTCCCCAAGAGTCTGTCGTACATGAGAAGAACATCTTCGATAGAAAGTCTGGACTAAGGGTTAAGGACTTTGGTGATAACCCCAATGACAATATCCTCTAGTCTCATTTCATGGAGCAGCCTCCATTCCATACATTCAGCATACATTTGCATCATGCTGCATTACATTTGCATCATGATTATCCTGTCATTTCAAGTGTCTAGTAATCTTTATCCTATCCATGCCATGGAATTGCATGAATATGATAAAGAGAGGCATCTGTAGACACTTGAAATTTTGTATTCCTACTACTAACCTTGTAAGAGGGCAAAATCGTCTTCTAGAGATAACCCTAGAAGTCAAATCCGCTCAATCCCAGAGACAACCTCGAGATACTCAATTTTTAATCCCAGAGATAATACTGAGATACTCAGTTTCAATCTCGAAGATAACCCCAAGATGCTCCATTCCAAACCTCAGAGATAACCCCGAGGAAAGTAGTTCCAGTTCTGGAGATAATCCCAGAATAGTCAGTTTTAACCCCGGAGACAACCTCGGGACACTCAGTTGCAACCCCAGAGATAACCCCGGGAGGTTAAGGCACCTCAAAGATAACCCTGAGGACATTAAGTACTCACAGCAGCCTAATCTCAGAGATAACCCTGAGTAACGACTGCTACAACTGCACAGAGCTGGAGATAACCCCAGTGAGGGGCAAAATCATCAGTTTGCCACCTCGATACTACATTCATGTCATCTCAATATCATTTCATCCACAGAAGTGTCTCACAAGAATCATAACTCAAAATCTCGAGTGACTACTACACATGACAGCACATCGGATAAAATTTAAAGACTTGAAGATCTGGTTATGGACCCATCTTCACGGCTTCGTACAACCTCTTATCCCATGTCATTGTGTAGCTCTCGACAATAGCATTCTAGAAAGGTATAACACGCCTCCATCGGATGCCTAGATTGAAAGTTATGAAGGTTCGAGCAGATAGTACGTTGCACGAGTGCACGTTCTTCGAGATGGCAAGACCCACATGGCCTGGGGCAACCCAAGCAGTATCAGACAGACCCACGACAGCTGCAGATAGACCTACGGCTACCGTAGGTAGACCCGCGACCATACGATCTATAAATAGTGACCTTGGATTGGCCATTTTAAGAAAAGAAAAGAGCGAGGAAGCCCTGTCCATTTTAACTCATAAACACTTCTAGAGTGCTCTAAACTGAGTGATTCTTCTTTCTAAACACTTGTAAGCTCGTGTTTTGCCACATACTGACATTTAACTTGTGGAAACCGAGTTTTCAGGTGTCTAAAGCTATCTGAAGTCTTCTTGGTAGCCCACTGTACGATATTTCAGATTTTTAAGCTTTTGATCACTTTTGTATATATATATTTCTTTGCATCAAACTCTGTTTGATTGAGCCCGAATATAATATTCGGAGCGTTTAATGCTTTTATATATAATTATACATCCTGTTACCGAACATTTTTCGGTGGAGCCTGGATGTACATCCGGTGCGTTTACTGCTTTTATATATATGCAAATACTTATATATATATATATATATATATATATATATATATATATATATATATATATATATATATATATATTATCGAACTTTATTCGATTGAGCCTGGATATAATATCCGACGTGTTTACAACTTATATATATATATAACTGTTATTCAGTCTGCAGGCTAGATTTGCCTAAATCTGGCCATTTGTCACTTTAACCGGTTCATGGTGACTAAATTGGAACCACTGAAGCTATAATGGTTTAGATTTATTCAAATCTAGTTCTTTTTCTAGCTTTTATTTGCCTGCGGGTTAGATTGGCCTAAATCTAGCTATTTCTCAGTTTAACCGGTTCATGGTGATTAAATTGGAACCGTTGAAGCTGGAATGCTCAGATTTACTCAAATCTAGTCTGTTTTCTAGCTTTCGTATATATTGCTTTGTCATGTGAGCCTAGGAATCATGTGATCACAGATTCAGTTCCTAAATCTAGATTCGGTTCCCGTGATGGACATTTTCAGCTACAGCCAGCTTATAAATTATTCACGGTGTCTGAATTTCTTTAGATGACTTCCATCCCACAAGGAGTTCGACATTGCTATGTATCTTATTTTCTCGAAGATGCTTCGCATCTCAAAAATAAAAGCAACCAAGCCGAACACATAATAAAATAGAAGTATCAAATGCCTCAATTACTATTGAGCACAAGGGTTTGAAAAACCTTTTTACAAAACATCATTTCTGTATCTTGTTAAAATTAAACTTTTATTACAAAAGTCAAACCCTTTGTATATAGGTGCAAACGAGGCATATCACTATTTCCAGACAACTGCATATAGACCTACACACACACATTCAGATAAAAGTTTAAATTGAAAAATGGCAGTAACCGTGTTATCACGGAAGTCGGGGGGTGCCTAACACCTTCCCTCCGCTTAATCAAGCCCCCGGACCCTAACAAATTTCGATTTTGTAGACCAGTTAAACAGTGTCACATCACTAGATCTTTGTGAAAACCTTTTCTCGGTTAAGTTGGTGCAGCCATTTAAAAATACCAACTGGCGACTCTTATAGTCAAATCGTCAACATATACATGTAGGACCTTTTCAAACTTATTTTTTCAAACAAATCTCACTTAAACATGAGAACACCAAAAGACAAGAACAGAAAAGGACAAATAAAAAATTTCGACGTCGACAATATCCCGAATATTTACAAGTTAGTGAATTATGAAGTATATGATGTCGACGAGTAGAGTATATGACAATGATCCTTGGAAAAAGAAATGAATGGGTAAAAGAATATATAATACTCAATTATAATTGAGTTTAAGCAAAGATTTATAAAATGAACTCTATAAGAGTTTATTGTGAAATCAAAAGTAATAGGAAATATAAAACCTATATTAAGATAATATGTTGAAGATGTTTTACGATATAATATTAAAAGTGAATTGACGAAAACTGAGTAAGGTAGATTTCGGTGATTCCGAGGACGGAATCCTTATAAGGAGGGAAGGATGTGACAATCCAGATTTTTAGAAATTATTAAAATAAAAATTTAATAAATAAAATTCTTATTATAAGATGTTTTGAGTTTGAGTGTGTGTATAAATGTGTTATATATTGTGAAAAATGTGATTTAGTGTGAATGTAGAAGATATATATATATATATATATATATATATATATATATATATATATATATATATATAAGGTCCGGGAGTCCGGACCTTGTTAAAATGCGGACCAATTTTTAATTTTTTTTTTAAAAACTAATTTTTTTTAATATTTTGTGGAAATAGAATTTTTCCATAATACAGTGTTTTTGGCGTGATTTGGATACATATAACAAAACAGAAATATTATGAAAGGTCCACAAAATATTAATTTTTTTAGTTGTTTTAAAAAAAAGGTTCGTATTTTAAGAAAGTTCGGGAGTCCAAACTAGAACCGGACCCTATATATATATATATATATATATATATATATATATATATTGGGAGAATGAGGTTTAGTAGTTAATTTAATTTAACTATTGAAGAAGGTACATGAAATTGTTTGAAAAGGGAATTAAGTTAATTTAATTAAGTTGAAAAATTATATTATGGAATAATATAATTTGATTATTATGCCTTGTGGCAAAGAATTTGTTATGAATTAAATCATATAAATAATGTAAGTAATTCACTTAATTAAAAATAGTGAATTAATATAAATATATTTATTTTAATAAGATGAGAAAGTAATACATATTACATATAAATGCAATATGTTAATGTAATACGATTGTGAATCTCGTAAATAGTTAAAATATTTATCGAATAAAATAAATATTGTAGTTGAAATATTTATGAAATTTAAAATGAATATTTGATGGAAATCGTTATGGAATAATTTATTGAAAGTGTGATAATATTGATAGAATGGGAATATTCTAATTTAATTAAATAATTAAATTAGAGATTTAGTAATTTGTTATATTGACTTAATGCAAATCATACTTATATTAAGGTTTAATTTAATTTAATCGAGTAGTGGGTGTGACAATTAAAACTATATAATAAGGTAGTGATAAAAAATAAGTAAAAATGGATTTTTAGAAAGATAGCCAAACGTGGCCTTGTGACCCTTGGTATTTGTAACTGATGGTAACTCTTTATCTGTATAACTGAAGGATGAATAAAAAACACGTTAAATGTTTCATCAGTTAGAGAAGCTTATTTGAAAACACAGAGACAAAGAGAGCTTAGAGAGAATTTGAGAAGAAGGATGAAGAGTCAAAGAGAAGCAAGGAGGAGATTAAACAATTGTTCTTCATCACTTAACTAATATTAGGAAGAATCAAGAGGTAAGAATCAATTATAAATACTTAAGTTTTATTCTTGAGTTTTTCATTAATAAATTGGATTTCTTAAGGAATTAGTTGTAAATGTTAATGGGTTTGTGTAATCAATTGAATATCATCTAAAATTAGTTTTAGAATACTCAAATTCATGAAAATAAGTTGAATGATGAATAATTTGAGTTTTGTTGTACATATAAGTTTTAGTCAATTTTGAGACTAAAATTAGTTATGAAATCATTATGGAAACCTTAAATTGATGATAGATGTTGTAAGAACGTTGAAAAACAAAAAGAACGCAAGTTGAATGAATAAATTTGGTTAAGAAGCGAATTCGTAGTGAATAAATTTGCTAAACATGTTAAAACATGAAAATTTAGTATGAACATGAGTTTTGGGCTAAGAATTTGGGTTAATTAATGTTTCTATAAATTGTTGATTCTTTGGTATGTTGTATTTCTATGAATTATGAATCCATAGAGTCGAAAACGGACTGATTTGGGTGTGTATAACTTGAGTTATGAAGGTTGGAAGGAGAAAGGGTTAAAAATTCGTAAGAAAAGCAAAACTGGAAAAAAATCACGCATCTTTTTGCTAGGGGCCGCTGTAGCGCTACCCCCAAGGCTATATGGGGCGCTGCAGTGCTGGAACAGTAGTAAGGTTGGACTGTTTTGACATCTTGTAGTAAAACGACCATAACATTTTTATACGAATTCCGATTGAGGCGATTCAGAATGATTCGGAAAGATAACGAATGGACCTACAACTTTTGTTCTTTAAGTTTTTTAATTTGAGGTCGTTAGAAGGGGTCAAAATGGCCATTGTTGGGACTAATGTGTATTTAGGGGCAATCAAAGGGCGTCAGGCATGCACGTATGCAAGTGTAGTGGTTTTGAAGATAAAAGATGCTATTCTAAGTTATAAAACATAAATATTATGAAGTATAATGATGCTTAACATTAATAAATGATGTATTAGATAAGTTGTATAAGCATACTAAGCGTATGCAAGAGAGATGAATCGGGCGTGCGATGAAGGAACGACGAAATGTTGTGTCAAGTGTTAATTAACTTAAAAAGTGTTTTAATTAAAATGAAATGAATATTATAAGATATGGAATGGGGTTAATATAAACCAATAAGGAATCCTAACAAGACTTAAACACTTGAATGGACTTCGAGTATGACTAAGAAGAAATATAGTGAGATATAAGTCGAAAGTTAACACAATCAAATTGAATATTGTGTATTGATTAATAGGAAGGATTATGAGTTGTAGAGTAAAGTTTACATTACAACTACTACGTGTTGCTATGTGACTAATAGTTGATGTGCATGATTATATAATTGTGAAGGGCACGTGAAGTACGGATAGCTGTAAGCTGTTAAACTGTTATTGGTAAACATCGATCAAAGCAAGTCTTTCAGTTCCTATCTGTTATGTGAACTTGATGATGAATTGTTTTTAATCTGTATTGCAAAGAGCGTGATGTATTACTTATGTTGTAATTATCAAATGTTAAGGTCAATTTATGATTACATCGGTTTAGTAAGGAATGTTGATTGTGTTATAGAACTCAATCTTTATTTGATATGTGATGTACAACATGTATAATGTGTTTAGACAGATGTTTATGATGTATAAGATGAGAATGTTATTTATATGCTACGCGTTGCACGAAAACTGTTTGATTTGCTGGGCTGTCGAGCTCAACCTTGTAATTAACCATTTTTGCAGGTTAAGGATTCAAGGTAACACTATGTGTTACTTGAAAGACATGATTCAGATGTAATGCATGAAGATTTATATACTTTGGCTGATATATTATTATTTTGAACCATGTTTAAGGTTCCGGATGATGTAATTGATAATGTATAATGTTTAATAGATGTTGAGTTATAAAGCTTAAATTTTGTCTGATGTATAAAGGGTATTGAACCTGGATGTAAGTTTTCTTTATTAACTCTGATAAAGTGAGTAATAAACTAAGTATGGTTTAAAGGTCGGTAAAGAGAAATGTGACGCCCTCAAATCTGGGTATCTTCGAACACGACAGATGGTGCTACTGTTCACACATACATTCAATAAAAATACCACAAAAGAGTGAATATGTGTGACAACCCGAAAAATCGGATTGTCCAGAATTTAAGTTTAAAGAATTAGTTATTCATAAAATGAATTTTTATCAATACTATTCTTAGTTATGTGTTTATTAATCGTTCTATAACCTAGATGATTATAAGTCGGGAGTATTCTGGCTACGAGCTAGACTGAACGAGTAAGAATTTTCAAGATGAAAGTAAAAAATTTTCGGGAACAAAAATATTTATGGGGAAAAAGACAAAATAGATACTATTCACCAGACGAAACCTAAGGGTTAGGGTTTGACTAACCTAAGCCTTTCCGAGAGTTTGGTATGTCAAAATGACAATCCGTCAAAAGATTTGACGATAATATATCGTGAAAAGTTAAGCAAGTCGATAAAAAAATTTCTCAAAAAAAGTGCAAAAATCAGACGAAATAAAAGCGACGAAAAGTATTGTTACGTACTTTTTATTCGTTTATCTACGTTAGGGGAAAACGTGAAGGAAAACGCTTAACATCAAAAAGTGTTTTTTAGTTTTTCAGAGTTCCGAAGAATGCGTAAAAGTTAGACTGTAGAGGAAAGACGAAATATCCAAAAATATTTAGATTCTGAGAATCGCGATTTTTCAAACTGTCGGACGAATTTCGTAAGATGGAAGCACGAAGCTTCCAAGGGAAGCTTCGTGAATAGTAATGAAGTGAGAATAGTAAGGAGGTGTGAATAGTAAGGCAGTTTGGTCAAATGACCAAAACGCCCTTAGCCTTGAAAATCTATAAAAGGAGAGCTTAAGCTCATTTGTGGTTAATGAAAAATTTTCCCACACTTGAGAGAGAGATAGAAGTCGGATGAGAGGAGAAAGAAAGAGGAAAAGCTAGCCCGAGTGCACGCTTTGTCCAACAGAGGAAAATTAAAGAAGAAAGGTAATCCGAAAGCCTAACTTCTAAATAAATTTTCTTTAAGTTTCTATGTTAAAACATAGTTTAATGAGAATAAGAAGTAACAGATGTTTAGAATGATTTCAAATGGTTGAAATCATGAAGAAAAGAAGATATAAGAATTAGAAGTTTATTTTATAAATTTCTTAAGGAAGTAGAAGATTCGTAATGAATTTGAACGATCTGAATTAATCATATGAACGATTCGGTGATATTAGTAAGTAATGATGTTTTATAACATCAAATTCCAAGAAAAAAGTGGAATCGTAATCAAAATATCGATTAAAAATGAAGAACGAGCGAAGAACGCGAAGAACACGTGAAGAACATTTTTGATGGACAAGTTTAAAACCATCACGTATAAGTTAGTTGCTTATTGCTTGGTTAGGAACAGTAGAAACATTCATGAAGAACGGATTGAACTAAGATATAATGAAGTTATGAAAAAATTTTTGTAAAAGACAAACGAGAAATAGAAAGTATGTAAATGAACCCGAATGATTAGGGTTTCATAACAAAGTTAGAGAACGTAAAAAACGTGAGTCGTGGACTCAAGAATAAATGAGTTCCGAGTTCGGATGATCGAATTACGGATGAACGGACGAAGAACATTAATTACGTAAAATGAACGAAGGATGAAATCTAAGCCAATTGAATGGCATGTTAACGGATTCAGAATAAATTTCTGTCCGAGGGAATTTGAAGTACGTAAGATAAGGAAGAGAATGACTTTGGAACGACATCGTTACGAGTTATAACGAAGAAGTTATGAGATCGTAAATTTAGCGTCTCAAGCAATTTCAAAGGCTTAGAAAAATTTTCCAAGTTTAATGCTCGGCGCCGCAGCGCCAACTGTGCCTTGGGAGGCGGCACCGCAGCGCAAGCTCGGGCCATCAGCTACTGCTGAGTGGCACCGCAGCGTAAAGGATAGTGAGGGGTTTGGCGCCGCAGCGCCAGACTGGGGGGAGAAGGTGACGTAGGCTTGCGCCGTAGCGCGACAGGAAGAGAAGGACCCGGTGTCGTAGCGCCGGTGTAGGGCAAGGCCTAGTGTTGAGCTTTTTATTGCTCAATTACTGGGGGATGTGCAAGAAAGAAATAAGAACATGTAGTTCACCTAATGTAACACTTAAATAAATGATTTAAACCTTTAATGAAGGTTGAACGGAGAGATTGAACGGGATTAAAAGATGAAGAATGTAATGAACATAAACGCAACGTAGTTGCGATGAACGATCGGTCTTATAGCATACAACGAACAATATGACTTCGACATTAAGAAAGAATAATGAACGTGGGATTCATGTAATGGATAACGAATGAAAGTCGTAACGAATGGTAATGAGATTTAATGAAAGTCCAAATGTAAGTCGGATAAAGAAGATGGAATGAATGTAAGCGTTAGACACTTTAACCGACGTAAGGGTTGAGTGTACACGAATATTAACCGGACAAGAACCTACACCCCGTTTATGGTTTGACCGTAAGGTAGTAAAGACTAAGATTAAACCTGTGAATGAGGAAGAAACTGAATTAATAATGTATAACGTTAAGAAGCCGAGTTAGTAATGATAACTTGGATAACGTTCTGAGTTGAATGAACGGGACCTTGTAAGGTACGAAGAAGTTAATCTAAAATGTTTAACGCTATGACCACATAGTATTAATATTGAATGATCGTTCTGAGTATACAAAAGACTGTATAAATTTGACGATAAGGAATGAATCCCGAGGTATAGCATTTAGTTGCCAGAAAGCCATAAGGAATAAGAAATTGACTTAACAAACATTATGGATTAATAGTTTGGATAAGTTAAGATTAAGTTAGGTTATAGTACAATCGTAATCTTTGATGGTTGACATATGGAAGCTGATCTAAACAATTCCTTCATAGAGCGGAGGTATATACGAAACTGGCGACCGATCTAACTCACTGTGAAAGACAATGTAGACAAGACGGGAACTTATTTGTTGGTTGTTTGTGGGAATCCACTCAGAGTACCATATGAACTACTAGTAGAGACACGATGTGTACTGAGTCCTAGAAGAGTTATAAAAAGAAGATAAAAATATAAATCATCAAAGATGATGAACGTATGAGTAAGACATCTCCGTATGTCATGAAGCCGTAAATCGGTAAAGAAAGTTAGTCGTGTAAACTTAGATTGTAAGAACGCGAACCCTAAAAAGTAAAGTTAAGTAAACCAATGCGTAAGTCATGTATATAACTAATTGGTGTATGTGCTTTTTCCTTATGAGCTATCTAGGGATTGGAATGAGCAGTTCAGCGTAAGCTGTGGCTGTGCGTAAGGCAAGTTTCCTAACTTCATTCATATTACATGAATGCTAGTTTCTTAAACTTCTTAGATGTTGAACTTGAGAAGTCTTGTCTATATGCATATGTGCGATGTATGTACAAGGTGGTAGTATGTATGAGGCCTTGTGCCACAATTTGAACACTTCGATGTTTATTTGAGATGAACTATTCTATGATTGAACTGTTCAATATGAGTATGTTCTATTTATATATGAACCGTTATTGTTAAGTCTGTGCTAATGATTCTAGCCAGGAAGGATGGGTATGGAAAAGGTAGAATAATGAAAGTATTTCAAAGTGAATGTGACTAATGTGTTAAAATGATAGGAATCGAGATTATTCCTGTTATTCAAGCTGCTTCATAACCTTTATTCGGTTATTGAAGTCTTAAAAGAATGTTTAAATTCTTGAATTTGTTTGTTCAACTGCTATGACTTGCTGAGCAATTGAATGCTCACACTTGCTTTAAATGAAAAATATTTTCAGTGTACAAGGTTAGAAAGAACTTAAGGATCCCGTAAAGATCAAGCTGATCGGTATCCAGAAGAAATGACATTCAGTATGTGAATGTGCGTGAGGATCAAGCAAAGACTTGTAATATAGAATAGTTTAATTGAACTATAGATTAGTTTAATGAACTGTTATGTATCCTTGGTGGCGGATATAAGTCACTCTTGTAAGATGAAATGAATAATGTATTTATTATTATTTGTAATGAAAGAGGTTATAAGATTTTAAAACCTGGGATTTGAGAATGTATGTTGTTATATTTCACTATATAATGATTTATGTTTGGAAGATGATGTACTCATGATACACATAATTCGGGTGTGAAGATAGACTGGATTTCGGGGTGTTACAGGTTAGTATAAGAGCTGATAAGTTATAAACCTTAGGTAAGAGTACCTAAGACTATACTCGTAGAGAGAATGGTAAGAAAATTGTTGACTTAAACGATTGAGGAAGAAGATCACCACATGATCATATTGAATCATAATAATAGATGTTCTGTTAAACGATGAATGATTTATAGCTAATGCTATAAATGAATGGCACTAAGTAGTACGGGAAGAAGAACTCATATTAAGTTGTAAAGGATAGCATACGAATTAAAGAAAATTCGTATTAAGTAAAGAGAAAGTTAGAAGTTCTAAGATTTCGATTGAGGACTCATGTGATAGTTGAGTAGTACGAACCTTCGAATGGGAGGGGGCTTGTGATTACTTAGTTATTACAGTGATAATCATTGGAATGATAATGTCGCGCTATCAATGTGTATATAACGAGAAGGTGAATCTTTTCTCATGTATATATTTGATAGGTAGAGAATGATAAGATATGTGCGAGTTCTTGAAACTCATACTTATGAAAAGTTTGTGACTCATAGTTGTGACAACCCGAGAATTTTGAATATTTTTTTAAAAAAATTATTAATTGATTTAAGGTTCAAAATTAGAACCTAGATAGAAAATTAGTGAATGCGTTTGATATTTTTAAGATGGAATTTTGAGGATTTCAAAATTCTGTGAAGGATTTAGGTGAATTATTCTGGATTAAGGAAAACGTGATTATGTTCTGTGTATATATGTACAGTATGTGGTTAAGGGTCAGGGGTTGACCAGATAAACGATATCTGTAACAAACCCTAAGTATATATTAAGAACGTCAACGTTCGGTTAGAAAACCATAGCATTTAACAAGAAACCCGAGAAACCGGTTCTGAAAACCCTAATTTCAGTTCCGGAAATCTGAAACCCTAATTCGGTGCATGAAGCCCAAAATCGGGAACTTAGTGGCGTAAGTGTAAATAATTATAATATTAATTAGGGTAACGCTTAATTAATTAGCAAACCCTAATGTCACATTTTGAAAACTCTAATTACGGATTTGAAACCCTAATTTGTAAATAGGAAAAAACCTAAGTGTTAATTAAATAGTTTTAATGTTAATTAGGATATATTAATTCTAATTTTCAAGTTAAGTAATTAGAAAACCCTAATCTAATTACGAAAATCTAATTTCTATTTTAGAAAAAATAATTTTCTATTAGAAACACTAATTCGTGGGTTATAAACCCTAATGACCATTTTGACCCTAATTACTTAATTAGCGATTGTAATTAGGAAATATTAATCCTAATTAGAAATATTTAAGTTATGATTAAGAAAATTTTACATAATTAGAAAATTCTAATTATAAGTTTGAAATATTAATGTTCTATTTTTAAAAACCTAAATTGGAAATTTTAGAAAATTAAATGTGTAAACCCTAAGGGTTTCAAACCCTAAACCCTAAGAATGCTCCAAACCCTAAATTCACCCAAACCCTAAACCCTAAGGGTTTGGTCAAATGTCCAAATTGCCATTAAAATGTTATGCAAAAAGACTAAAATGCCCTTACTTGTAAGCTTAAAGTTTTTCTAGAAATTGCATGACTCATCTTGTTAGGTATTGACCATGTGCCTTAAAATCTCCCAAGATCAGATCTTAAAAGCCACCTTGCAACATTAGATAAATTATATATAAAAATTAAAGATTTAAAAGTATGAAATCTTACTTTATTTCTCACTTTGTCCAAGTCCCTTCTCTCTCTAACTTTTCGAAATATAGAGTGATAGAGAGAGAAATGATGAAGCATGATCAGTTCATATCAAGTTAAGAACAGAATCAAAGGGCCAGAATCAAAAATCAAAGCTTAAAATGGTAAGAACCCTAATTCTAGAAAATTCATGATCTAGTGTTAGATGTTAGGATTTCTTGTTTAGATATGTGCTAGAGGGTGTCACTTGATGATCTGGGTGGTTAAAATCTAGATCCATATCATTTTGATGCTCGGATTTGATGATTTTTGAAATCTGGAAAAAGTTAAAAAATGTTGTCTGACAGTCATATGTCAGGACTTCTAGATCTCTGTGTATTAATTGTTTGTTGTGTTTTAAGTTTTAATCTTGTAGAATGTTGTAAGGGGTGTGATCTGAAACTTGAATCAAGCCCAGATCACGTGTAGATTAAAAGATATGATCGGTCAAAGTACGTTGACCGAGCACAAAATCTGTTTCTGGGTTACCCAGAATGTTACTAGAATTTCTGACAAGTTTTGTTTGGCCTCTGATCTTGATTTTGAAAAGTGTTTTGATCAAGTTGTTGTTTTATTGTTATAGACTGACATACCGGCTAGACATATATGCATTTAGATCACTCAGATCCGTAGCCGAATCGTAGAAATGAGCAGTCAAACCATCGTTGACCGTCACGCTGGAAGAAGATTCTAGGTAACCCAGATCTTCAAAGAGGCGTTTTCTGGAAGGTAGTTTGACCGGATGAAATATGCATTTGTTGTTGTTGTTAGACTAATCTGATTGTATATACATGTTCTTTGACATCTCAGCTACAATTGAAAAGCTTTAAATATCATAAATCAGACCGGTAGCGTAAGATCTAAGGACTTAAATATAGCACCTTGTACTGTTCTTCATTTTCTGGAAAACCCAGAAATGAAGGATAGACTTGTCAGACTTTTTGAAGACCCAGATCTTCGTGATATGTTGATGTATGACCTGTGTTGTGATTGATAGTTGTAGAGGTGCACACTGACTACACTATAAACGTTTAAACTATCCCAGAATCGGATTAGACTAAGAGTTAAGGCTGGTCAAACCACCCACATCATTAACCGACTTTGAAGCTCAAGAACAGCTGAAGAACACTTTCAGCGACGGTTGTATCACTAAAGCCACTTTTAGCGACACTTAAATTAGGAAAATTAATTATTTTCCGGAAACTAAATTAAAAATAATAAAAAAAATAATAGAGTTTAATTATCAAAAATACTAAATAAATTCTGAAAAATTATTTTAAACTCTGAAAAATAGTTTTTAATTATTTTAGGTATATTTCATAAATATTTAATATTTTTGGAATATAAATGGTATTTAATTTATTTAATTATAATATTAAATAATTGATTTAAAAATGATTTTAATTCATGAAAAATCATGACAAATAATATTATGTTATAAGAAAATATTTTAAGTTATTTTGAGTAAATTTTAGTATTTTGTGATGAATTTCGTTAAATAATTAATATTAATGATAATTAGTTTATTTAATAAGTATATTAAATAAATTATGAAAAAATAGAATAAATGGTTTATAAATCATATAAAAATGATTTAAGTGTTAGAAAAATATTTTAAGTTATAAAATATAACTTTTGATATTTTGTCACAAAAATATTAATATTTTAATATTAATAGTAATTACCGAATAATGAATTTAAGTATTTAAAAATTATTTTTAAATGATTTTAAGGTATTAAAAATACTTTGAAATATTATAAATATACTATAATATTATGTGATGTATTTCATTAATATTTGATAATAAATAAATATTAATGATAAAGAAATTATGTGGTATTTAATTCATTTAAATACGTTTTTAATGATTTAAAATTCATAATAAATGGTAATAATTATGTGAAAATTGTTATGAGAGTTAGAAAATTATTTCGACTGTTAATAAAATTATCTGAGTTAAATGTTAAGTGTTAAGTCAGAGTTTAATTGAACTTAGACTCAATAAAAGTCTGACTAGACCGTCGGGATGTTAGAATTGTGTCGGTTTCAACTCGGACTTAAATAGTCTGACTTGGTACTAAGTTTTATATGCTGAATAGACTGATAGGGTTATGTGCTATGTATTTAGGTTAATCTATGTATGTCTATATATATAATAGTATTATATTGTGATGATATTATTCTAATATTGCAGATCTATATTACTAATATTAGGTCTTCGGATAAAGCATTATAAATTGAGTTGCGGTAATCAACGGTTCAGGCAAGTTTGTATTTATTTAACTCTACTAAGAGTGTTTTGTTCGGATAAGCTTATGGTTAATCATTGCTGATTGCCATGTATAATTGTACTCTGTACATATTGCATGTATAAGTCAGGTATGAAAGGCTGATCACCTTCATTACCCTTCGGTTCAGAAATATTTGTTCATGTTATATACTTGTTCAGTCATAAACTTGTTCCTGCTAGTTCACAATTATATTGTTGAATTATAGCCAGCTTATTATTCAAACTCTTCAATCATGATATATCGTTATATTGTTGTACTTAAACTTACTGGGCAACTTTCATGCTCACCCTTGCTATATCATGATAAAACATTGCAGATTAAGACGAACGCGTCGGATTCAAGAAAAGGTCAAAGACAGTTCAAGCTTTAGTATAAGTATGCGATTAGTTTTGTAATAGTGTTGTATGATAATAATGTTGTTATATGTTAGAAAAGTTATGAATGTGATTAAGTTAAGGTTACTCGACCTTGGGGAAAAGTATGTAAGTTTAATGTATAAACAATTTATGTTTATATCTTCCGCAAATATAGTAATAGTGATAGAATGATCGAACCGGATCCGAGGTGATTTAGGACCTTGATTCGGGGCCCTCACAGTTGGTATCAGAGCTGTAGTTTATGAACCTTATGTAGGAATACTTGAGATTAATAACCGCAGTGATTAGGATAAGATCTAACTCACATAGAGTTAGTTGGTCGGTAAGATTCAAAGATGAATCTCTGCGAGTTTTAAGATACAGAGTTCCCTAACTCTGATAATAAAGTTGAACAGTAATGGTGAATAGATAGAGTCTAAAAGATAAAAAGTACAGTGATAGAAGATCGTAAAACAAAACGATCAAGACATAGAAATGAATCGTAATATATACGATGCGATCACCCCTTGATCTGATAAGGTGATAATAGGAAGAAGAGTCAATCTAATGATTGAAAATTTACAGCAAAGTGTGCTGTGTGGCAGTTGTACTATGAAAACTCATAAAAGAGTTATGAATAATGAATACGGATTAAATGAAATTCGTATTGAGAAGGGTGTTAGTGTTAGGTGGAGAATTCAATTGAGGACTCGTATCAGCAGCTGAGTTGTATGATTCTTCGTATGGGAGCTGAATTGTACTTGGTGTAATAACTACTTTGTTTTTGACAATGATAATCATTGAAATGTTGTGTCGCGCTATTTGCTATATGCATGTTAAGAGGGTGATTCCTTTCTCATGTGTATAACAGATAGATAGGTCATAGGTAGAGGATATAAGGTTAAGTACGAGTTCTTAAAACTCATACTTATGTGACATTCTTGACTCATAGTTATATGAAATGTTTATGAACCTCTCAGCGAACGGACGCCAAAGGTCAGACTAAGATAAGTTCTTAAACTCATATGATTGTGGCAAGTAAATGAACTCATAAGTGTGGTGTGACGAACTGGGTATAGTTGTGTGTAAACAGAATATTGAGGATAATATGAACAGATAGATTGTTAAGCAAATGATTACTAGTGAAGAAATAAGTTTTCCAAAACTCCTAGCTATGCTAGACTTCGAAATTTTGACATCAAGCTAAATACGCACTATGTGCCTTTAAAATAAAATATGTAGACTCGTAATCATTTTTGAAACGGTTTAAAGTATAGTCTATGCTACTTATTTCAGCTAGACGCAGACGATTTGAAATATCAAAATATATTTTAATTATCACTCATGTACCATGTAATACCTGGTGCAGAGATGATAAAAATTTGATGGAGTTGTAAATACAAGAATACTTAGTGTGAATTTGATCTAAAATCGTTGTTCCACTATTGTATGACGTGTTATGACAAATTCATTCAATGACGACATCCTCAAACGGACTGTTAATACAGTACGGCATCATGACGTCATTCTCGAAAATATTTTCAAAAAAAAATAAATTTGCCAACGGGATTTGGCTACACTTAAATAATTCGATTGAATTGAATTATTGATATGAGTATATGCTATTCGATTCAGCTAGACTAATGTTATGAAAACTCTAAAATGTTCATTGAAAGAAGTTTCCCGAACCAAATTGCTTTGGTACGGAATCCTATGATAAGACTGAGGTTGACTAAGTTGTTTGGATAAATAATCCAATCTAGTAGCATAAATATTCGCTATACATAATTAATACGTTATGCATGACGTAAGAGTACAATAGGCTGATCACCTAAAGTACTAACAACGGTAGTTTACCTTCTTTGTGATTGTAAACATACCAAGTAATGTATTGTTTTGCGGTATGATCAATACCGTTAAAACTATGTGTTCATGGTCTATATGACCCCTCAGTACAATTAGAAAACTTTTACTCTTGTGAGTGGTGTATTGGGTAGCATGAGATGCTGTGTATGTATGGTGTATAGTGTATGGAGTAAGGTGTAAGGTAAATTTCGGGGACATAATTTTTAGAAGAAGGGGTGAATGTGACAACTCGAGAATTTTGAATATTTTTAAAAAAATTTATTAATTGATTTAAGGTTCAAAATTAGAACCTAGATAGAAAATTAGTGTATGCGTTTGATATATTTAAGATGGAATTTTGAGGATTTCAAAATTCTGTGAAGGATTTAGGTGAATTATTCTGGATTAAGGAAAACGTGATTATGTTCTGTGTATATGTGTACATTATGTGGTTAAGGGTCAAGGGTTGACCAGATAAACGATATATGTAACAAACCCTAAGTATATATTAACAACGTCAACGTTCGGTTAGAAAACCATAGAGTTTAACAAGAAACCCTAGAAACCGGTTCTGGAAACCCTAATTTTAGTTCCAGAAATCCGAAATCCTAATTCGGTACATGAAACCCTAAATCGGGAACTGTAGCATCCCCAAATCCCGGTCCTAATCACCAAGGATCTGGTATACTATTTCTACAACTATTGCGGAAGATATAAACATAAATTGTTTATATATTAAACTTTTACACATCATTCCCAAGGTCTACAACCTTAACTTAATACATACCTTCAATATCTTAGAAGATTTACAATACTATTTTCGTCAGAAATTTAATAGATCTAACTGCATAATAGCTTAATCTTGCACTTTATCTTCGCTTCAGTCTTTACTCAAGCTTTCATCTTAATCTGAAAATTTTATCATGATATAGCAAGGGTGAGCATCAAATTTGCTCAACAAGTTTAAATTCAATAAAGATATATCATGATTGAAAGAATTGAACAATAAGCTAGCTAACTTTCAACAATATAAACATTGTTAAAGAGCATGAACAAATTTTCTTAGCTGAACGACCAAGTCAATAAAAATGAATGGTCAAGCATAAACATGAACAGATTAACTGAACCAAATGGTAATGAAGGTGATCAGCCTTTCATACCTGATGAACATTTACAATTTGCACAACGTGCGAATCAATAATCAATATAGACGTGAATAATCAACAACAATTATTCATTAACATGCTTTGAACATACAACTCAAGTTTGAGTTAGGGAAAAACTTGCCTGATTCGTTGACTACAGCTACGCAGTTTAAGTTAACTTCTTTTGGTAAGACCTATCATTAATAATAAGATTGGTCTTTCAATCAGCATATTCTACTTTGTATCATAATACAATTACTTTGTCAATAGATTATCTAACACTTACTCAAATATTAGATAACATCCTAACACATCGGTATTATTATCATTCTTGGATAATTATTCAATCACTGTATCATATTCATTATGATTAAACACTTAATGTTATACCTTATAAGTTCTTCTTTATACTCTAATAAGTCAAATACTAATCCAACAACCTGGATTCTAAATTTAACAACCAAATTACCAATCCAGCAGACTGGATACAGAATCCAGCAACCTGGATTCAACAATTTTCAAACCAGCAAGCCAAACTGCAATCCAGCAAACTAGATTACAAATCCAGCAACTAGATTGCAATCCAGCAAGCTGGATTCAACATATTTTCAATTCAGTAAACTTCTTTTCAATCCAGCAAGCTGGATTCATCAGATTTTCTAATCCAGCAAGCTGGATTCTATATCCGAACACGAAAATACCAAATCAACTTATTATTTTTCTATTCTTTGTGCAAACATGTATACACATATTTCATACACAAAAAGTATTTTTCCAAAATTTTCCAACTTCTTTTGGTATTTTTAAAAATCATTTTTAGTTAATTCCTTAAGAAATTAGCTACCTCGTGCTTAACTCCAGAAATTCCCATCTCTTGGCACAATCTTATACATGTTAACGTGACACTCTAGTTTAAATTTCGTGGCCATCGGAGTTATAGAACTCCGGTTATAGCCATTTTCGTCGAAAAATCACAGAAATTGAAATGGTCATAACTTGCTCATTTTAACTCGGAATGAGCTCATTTTTGGACACAAAGTACTTGATATCATATATTTTCATGTCCCAAAAGGCCAGAATTTTTCTCACACTTTAAGTTGCCGAAAATGCCCTTTTAAAAATTTGGGCAGGAGCTAAATTCCATTTTTGCAATTTTTCGTGCTTTGTTAAACATTTTCCATACGGAAATCTACAACTCCTTTTTCAGTGATTCTACTTGGAGATGTTAGATAACTTATCATAGTACTCTCCCAAAGTTTTCCAGAATTTTTAGATATCCAAAAAATGACTAAACTACCCCTACTCTTTGACTGTCCAAAACAGTCCATTTTTCCTTAAAAACACAAAACTAATTTTGCTAAAACAGTCATTAAAACTTGTGTACTCAACATTTTTGAGTGCTACCACTTGGGTTTAGTAGTTAACTTACATATCTAGCACATCCCTTTAACAGATCGCAAAAATAAGGTTTAGATCTAAAACGGTGGAAATCCAAAGTACATAGAAATTTTTAGGACTTAGAAACTAGAAAATCACTTTTCTTTATTTTCGATTTCCAACTAAATCAACACCCAATATGGGTAGATCTAAACATTAAACACTCATAAACACATAGATCTAAGGTTTTTGAGTTTAGAAACATAGATTCAAAGTTTGATTTAGAATAATCAAAAATTATATAAACAAAAGGGGTTATACCTTTGATTCTCATGCTATCCTTCCTTATTCTTTCAAAGTAGGAGATGAACTTTGAATAGAAAGAAAATCCAAATCTCTTCTCATTGCTCCCACTCCAGCCGTCTCTCTCCTCTCTCTTCTCTAGTCTCTCTCTTAGTTCTTAGTTTATGCTAGCAAATAGGGAAATGAAATAAAAGAGAAGAGAGAGAAAACTAGATTTTTATTTGGTGCTTGTAAAAATGTATATAGATATATTATGTATATCTATATACATCTCCCAACTTCTTTTCCTTTCTCTCACTTAATCATCACATGGATATGTATGGGAGAGTAATATGCAAGGTGGCCCCTTAAACAATTGGACACCTAGCTTAATTTGGTGGAATATCTTTTGAAAATTTGTGGCTTAAATTGATGATAAGTATTCCCCTTTCTCCTCTCTTTTGAATCCGGCCAAGTGGCCCAAATTCTTCCAAGTCTTGCTTCCTTAATGAAATATCTAATGTACATAAAGTCCAAAGTGCCCTTTCTTCAATTGGGCTCCAAGTTTGGGCTCATATACTTTTAGATCCTTTGGGCTTCTAAATTAATTTCTTGGGCCATAAAAATAAATTAGATCCAATACTTTTAATATTCTCATTCCCTAATTATTTAATTAGGGTATCCATTCCAAATATTTAGAATTTAAGTCACCACTCTTGTATATTAAATTCTATAACCCAACTATACTTGTTTTAATTAAGTTATAAAATTAATAACTTGAGATAATAAAAATATATCTCTTAACTTAATATTATTTATTGTTATTCTCCCACATGTTCCTTAACAATTGGGCTCACTTGGACTTAACACTTAATTCCTTTGGCTTTTCCAAATAAAATATTTGGACTTCCTAGCTAAAATGTTTGGGCCATAAAAATTAATATGGTCCATTACATTTAATTTTATCTTACCCTACTCATTTCATTAGGGTTTCTATGTACTCAAGTTAAATATAAATTCTTACCCAAGTACACTTAATTTTTTTAACCCAATTAGACTTACATGCCCTTAATTTCTTAATCCAATTAGACTTACATTAATTAGGTTATAAAATTAATTAACCGAGATGTATAAAATAAATCTCTTAAAATTAGTATATATTTTATATACTATAATTCTCTCATCCCATAACCCTTAAGTTATTTAATTCTTCATTCCTAATATATAATTAGGATCATACTAATTTCTTTTATTTGTCATCACATAATATTTGTATTCACTTACTCACATAATCATTAAATAAATTATGTCATGCTCCACAATTCTCTTAGATTAGGTCACTAGTATATATTTTATTACAAGGACCACTAAATAACAATAACCATTTAGGTTATTTAATTCTCATACATAATTTAAATAACTTATTTAAGTTATACAATTCATATTGTATACTTAAATTTAATTTCCTCCTCATCTCCATAAATTGTTTTCAAACAATCTATTTATATATTAAATATATAATTTAATATATTCAATCACTTATTCAAATATGAATTTAATTTACTGACTGCTTGATACCAATATACATATTTGCATATTGAATCTCCTCTCATATTTTAGCTTTACATCATTTGGTATAATATTAAATATTATATCATTATTCATATAACATCTTTCACTTCTCACACTAATTTTGACTTTTCTCCATAAAAAGTCAACTGTTGACTTTGAACAAAAGTCAACCTTTACACACTTTGTGTTTGCTGCCCACTTTGACTAATCTTGACGTTCCGGACGCAACCGAGCAGTCCATGCTTCAAAATTCTATCTCTAACTCAAATTTTGAGTTTTAAATTACTCCTTTCTTATTGCTAATCGTAATAACTAGCGACTTTATACTTATTCAAATTCTTATTTGCCAGTCAAGGCCAACGTTCAAGCTATGTTAATTACTAACATAGTTTTATCTTGATCCTTATATCATTAACTTAATTCAACATTCCTCTTGCTCAAAAATTTATAGCAGCTTACTAAGTATATATATTTCTATACATATACTCATCTTCGTTTAACCTCATAGCTTTTCTTCTTGTGAAATCTTATTTCCTTAATAAAATTTTTCATATGTACTTATATAACATTTCTTAGACTATTCAGTTCATATTGAATTTACAGGTATCGTAATGCCTTATTCTCGATATTTATTCAAATACATATCAATTCATTTCTAGGATTTTGAAATTTTGTAACCCATATTTCTTTATTCTCATTCAATTAAGAAACCATATAGGTTCTTCTTAAAAATTTTGAAATCTTTAAAATTTCTTCACAGAAACGGCAATTTCATACACTTATTTTCTGTCTAGGTTAATGTTATAACCTTTAATCCATCATTTTAGAATTTAATAATTATCTAAATTCTCGGGTTGTCACATTCACCCCTTCTTCTAAGAATTTTGTCCCCGAAATTAAAGCATACTAATCTCTGCTTATTCTCTTGATCAAAACTAGGTTTTTAACTTAACCTTTACAATTTTCTCCTTTGAGAATTTTCTCATTTATTATCACATTTCACCATAACTACTCACTAGGAGTTTACATCTTCTAAACATTCAGCAAAACTAGGTTGTCATAATAACATTTACTCAATCATCTCAGATTCTACTCGTACGCAACGAGTTCACAATATTTCATATCCATCATCACATACTACCACAACATTACTCGGAAGAGTTTAAAATTTTTCATATCTGTCTGGGGGATCATAAAAACCATGAACTTTGAGGTTTACGGTATTTCTACCTGCTACCTCCTTCAATTAAGAAATAAAGGTACTCTACCTCTGAAATATTTTATATTTGGTATGTTTACAATCACAAAGAAGGTAAACTACCGATGCGGGTACTTTAGAGGATCAGTCTGTTGTACCTTAGTAATCGGAATGACTATATGCGTTCTTAGATTGGAATATTTTATCCCATTAGTATATCCCCATTTTTTTAGGGTTATTCACCTCAGACTTATCATAAGATTCCGCACCAAAATAATTTGGTTTGGCATAAGCTTTCAAAGAATACTTTGAATTTCATAAAAATTTGTCTAGCTGAATCAAATAGCTTAGACGCATATCAATAATTCGAATTTCAATCGAAACATTGCTAGCTAAATTTAGTTGGCCATAAATTTACCTTTAAAATTTTCAAAATCATTTTATGACGTCATGATACCGCACTGTATTTACAGTCCGTTTGAGGATTCCGTCATTGTGTGACTTTGTCATACTACATCATTCCATAGTGGGCTGACGATCTTTAGATCACATACCACACTAGGTAATTCTGCATTGATAACTCCATCATTTTTATCATCTCTGCACTAGGTTGCATGATGCATTAATGATATAAAAATACATTTTGATAATTCAAATTATTTTCGTCTAGCCGAATCAATTGGCCTAGACTCTTCTTTAAACTGTTCAAAAACCTTTGAAAATCATCTTTGGTGTCATCATGCCACAACATGTAACGATGTGTTAGTGGCCCGAAGTCCACACCTACACACTTGTCACCATGTGTCGAGGATAACAAAAATTCATTTTATTTCGAAAGGCACATTAGTGCGAATTTAGCTTGATGTCAAAAACTTTGAAGTCTAGCATAGCTAGAAGATTTGGAATACCTATGCTTCCACCATCAACTTCAATTTCTCTACTGATCCATTTCTTAATAAGTCTATCTATTTCTATCATCTTCAATTCTCCATTCTCAACATAACTATACCAGTTCGTCAAACTTACCATACATTATGAGTTCATGAACTTTCCACAATCATATGAGTTTAAGAACTTGTCCTAGTCAGACCTTTGGCGTCCATTCGCTGAGGGGTTCATAAACATTTCATATAATTATGAGTCACGAACGTACCATAAGTATGAGTTTTAAGAACTCGTACTTAACCTTATATTCTCTATCTATTCGTTATACACATGAGAAAAGAATCACCTTATCAACATGCATATAGCAAATAACGCGACATTAGGTTCCAATGATTATCAATACCAGAAACTAAGTGGTTGTCAAACCAAACTCGGCCACTAATCAATATAGGAAGCTAAGCGAACAATTCCCTGCCCATACAAAGAATTGGTCAACCTAACCACTATATCGACCAGGAAGCTAAGTGATTCTAAAACCAAGTACAAATTCCCTGCCCATACAAGGAATCATACAACTCAGCTGCTGACTTGAGTCCTCAATTGAAATCCCACACCATTCTAACTTTCTCTTTTCTTAATACGAATTTTCTTTAATCAGCATCTTAAAATTTACCACTCTTTTCTGAGTTTACATTGTACCATTTCATAGTACATTCTCTTTATAGCGTCAGGCTATATCATACCAATCACTTAACATATCATATGTTATTCAACGATTTAATCTGATCACGTCGTGATCTTATTTAGTAATCATTTCTCCTTATACTTACGATCGTTTTATTTTACGATCTTCTTATTCTTTTCTTTAATCATATTATATTATGATTTTAATAACACTTCTCATCTTATAGACATAGTCTATTTATTATCACTTTTCATCTCTATTATTGGAGTCAGGTAACTCTGGATTCTTATCCTTATATCTCTTCAAGATTCTTCTTTGAATCTTAATTATCTTTCTCTTTACTTAATAATGAATTTCTAAAAATTCATCTCTTATCGCTTAAACTCTATTCGAGTTTATTACTTATCATCTCTCCGCGGTTATATCCTAAGGTACACCTACCTAAGGTTTATAACCTACAGCTCTGATACCAACTGTAGCATCCCCAAATCCCGGTCCTAATCACCAAGGATCTGGTATACTATTTCTACAACTATTACGGAAGATATAAACATAAATTGTTTATACATTAAACTTTTACACATCATTCCCAAGGTCTACAACCTTAACTTAATATATACCTTCAATATCTTAGAAGATTTACAATACTATTTTCGTCAGAAAATTTAATAGATCTAACTGCATAATAGCTTAATCTTGCACTTTATCTTCGCTTCAGTCTTTACTCAAGCTTTCATCTTAATCTGAAAATTTTATCATGATATAGCAAGGGTGAGCATTAAATTTGCTCAGCAAGTTTAAATTCAATAAAGATATATCATGATTGAAAGAATTGAACAATAAGCTAGCTAACTTTCAACAATATAAACATTGTGAAAGAGCATGAACAAATTTTCTTAGCTGAACGACCAAGTCAATAAAAATGAATGGTCAAGCATAAACATGAACAGATTAACTGAACCAAATGGTAATGAAGGTGATCAGCCTTTCATACCTGATGAACATTTATAATTTGCACAACGTGCGAATCAATAATCAATATAGACGTGAATAATCAACAATAATTATTCATTAACATGCTTTGAACATACAACTCAAGTTTGAGTTAGGGAAAAACTTGCCTGATTCGTTGACTACAGCTACGCAGTTTAAGTTAACTTCTTTTGGTAAGACCTATCATTAATAATAAGATTGGTCTTTCCATCAGCATATTCTACTTTGTATCATAATACAATTACTTTGTCAATAGATTATCTAACACTTACTCAAATATTAGATAACATCCTAACACATCGGTATTATTATCATTCTTGGATAATTATTCAATCACTGTATCATATTCATTATGATTAAACACTTAATCTTATACCTTATAAGTTCTTCTTTATACTCTAATAAGTCAAATACTAATCCAACAACCTGGATTCTAAATTTAACAACCAAATTGCCAATCCAACAGACTGGATACAGAATCCAGCAACCTGGATTCAACAATTTTCAATCTAGCAAGCCAAACTGCAATCCAGCAAACTAGATTACAAATCCAGCAACTAGATTGCAATCCAGCAAGCTGGATTCAACATATTTTCAATTCAGTAAACTTCTTTTCAATCCAGCATGCTGGATTCATCAGATTTTCTAATCCAGCAAGCTGGATTCTATATCCGAACACGAAAATACCAAATCAACTTATTATTTTTCTATCCTTTGTACAAACATGTATACACATATTTCATACACAAAAAGTATTTTTTCAAAATTTTCCAACTTCTTTTGGAATTTTTCAAAAATCATTTTTAGTTAATTCCTTAAGAAATTAGCTACCTCGTGCTTAACTCCAGAAATTCCCATCTCTTGGCACAATCTTATACATGTTAACGTGACACTCCAATTTAAATTTCGTGGCCATCGGAGTTATAGAACTCCGGTTATAGCCATTTTCGTCAGAAAATCACAGAAATTGAAATGGTCATAACTTGCTCATTTTAACTCGGAATGTGCTCATTTTTGGACACAAGGTACTTGATATCATATATTTTCAAGTCCCAAAAGGCCAGAATTTTTCTTATAATTTAAGTTGCCGAAAATGCCCTTTTAAAAATTTGGGCAGAAGCTAAATTCCATTTTTGCAATTTTTCGTGCTTTGTTAAACATTTTCCATACGGAAATCTACAACTCCTTTTTCAGTGATTCCACTTGGAGATGTTAGATAACTTATCATAGTACTCTCCCACAGTTTTCCAAAATTTTTAGATGTCTAAAAAATGACTAAACTACCCCTACTCTTTGACTGTCCAAAACAGTCCATTTTTCCTTAAAAACACAAAACTGTTTTTCCTAAAACAGTCATTAAAACTTGTGTACTCAACATTTTTGAGTGCTACCACTTGGGTTTAGTAGTTAGCTTATATATCTAGCACATCCCTTTGACGGATCGCAAAAATAAGGTTTAGATCAAAAACGGTGGAAATCCAAAGTACATAGAAATTTTTAGGACTTAGAAACTAGAAAATCACTTTTCTTTATTTTCGATTTCCAACTAAATCAACACCCAATATGGGTAGATCTAAACATTAAACACTCATAAACACATAGATCTAAGGTTTTTGAGTTTAGAAACATAGATTCAAAGTTTGATTTAGAATAATCAAAAATTATATAAACAAAAGGGGTTATACCTTTGATTCTCATGCTATCCTTCCTTATTCTTTCAAAGTAGGAGATGAACTTTGAATAGAAAGAAAATCCAAATCTCTTCTCATTGCTCCCACTCCAGCCGTCTCTCTCCTCTCTCTTCTCTAGTCTCTCTCTTAGTTCTTAGTTTATGCTAGCAAATAGGGAAATGAAATAAAAGAGAAGAGAGAGAAAACTAGATTTTTATTTGGTGCTTGTAAAAATGTATATAGATATATTATGTATATCTATATACATCTCCCAACTTCTTTTCCTTTCTCTCACTTAATCATCACATGGATATGTATGGGAGAGTAATATGCAAGGTGGCCCCTTAAACAATTGGACACCTAGCTTAATTTGGTGGAATATCTTTTGAAAATTTGTGGCTTAAATTGATGATAAGTATTCCCCTTTCTCCTCTCTTTTGAATCCGGCCAAGTGGCCCAAATTCTTCCAAGTCTTGCTTCCTTAATGAAATATCTAATGTACATAAAGTCCAAAGTGCCCTTTCTTCAATTGGGCTCCAAGTTTGGGCTCATATACTTTTAGATCCTTTGGGCTTCTAAATTAATTTCTTGGGCCATAAAAATAAATTAGATCCAATACTTTTAATATTCTCATTCCCTAATTATTTAATTAGGGTATCCATTCCAAACATTTAGAATTTAAGTCACCACTCTTGTATATTAAATTCTATAACCCAACTAAACTTGTTTTAATTAAGTTATAAAATTAATAACTTGAGATAATAAAAATATATCTCTTAACTTAATATTATTTATTGTTATTCTCCCACATGTTCCTTAACAATTGGGCTCACTTGGACTTAACACTTAATTCCTTTGGCTTTTCCAAATAAAATATTTGGACTTCCTAGCTAAAATGTTTGGGCCACAAAAATTAATATGGTCCATTACATTTAATTTTATCTTACCCTACTCATTTCATTAGGGTTTCTATGTACTCAAGTTAAATATAAATTCTTACCCAAGTACACTTAATTTTTTTAACCCAATTAGACTTACATGCCCTTAATTTCTTAACCCAATTAGACTTACATTAATTAGGTTATAAAATTAATTAACCGAGATGTATAAAATAAATCTCTTAAAATTAGTATATATTTTATATACCATAATTATCTCATCCCATAACCCTTAAGTTATTTAATTCTTCATTCCTAATATATAATTAGGATCATACTAATTTCTTTTATTTGCCATCACATAATATTCGTATTCACTTACTCACATAATTATTAAATAAATTATGTCATGCTCCACAATTCTCTTAGATTAGGTCACTAGTATATATTTTATTACAAGGACCACTAAATAACAATAACCATTTATGTTATTTAATTCTCATATATAATTTAAATAACTTATTTAAGTTATACAATTCATATTGTATACTTAAATTTAATTTCCTCCTCCTCTCCATAAATTGTTTTCAAACAATCTATTTATATATTAAATATATAATTTAATATATTCAATCACTTATTCAAATATGAATTTAATTTACTGACTGCTTGATACCAATATACATATTTGCATATTGAATCTCCTCTCATATTTTAGCTTTACATCATTTGGTATAATATTAAATATTATATCATTATTCATATAACATCTTTCACTTCTCACACTAATTTTGACTTTTCTCCATAAAAAGTCAACTGTTGACTTTGAACAAAAGTCAACCTTTACACACTTTGTGTTTACTGCCCACTTTGACTAATCTTGACATTCCGGACGCAACCGAGCAGTCCATGCTTCAAAATTCTATCTCTAACTCAAATTTTGAGTTTTAAATTACTCATTTCTTATTGCTAATCGTAATAACTAGCGACTTTATACTTATTCAAATTCTTATTTGCCAGTCAAGGCCAACGTTCAAGCTATGTTAATTACTAACATAGTTTTATCTTGATCCTTATATCATTAACTTAATTCAACATTCCTCTTGCTAAAATATTTATAGCAGCTTACTAAGTATATATATTTCTATACATATACTCATCTTCGTTTAACCTCATAGCTTTTCTTCTTGTGAAATCTTATTTCCTTAATAAAATTTTTCATATGTACTTATATAACATTTCTTAGACTATTCAGTTCATATTGAATTTACAGGTATCGTAATACCTTATTCTCGATATTTATTCAAAAACATATCAATTCATTTCTAGGGTTTTGAAATTTTGTAACCCATATTTCTTTATTCTCATTCAATTAAGAAACCATATATGTTCTTCTTAAAAATTTTGAAATCTTTAAAATTTCTTCACAGAAACGGCAATTTCATACACTTATTTTCTGTCTAGGTTAATGTTATAACCTTTAATCCATCATTTTAGGATTTAATAATTATCTAAATTCCCGGGTTGTCACAGGAACTTAGTGGCGTAAGTGTAAATAATTATAATATTAATTAGGGTAATGTTTAATTAATTAGCAAATCCTAATGTCACATTTTGAAAACTCTAATTACGGATTTGAAACCCTAATTTGTAAATAGGAAAAAACTTAAGTGTTAATTAAATAGTTTTAATGTTACTTAGGATATATTAATTCTAATTTTCAAGTTAAGTAATTAGAAAACCCTAATCTAATTACGAAAATCTAATTTCTATTTTAGAAAAAATAATTTTTAATTAGAAACCCTAATTCGTGGGTTATAAACCCTAATGACCATTTTGACCCTAATTGCTTAATTAGCGATTGTAATTAGGAAATATTAATCCTAATTAGCAATATTTAAGTTATGATTAAGAAAATTTTATATAATTAGAAAATTCTAATTATAAGTTAGAAATATTAATTTTCTATTTTCAAAAACCTAAATTGAAAATTTTAGAAAATTAAATGTGTAAATCCTAAGGGTTTCAAACCCTAAACCCTAAGAATGCTCCAAACCCTAAATTCACCCAAACCCTAAACCCTAAAGGTATGGTCAAATGTCCAAATTGTCATTAAAATGTTATGCAAAAAGACTAAAATGCCCTTACTTGTAAGCTTAAAGTTTTTCTAGAAATTGCATGACTCATCTTGTTAGGTATTAACCATGTGCCTTAAAATCTCACAAGATCAGATCTTAAAAGCCACCTTGCAACATTAGATACATTATATGTAAAAATCAAAGATTTAAAAGTAAGAAATCTTACTTTATTTCTCACTTTGTCCAAGTCCCTTCTCTCTCTAACTTTTCAAAATCTAGAGCGATAGAGAGAGAAATGATGAGCATGATCAGTTCATATCAAGTTAAGAATAGAATCAAAGGGCCAGAATCAAAAATCAAAGCTCAAAATGGTAAGAACCCTAATTCTAGAAAATTCATGATCTAGTGTTAAATGTTAGGATTTGTTGTTTAGATATGTGCTAGAGGGTGTCACTTGACGATCTGGGTGGTCAAAACCTAGATCCATATCATTTTGATGCTCGGATTTGATGATTTTTGAAATCTGGAAAAAGTTAAAAAATGTTGTCTGACAGTCATATGTCAGGACTTCTAGATCTCTGTGTATTAATTGTTTGTTGTGTTTTAAGTTTTAATCTTGTAGAATGTTGTAAGGGGTGTGATCTGAAACTTGAATCAAGCCCAGATCACGTGTAGATTAAAAGATATGATCGGTCAAAGTACGTTGACCGAGCACAAAATCTGTTTCTGGGTTACCCAGAATGTTACTAGAATTTCTGACAAGTTTTGTTTGGCCTCTGATCTTGATTTTGAAAAGTGTTTTGATCAAGTTGTTGTTTTATTGTTATAGACTGACATACCGGCTAGACATATATGCATTTAGATCACTCAGATCCGTAGCCGAATCGTAGAAATGAGCTGTCAAACCATCGTTGACCGTCACGCTGGAAGAAGATTCTAGGTAACCCAGATCTTCAAAGAGGCGTTTTCTGGAAGGTAGTTTGACCGGATGAAATATGCATTTGTTGTTGTTGTTAGACTAATCTGATTGTATATACATGTTCTTTGACATCTCAGCTACAATTGAAAAGCTTTAAATATCATAAATCAGACCGGTAGCGTAAGATCTAAGGACTTAAATATAGCACCTTGTACTGTTCTTCATTTTCTGGAAAACCCAGAAATGAAGGATAGACTTGTCAGACTTTTTGAAGACCCAGATCTTCGTGATATGTTGATGTATGACCTGTGTTGTGATTGATAGTTGTAGAGGTGCACACTGACTACACTATAAACGTTTAAACTATCCCAGAATCGGATTAGACTAAGAGTTAAGGCTGGTCAAACCACCCACATCATTAACCGACTTTGAAGCTCAAGAACAGCTGAAGAACACTTTCAGCGACGGTTGTATCACTAAAGCCACTTTTAGCGACACTTAAATTAGGAAAATTAATTATTTTCCGGAAACTAAATTAAAAATAATAAAAAAAATAATAGAGTTTAATTATCAAAAATACTAAATAAATTCTGAAAAATTATTTTAAACTCTGAAAAATAGTTTTTAATTATTTTAGGTATATTTCATAAATATTTAATATTTTTGGAATATAAATGGTATTTAATTTATTTAATTATAATATTAAATAATTGATTTAAAAATGATTTTAATTCATGAAAAATCATGACAAATAATATTATGTTATAAGAAAATATTTTAAGTTATTTTGAGTAAATTTTAGTATTTTGTGATGAATTTCGTTAAATAATTAATATTAATGATAATTAGTTTATTTAATAAGTATATTAAATAAATTATGGAAAAATAGAATAAATGGTTTATAAATCATATAAAAATGATTTAAGTGTTAGAAAAATATTTTAAGTTATAAAATATAACTTTTGATATTTTGTCACAAAAATATTAATATTTTAATATTAATAGTAATTACCGAATAATGAATTTAAGTATTTAAAAATTATTTTTAAATAATTTTAAGGTATTAAAAATACTTTGAAATATTATAAATATACTATAATATTATGTGATGTATTTCATTAATATTTGATAATAAATAAATATTAATGATAAAGAAATTATGTGGTATTTAATTCATTTTAATACGTTTTTAATGATTTAAAATTCTTGATAAATGGTAATAATTATGTGAAAATTGTTATGAGAGTTAGAAAATTATTTTGACTGTTAATAAAATTATCTGAGTTAAATGTTAAGTGTTAAGTCAGAGTTTAATTGAACTTAGACTCGATAAAAGCCTGACTAGACCGTCGGGAATGTTAGAATTGTGTTGGTTTCAACTCGGACTTAAATAGTCTGACTTGATGCTAAGTTTTATGTGTTGAATAGACTGATAGGGTTATGTACTATGTGTTTAGGTTATTCTATGTATGTCTACATATATAATAGTATTATATTGTGATGATATTATTCTAATATTGGAGATCTATATTACTAATATTAGGTCTTCGGATAAAGCGTTATAAATTGTGTTGCGGTAATCAACGGTTCAGGCAAGTTTTTATTTATTTAACTATACTAAGAGTGTTTTGTTCGGATAAGCTTATGGTTAATCATTGCTGATTGCCATGTATAATATTACTCTGTACATATTACATGTATAAGTCAGGTATGAAAGGCTGATCACCTTCATTACCCTTCGGTTCAGAAATATTTGTTCATGTTATATACTTATTTAGTCATAAATTTGTTCTTGCTAGTTCACAATTATATTGTTGAATTATAGCCAGCTTATTATTCAAACTCTTCAATCATGATATATCGTTATATTGTTGTACTTAAACTTGTTGGGCAACTTTCATGCTCACCCTTGCTATATCATGATAAAACATTACAGATTAAGACGAACGCGTCGGATTCTAGAAAAGGTCAAAGACAGTTCAAGCTTTAGTATAAGTATGCGATTAGTTTTGTAATAGTGTTGTATGATAATAATGTTGTTATATGTTAGAAAAGTTATGAATGTGATTAAGTTAAGGTTACTCGACCTTGGGAAAAAGTATGTAAGTTTAATGTACAAATAATTTATGTTTATATCTTCCGCAAATATAGTGATAGTGATAGAATGATTGAACCGGATCTGAGGTGATTTAGGACCTGGATTCGAGGCCCTCACAATAGTTATATGCTATGTTTCTGAGCCCTAAGCGTATGAATAGTCCTTGATTTGTTCTTGGATTACATATTGCGAAGATAAATTCTTAAACACATATGGTTGTAGAAAGTTCCTAAACACATAAAGTGTGGTAAGTTGATGGACTATACTAAGGTATAGGGATGTTTAGACTGAAAACAAAGTATTTTTAGTATATTTAGCATTGAAGGTGCTAAAGAAGATTAAGTGTTGTCGCAAGTAAAACTATGAAGGAAGATGAAGAATAGGATATTCCAAGTCATATAGCTATGCTAGATTTTGAAGTTTATTGAAAACGTGCTTATGTGCGCGTTTTGAAAATGAAAGAATTGGTTCATCTTTTAGAACCGATGGATTTTAAAAGAACTATTCTTGGTATGTCTATGCTAATTATTTCGACTAGACAGAAGTTGATTTGAAATATCAAAATGAATTTTATATCATCAATTCATTTGATGCAAAGATGGTACAAGGATGGAGTTATTAATATAATTAAACCTAGTATTGGAATTGATCTTATGATCAACAACCTGCTATGGTATGATGTATAATGATGAAGTCATAAACTGACGAAGTCCTCAACGTACTGTGAAAAGTACGGTATTATGACGTTATGAAACGTTTTGATGTATTGTAAAAGAATTTAAAAGAAGTAGTCGATGTCAATTGATTTGACTAGACGAATGTTTCAAGTTGATGTCTAATTTATTAGTATGGTCTAAGCTACTTGATCTGGCTAAGACGAATGGTATGTCATGTTATAAGAAAATCGAGCTTTCTTTGAGAACTTATGTCAAGCCAAATTATTTTGGTGTGGAATCTAATAAATAAATCTGAGGTGAATATACCCCGAAATGGGGTTATACGATGGGTTGATCACCTACGTATGGAAGAGGTAGTTTACTTTCTTTGTGATTGTAAACTGACCATTAAAGAAAGGTTTACGACAAAATGCTGTTAAACCTGGTAAGAGTTCATGGTCTATTTGACCCCTCAACATAAGTATGAAATGTTTTAAAGGAATCTTTATATTCTTCGTTAATCCTTCTACTTCATGATTCTTGATAAGTTATGGAGGTTAGGGAATGATGGAAAGATAAGAACTTCTTTGAAGAGAAGTTGAGAAAAAGAGTAAGCTAAAATTTCGTGGATGAAATTCTGTGAAGAAAGGGTGAATGTGATGACCCGGGTAAGGGTGTGATTTTAAGAAATTCTGAGGACGGAATTTTTATAAGGGGGGAAGGATGTGACAACCCGAAAAATTGGATTGTCCAAAATTGAAGTTTAAAGAATTAGTTATTAATAAAATGAATTTTTATTAATACTATTCTATGTTATATGTTTATTAATTGTTCTATAACCTAGAATGATTATAAGTCGGGAGTATTCTGGCTACAAGCTAGACTGAACGAGTAAGAATTTTCAAGGCGAAAATAAAATTTTTCCGAGAACAAAAATATTTCTAAGGAAAAAGACGAAATAGGCACTATTCACCCGACGAACTTAAGGGTTAGGGTTTGAATAACCTAAGCCTTTCTGAGAGTTCGGTATGTCAAAATGACATTCTGTCGAAAGATTTGATGATAATATATCGTGAAAAGTTAAGTAAGCTGATAAAAGTTTTTCTCGAAAAATGTGCAGAAATTGGATGAAATAAAAACGACGAAAAGTATTGTTATGTACTTTTCGTTCGTTTTGCTACGTTAGGAAAAAACGTGAAGGAAAACGCTTAACGTTAAAAAGTGTTTTTTTAGTTTTTCGGAGTTCCAAAGAATGCGTAAAAGTTAGACTGTAGAGGAAAGACGAAATATCCAAAAATATTTGGATTCCAAGAATCGCAATTTTCAACCTGTCGGATGAATTCTGCAAGACGAAAGCACGAAGCTTCCAAGGGAAGCTTTGTGAATAGTAAGGAGGTGGGAATAGTAAGGAGGTGTGAATAGTAAGACGGTTTGGCCAAATGACCAAAATACCCTTAGCCTTAAAAATCTATAAAAGGAGAGCTTAAACTCACTTGTGGTTAATGAAAAATTTTCCCACACTTGAGAGAGAGAGAGAAGTAGGATGAGAGGAGAAAGGAAGAGGAAAAGCTAGCCCGAGTGCACGCTTTGTCCAACAGAGGAAGATTAAAGAAGAAAGGTAATCTGAAAACCTAACTTCTAAATAAATTTTCTTTAAGTTTCTATGTTAAAACATAGCTTAACGAGAATAAGAAGTAAAATATGTTAAGAATGATTTTATATAGTTGAAATCATGAAGAAATGAAGAAATGAAGAAATGAAGAAATGAAGAAATAAGAATTAGAAGTTTATTTTATAAATTTCTTAAGGACGTATAAGATTCGTAATGAATTTGAACGATCCAAATGAATCATATTAACGATTCGGTGATATTAGTAAGGAATGATGTTTTATAACATTAAATTCCAAGAAAAAGTGGAATCGTAATCAAAATATCGATTAAAAATGAAGAAAGAGCGAAGAAAGCAAAGAACACGAAGAACGTTAATGATGGATAAGTTTAAAACCATCGCGTATAAGTTAGTTGCTTATTGCTTGGTTAGGAACGGTAGAAACGTTCATGAAGAATGGATTGAACTAAGCTATAACGAAGTTATGGTAAAATTTTTGTAACAGACGAACGAGAAATAGAAAGTATGTAAATGAACTTGAATGAGTAGGGTTTCACAAGAAAGTAAGAGAACGTAGAAAATGTGAGTGATGGACTCAAGAACGAACGAGTTATGAGTTCGGATGACCGAATTACGGACGAACGGATGAAGAACGTTAATAACGTAAAATGAATGAAGGATGGTATCTAAGCCAATTGAATGGCATGTTAACGGATTCAAAATAAATTTCTATCTGGGGGAAGTTGAAGTACGTAAGATAAGGAAGAGAATGGCATTGAAATGACCTCGTTCCGAATTATAACGAAGAAGTTATGAGATCGTAAAGTTAGCGTCTCAAGCGATTTCAAAGAATTAGAAAAAATTTCCAAGTTTCATGCTCGGCTTCGCAGTACCAGCTATGCCTTGGGAGGCGGCACCGCAGCGCAAGCTTGGGCCATCAGCTACTGCTGAGTGACACTGTAGCACGAAGTATAGTATGGGGGTTTTGCGCCGTAAGGCCAGACCGGGGGGAGAAAGTGACGTAGGCTCACGCCGTAGCTCGACAGGAAGAGAAGGACCCGGCGCCGCAGCGCCGGTGCAGGAGAAGGCCCAGTGTTAAGCTTTTTATTGCTCAATTACTGGGGGATGTGCAAGAAAGAAATATGAACATGTAGTTCATCTAATGTAACACTTAAATAAATAATTTAAACCTTTAATGAAGGTTGAACGGAGAGATTGAACGGGATTAAAAGACGAAGAATGTAATGAACATAAATGCAACGTAGTTGCGATGAACGATCGATCTTAGCATACAACGAACAGTATGACTTCGACATTAAGAAAGAATAATGAACGTGGGGTTCATGTAATGGATAACAAATGAAAGTCGTAACGAACGGTAATGAGATTTAATGAATGTCCGAATGTAAGTCGGATAAAGAAGATGGAATGAATGTAAGCTTTAGACACTTTAGCCGACGGAAGAGTTGAGTGTAAGCAAATATTAAACGGACAAGAACCTACACCCCGTGTATGGTTTGATCATAAGGTAATAAAGACTAAGATTAAACTTGTGAATGGGGAAGAAACTGAATTAATAACACATAACGTTAAGAAGCTGAGTTAGTAATGATAACTTGGATGACGTTCTGAGTTGAATGAACCAGACGTTGTAAGGTACGAAGAAAGTTAATATAAAATGTTTAACGCTACGACCTCATAGTATTAATATTGAATGATCGTTCTGAGTATACAAAAGACTGTATGACTTCGACGATAAGGAATGAATCCTGAGGTATGTCATTTAGTTGCCAGAAAGCCATAAGAAATAAGAAATTGACTTAACGAACATTATGGTTTTATAGTTCGGATAAGTTATGATAAAGTTAGGTTGTTTTACAATCGTAATCTTTGATGGTTGACATATGGGAGCTGGGCTAAACAATTCCTTGAGAGAACGGAGGTATATACGAAACTGGCGACCGATTTAACTCAATGTGAAAGACAGTGTAGACGAGATGGGAACTTGCTTGTTGGTTGTTTATGGGAAACCACTCAGAGTACTATATGGACTACTAGCAGAGAGGCTATGTGTACTGAGTCCTAGAAGAGTTATAAAAAGAAGATAAGAATATAAATCATCAAAGATGATGAATGTGACAACCCGAGTAAAACTAGATTGTCTAGAATTTAAGTTAAAGAATTAGTTATTAGTAAAATGAATTTTTATTAATACTATTATGTGCTATGTGTTTATTAATCATTCTAGAACCTAGGATGATTATATTACGGGAGGATTCTAACTACGAGCTAGACTGAACGAGTAAGAATTTTCAAGTCCAAAATGAAAATTTTTTGGGAAAAAAAAATTTCGGGGAAAAAGACGAAATAGGTACTATTCATCCATTTCTATTCGGAGATTTAGTTTGAATTTCTAAAAATTGTGTAATGATAGAATTATAATACGTGATGGAATATTTAATAATATTTTAGTTATGGCAAACAAAGTTTTCGCCTGCGAACTTAAAACCTAAGGGTTAAGACAAGTGAGTTTCGAGAATTTAATGATTACGTATAATAATTAGGGTTATTATGAGTGAGAAATACGAGTATGATACTAGTTATTATATGAGTATAGTACGAAGATTATTACGGCGTATAATACGAATATCGTACGAATTATATACGAAGAGAATACGAGAATGGGATGCGTAGGATACGATTAGTCTTAATGAACTTTGAGTTCATAGACTTTATAGAATCCAATTAGACTTGGATTATGTCAAGCCCAACGCTTTGTGAAATTAAGCCCAAGATAGGCCCAATAAGAATTAATGTTAAGGTCCAAACCGAGCAAATAAACTGCGGATCTTACCGATGGGTCACCGGATGGGTAATAACCCATGGGGAGACCCATGGAGCATGTGGGCCGGCCACTTGGCCACCAAGTAAAGTGATTACTTAGTGGCTAAGCCATGAATAATAAGGAGGTTTGGGGTGAAATGACTATTTTTCCCCTAGCCTTAAAAACCTATAAAAAGAGAGCTTAAGCTCATTTATTGGTTAATGAATAATTTTCCAACACTTGAGAGAGAGAGAGAGAGAGAGAGAGAGTTCGGATGAAGAGGAAAAGGAAGAGGAAAAGCTTGCCCGTGTGCACGCTTTGTCCAACGGAGGAAGATTAAAGAAGAGAGGTAATCCGAAATCTAACTCTAAGTAAATTTTCTTTAAGCTTTTGATGTTAAAAATATAGCTTAATGAGAATATGAAGTAAAAAATATTAAGAATAATTTCATATGGTTGAAATCATGAAGAAATGAAGAAATAAGAATTAGAAGTTTAGTTTATAAATTTCTTAAGGAAGTATAAGATTCGTAATGAATTAGGACGATTCGAATGAATCATATGAACGATTCAGTGATATTAGTAAGGAATGATGTTTTATAATATAAAATTCCAAGGAAAAGTGAAATCGTAATGAAAATATTGATTAAAAATGAAGAACGCAAAGAACATGCGAAGAACACGAAGAACGTTGTTGATGGACAAATTTAAAACCATCGTAGTATAATTGTTGTTGATAAACAAGTCTAAAACCATCGCGTATAAGTTAGTTTCTTATTGCTTGATTAGGAACGGTAGAAATGTTCATGAAGAACGGATTGAACTTAGTTATAACGAAGTTATAGTGAAATTTCGTAAAAGACGAACGAGAAATAGAAAGTATGTAGATGAACCCGAATGAGTACCGTTTCATTAGAATGTAAGATAGTGTATAAAACATGAGTTGTGGACTCAAGAACGATCGAGTTCCGAGTTCGGATGACCAAATTACGGACGAACGGACGAAGAACGTTAATAACGTAAAACGAGAGAGTAAGGAAATTTAATCCAATTGAATGGCATGTTAATGAAGTCAGAATAAATTTCTATCTAGGGGTAGTTGAAGTACGTAAGATAAGGAATAGAATGGCTTTGGAACGACCTCATTCCGAGCTATAACGAAGATGTTATGAGATTTCGAAGTAAGCGTCTCAAGCATGTAAAAGACTTAGAAAATATTTTCAATGTTTTGGTCTTGCCGCCTCAGTGCCAGTTGAGCCATGGGTGGTGGTTCCGCAGCACCAGCTCGGGCCATCAACTACTGCTGAGTGGTGCCACAGCACGAGAGTGAAGAAGGGAACCGGCGCCGCAGCGCCGGTGCAGGGCAATGCCCAATAATGAGCTTTTAAGTGCTCAATTACTGGGGGATGTGTAAGAAAGAAATATGAACATGTAGTTCACCTAAAATAACACTTAAACAAGTGATTTAAACCTTTAGTAAAGGTTAAACGGAAAGATTTAACGGGATTAAAAGACGAAGAATGTAAACGCTAGATTACGTAACCGATATTCGGTGACCGTAGTCGCGATGAAACGAACGTATGGGATTGCTATGATTATGATTCCTTAGATGTTGAGTGACGAGGATGATGTATAACATTCTGATGTTATGATGTCGTAATGAGAGTTAAAGTGTAAAGCATATAGACGCTGTGAGCGCAACGCAGTTGCGATGAACGATCGGTCTTAGTATACAACGAACCGTATGCCTTTAACATTTAGAAAGAATAATGAACATGGGGTTCATGGGATGGATAACAATTGAAAGCAATTAAAACCTTGGGCAAAGGTTGAATGAGAGATTAAGAGACGAGCAACAAGAACGCTGAATACGTGAACGATTTTCTTGAATCGTATTCGCGTTGGACGAACGTTCTAAGTATACATTGGTTGTATGACTTAAACATTGACAAAAGTAGTAGGTAGGGTATGAATTATCAAGAAAGCCATAGCGAATGGTAAAAAGAATAATGAAAGTCCGAGGGTAAGTCGGATAGAGAATGTTATAATGAAATGTAAGCGTCAAACACTTTGGACGACGTGAGGGTTGAGTGTATGCGAATATTGAACGGGTAGAACCTACACTCTGTGTATGGTTTGACCGTAAGACAATGAAGAGTAAGACATCTCCATATATCGTAACACCGTAAAACGGTAATGAAAGTTAATCGCTTAATCGTAAATTATAAGAACGCGAACCTTAAGAATTAAAGTTAAGTAAATCAATGCTTAAGTCAAATATATGACTAATTGGTCTACGTGCTATTTCCTTATGTGTTATATAGGATTTGGAATGGGCAGTTCAGCATAAGCTGTAGCTGTGCTTAAGGCAAGTTTTCTAACTTCATTCATATTATATGAATGCTAGTTTCCTAAACTTCTCAGATGTTGAACTTGACAAGTCTTGTGTATGTGCATATGTACGATATATGTACAAGGTGGTAGTATGTATGAGGCCTTGTGCCACAATTTGAACACTTTGGTGTTTCTATGAGATGAGCTGTTCAATACGAGTATGTTCTATTTATACATGAACCGTTATTGTTAAGTCTGTGCTAATGATTCCAGCCAGACAGAATATGTATGGAAAAGGTAGAAAAATAAAAGTATTTCAAAGAGTATGTGACTAATGTCTTAAAATGATAGGAATCGAGATTATTCCTATTGTTCACGTTGTTTTATAACCTTTGTTCGGTTATAGAAGTCTTAAAGAAATGTTTAAATTCTTGAAGTTGGTTGTTCAAATGCTGTGACATGCTGGGAAATTGAATGATCACACTTGCTTTAAATAAAAATATTTTCAGTGAACGATGTTAGAAAGAACTTAAGGATCCCGTAAAGATCAAGCTGATCGGTATCCAGATGAAGTGCCATTCAGTATGTGAATGTGCGTGAAGATCAAGAGAAGACTTGTAATGTAGAATAGTTAATTGAACTATAGATTAGTTTAATGAATTGTTATGTATCCTTGGTGGCGGATAAAACTCTATCGTGTAAGATGTAAAGAATAATGTAATTATCATTATTTGTAATGAACGAAGTTATAAGGTAATAGAACCTGGGATTTGAGAATATATGTTGTTATATTTAAATATATAATGATGTATGTTTGGTAAGAAGTGGGACCGTGACGTACGGAATCTAGGTGTGAAGATAGACCGGATTTCGGGGCGTTACAATGAACGTATGAGTAAGACATCTCCGTATGTCATGAAGCCGTAAATCGGTAAAGAATGTTCGTCGCGTAAACTTAGATTGTAAGAACGCGAACCCTAAGAAGTAAAGTAAAGTAAACTAATGCGTAAGTCATGTATATGACTAATTGGTGTATGTGCTTTTTTTTATGTGTTATCTAGGGATTGGAATGAGCAGTTCAGCGTAAGTTGTGGCTATGCGTAAGGCAAGTTTCCTAACTTTATTCATATTACATGAATGCTAGTTTCTTAAACTTCTCAGATGTTGAACTTGAGAAGTCTTGTCTATGTGCATATGTGCAATGTATGTACAAGGTGGTAGTATGTATAAGGCCTTGTGCCACAATTTGAACACTTCAGTGTTTATTTGAGATGAACTTTTCTATGATTGAACTGTTCAATATGAGTATGTTCTGTTTATATATGAACCGTTATTTATAAGTTTGTGCTAAAGATTCTAGCCAGACAAGATGGGTATGGAAAAGATAGAAGAATGAAAGTATTTCAAAGTGAATGTGACTAATGTGTTAAAATGATAGGAATCGAGATTATTCCTATTATTCAAGCTGCTTCATAACCTTTGTTCGGTTATTGAAGTCTTAAAAGAATGTTTAAATTCTTGAAGTTATTTGTTCAACTGCTATGACTTGTTGGGCAATTGAATGCTCACACTTGCTTTAAATGAAAAACATTTTTAGTGTACGAGGTTAGAAAGAACTTAAGGATCCCGTGAAGATCAAGTTAATCGGTATCCAGAAGAAATGCCATTCAATATATGAATGTGCATGAAGATCAAGCGAAGACTTGTAATGCAGAATAGTTTAATTAAACTATAGATTAGTTTAATGAACTGTTATGTATCCTTGGTGGCGGATAAAAGTCACTCTTGTAAGATGAAATGAATAATGTATTTATCATTATTTGTAATGAAAGTGGTTATAAGGTTTTAGAACCTGGGATTTGAGAATGTATGTTGTTATATTTCACTATATAATGATGTATGTTTGGAAGATGATGTACTCGTGATGCACGGAATCTGAGTGTGAAGATAGACCGAATTTCGGGGCATTCCAATGTCTTCTATATATTACAAAATAATATTTCCCTTCCCAGGTTCTTTGTAACCATTACATATGTTCTTTGTCATAGTATAAAATAATTACAAAATTCATACTATGCTATTACAATGACGACTACTTGTCCGACTTAGCCTTTCCTTTATCCTTACTGGATCCTTCGGTCCGTTCATTCTTAGCTGCATTCATATGGTTCAAGCAAGGGTGAACATAACTAGCTCAGCAAGTATATCAATCTCATTTGAGCAATATGTTTGAATCATATGAATATATATCTTCTATAGCTGAATCAATAGTTATGAAGTACTATAAATAATTCAAAATAGCACTTCTCTTTTCATTAAAATGTTTAACAATGTACAATATATGTTAAACCTTGATTTTGGATCAAGACCTTGAGCATTTCATTTTTTCTTTAAAAAGGACAACCCGGCACCAACTCCGTAAGTCCGACATTTCTTACGAGCAGGTCTAGGTGATCAGCCTATAGTACTCTATGTTGTACAACACTACTTCATTAAACGTATCTACGCTTAAGTTTTGGTAACCTCACGTGCCTGTCGATTGACGACAAAACATTTATTTATTCATACTCAGTCTTTCTTTGAAATCCATACCAAAACAGTTGGCATAAGATAGCAACATTGATAACATTTTTATAGATTATAAGGAAATCCACAAAACACATTAAGTCTAGCCGAAGGAATTGGTTTCGACTTCTTTGTACATCAATCCATGCGTAAGATTCATGAATCATAAAGCTTATCCAAAATGAACATAGACAAGGGTTTAGAACACTTGCCTTCAACGTCTGCTACAGTTAATTAACTTCTCTTTTGAGTCTTTAAAGATTCTACATTACATAATTATATAGCATACCACATTAGGTCATAAATGATCATCACGTATTGACATTAACTTATCTTCTCCTTCTTCTTGGTTTAACCATTCATTTGATTAACTAACATTCATTAGTTTAGTTAATGTTCATTATGGTTTATCGTATTACTTTATGTTTACATTCGAGTAACCTTTATTTAACTCTTAATCGTTAAACGTAAGGTTTTAATCACCCTTTACGATGTTAGTTTAAGTTTAATTAAGGTAATAATTCACCTTTAATCAACTTCCCTTCCTTTACATTCATTAATATTCTTCACTGCCTCTTGTCTAGTACTGACGCTGCAGCGCCAGTCTCCTTTACAAATGTTACGCTGCCGCGTGACTTACCAGTGTCTGAGATCCGGGCATGGCGCTGTAGTGCCATGTTCATAGGCTTAGGTGGCGCTGCGTCGCCGGCCCTGAGCCTTTGAATTATTTTTAAGTTTTCCAAATCCAATCCTTTCCGGGCTCGTAACTTAATCGTTATAAGTCAGAATTGGCTCGTTCAAAAGTCGTTATCTCACATATCTCGTATACTACGATTTCATTAGGATAACTTACATTTTTGAATCCGTTAACACTAAATTCACAATTTAAGTTCCTTATTATGCGTTCGTTAAACATTCGTGAACGTTCATAGCTCGTTTCGTCGTTTTAATTCAGAATTCGACCATTCTTGAGTCCGCAACTCTCAAATGCAAAGTTTTACTATACGCCATCGAAAACTAAGGTTTTCGAGTTAAACAACGACTTTTGACTTTCATTCTGAGAATTTCACGATTTTGACGATTATCGTCTAATCTCGTAAATTTCGTCATAACTTCGTTACTTGAGATTTTTACTCTATTCAAAATGGATTCATTCCATCATTCATACATCTATCATTCTAACCAAGCATATATCATCTAATCCTATACACGATGGTTTTAAACTTGTCCATCCACAACATAAGATAAAATTTTCATGTGTTCTTCATTAGTTCATAATTCTATGATTATGATTCCACTTGTAACATGGTTTATTAATGTTTAAGTCCACTAATAGCTATCCTTGTTACTCCTTATGATATATGCTCCACCAATATCCACTTCTCTATCAAAACTACCAATGAAGAGATGAAGATTAATGATTAAAACTCATTACCTTTGATGTTCTAACTTGATTCTTCTTCTTCTTCTTCTTGGATTAGTAAAACTAGCTCTCATTTTTCTCTCAATGATATTTGTTCTAAGTGTTGGTGAATTTGAAAAAGCTACAAATGACCAACAAACTCTCTATTTATAAGCTTTTCAAGGCGAGGGCAAAAAGGTCAAAATACCATCCACCTCTTTACTATTCCACCTCTTAACTATTCATTGCTTGCAAGCTAAGTCTTCTCCCTTACTTGGCCACCAAGTTGGCCGGCCATGTGCCCCATGGGGGATCCACACGGGTTGCTCCATGGGTTTTTCTCACCCGGTAACCCATCGGTTCGATCCACGGGTTTGGTTCTTGGTTCGGGCTTAGGTTTAATTAACCTTGGGCCTAACATTGGGCTTGCATTACTTATCTTTGGGCCTGAACAATAATTCACTTGGGCTTGCCAAATACATGAGCAAATCCTACTAGTCCATTACAAATGGCTTAAGCTTTTAACGTATAATCCTCGTATTCTTCTCGTATACTAGTTTGTATAACATTCATCATATACGTTATATTATCTTTCGCATATACTTGTACAATACTTCATATCATACTCGTATTCCTTACCTCGTATAATAACTTTCTTATTATACGATCGTCATTCATTCAAATTTTCACTTTCCTTACCATTCTCGAACTTAGTACGCAGACGAAAAACTGCGTTTGTCATAACTGAATTATTATTACATAATCCATTCTTCCTTATCATTCTATCGTTACGTATTTCTCGAAAGTTCAAAATAAATTTTCAAGCAGAAATGGATGAATAGTATTTTTCGGAGAATTTCTCGGAATGCTTTTATTTTCATCTTGAAAATTCAAACATTTTAATTTTGTCACATAGCCAGAATACTACGATATTACTCCTCTTTTAGGTTATACAACAACCTTTATCACTTTTACTCGTTATAAATAACATATATTATAATTTTATTTATTATTTATTCAAATAAAATTATTTTACATTTAATCCGATTTTCTCGGTTGTTACATTCTTCCCCCCTTATAAAGATCTTGTCCCCAGAATCTCGCCATAAGTTAGTCAAACAACTGAGGGTAATTCTTCTTCATCTTTTCATCAAGTTTTCACATTGCTTCTTCGGCATCGTGGTTTCTCCATACTACCTTTACCGATGGTATAACTTTATTCCTCAGAACTTGCTCTTTTCTACCAACAATTTGAACAGACATTTTCTCGTACGTCAAATCTTTCTCCAAATGAATAGGCTCATACTCTATTACATGCTCATAATTTGGCTTATAAGGACGTAACACAGATACATGAAACACATTGTGTATGCATTCTAAGTCTGGAGGTAATGCTACCATGTAAGCTACCTCTCCTACCCTTTTTCATATTTTGAAAGGCCCTATAAACCTTGTACTTAACCTTCTCTTCTTCCCAAAGCGTATCTTTCCTTTCCAGGGAGATACCTTGAAAAACACATACGAGCCTACTTCAAACTCTCTTCTCATTCGATGCAGATTTGCATACTTATTCTGTCTGTCTTGAGCTGTTCGTATCAACTTAACTATATCCGCTGTTTTTTGTACTATTTCAAGTCCTAGCATTCGACGTTCTCCTACTTCATCCCAACACAATGGTATTCTGCACTTCCTTCCATATAAAGCTTCATAAGGCGGCATGCCTATGCTTGCATGATAACTATTGTTATACGTAAACTCTACTAGTGGTAGAAGATAATCCCAACTACCTTTGAAATCCACAACGCAAGATCGTAGCATATCTTTTAACATTTAAATTGTTCTTTTGTTCTGCCCATCTGTTTGTGGATGATAAGATGTACTTAACTTCAACTGCGTTCCCATCTGTTCTTGTAGACTTCTCCAAAAGTTTGATGTGAATAGTGGATCACGATCTGACACTATCGAAACTGGTACCCCATGTTTGAAAATAATTTCTTTAACATAAAGTTAAGCTAACTGATCTAAGTTAAACTTGACTCGTATTGGTAAAAAGTGAGCCGACTTCATCAATCGGTCCACTATTACCCAAATAGCATCGTAACCTTTCTGTGTAGTTGGAAGTCCCACCACAAAATCCATCGTGATGTGTTCCCATTTACATTCCAAAATTTCCAAAGACTGTAACAAGTCGCTTGGTCGTTGATGTTCGGCCTTAACGTTTTGACAAGTTAAGCACCTACTTACATATTCTGCTATCTCTCTCTTCATGTTTGGCCACCAAAAAATTTGTCGAAGGTCTTGATACATCTTAGTACTAGTAGGATGAATCGAGTACCTTGAACTATGAGTCTCTTGTAATATTTTCTCCTTTAAATCGGTTTCACTTGGAACCCAAATTCTTCCTTCTTCATTATCGAGACTATACTTTATCTTTTTTCATCTGCTAGCCGTTTCTTCATCTGGTCACACTCATAATTTCTGAGTTATACCTCCTTGACTCTCTCTACAATGGTAGATTGAATCTCTGTTATAAATAGTTTCTTACCCGACTTACTCGGTAACTTCACCTCTAACTTCATTCTAGCCATCTATGTTATTAACTCAGTTTGAGCCGTTACCATAGACAACTTTTCCTGACCCTTCCTACTTAAGGTGTCAGCCACTACATTTACTTTTCCTGGATAATACAGAATATCGTAGTCGTAATCCTTTATCAACTCCAGCCATCTCCTTTGTCTCATATTTAAATCTTTTTGTGTGAAGATATATTTTAGACTTTTATGGTCCATGTATATCTCACATTTCTCTCCATGTAGATAATGCCTCCAAATCTTTAAGGCAAATATTACCGCTGCCAGTTCCAGATCATGAGTATGATAAACTTTTGTAAGAACCGTGAATTTCATGAATAAATATTATTTTGATTTAATGAGAAAAATGAATATTTATTTAAATATTGATGTGTTGTGACACGAATAATTCAATTAATTTAAATTGAATTTATAAGAATGTGGATTTATGATGAGAATTGTGAAAATACCTTGTGTGGCATAAGAATGGAGATTTAAGGAATTAATTTAATTAAGAAGGGAAAGATTAAGTAATATTTTATTATTAATTAATTGTTGTTATGAGTAAAGTAAATTACATAATTAGAATTGTATCATTTAATTGACGTGTGTAAGATATGTGTTAATATATGGTTCCTACATTAAAAAGAAAGTGTAGTGTGACACTTTAGTGTAACTATATTATGTATAGAAACTATATAGTAAAGTGAAAGAAATTATAAGTTACATAAATGAATGTTTATATAAGTGTATGGGGGGAACATAAAAAATGTAATATATCAAAGAATTACAAATTATTTCAATAAGTGAGCCTAATTGAAATAATAAAGTTTTAAGGAAATATTAAATTGGTAGTGACCAATTTAATGGAGTCCATACATGCTATAATTATTAATTAAACTGAACTAATGTACATGGATTATATGATGGGGATACATAAATAATCCCTAACTTTCCATTTTATAGTAGCATTAACACATTAGAATTACATTTTAAGAGCATAAGAGAAACAAACTAAGCATTATAAAATACAGTAGCTGAGATTTAAGCCTTGTCCCAAATTAAAAGTCCCAGTTATTAGCCGCATATTAGGCCAATGGTCAATCCCCTATTGTTGCGTAAAGCTCAACAAAACCAAAAGGCTAAGAGGAAGATGATGAAGCTAGAAATGGTAGTGATGATGGCTATGAATTGGCAGTTGGCCAACTCCCTTCTACCCATTGTTCTCTTTTATTTTCCATTGAATCAAACCTTGGTGTAAAGCAATTGACTGGGTATGCATTTCTCTATATAAGTAACTTCATTCTTCAATTTTCTGTTACTTGAAATTGTCTGTTAAGTGTAAACTGAGAGTGTGAGCTGCTGAGCAATTGAGGGAGTATACTCACTGTGTTGAGGAATTCAATTAAGCTTTAAGGAGGTATAAATTGTACTTATGTGTTCTTAAGCTTGAGTTTGGTAAAAATCTTGCAAATGTTTGAATTCTCTGTTGATTGATATAGAATAGCATAACATTGTGTTGTTTGAGTTTGTATACATGTTTAGAAGCATAGTAGTTGGTTGGGTTACAGATTTAACATGGTTTGTGTTGAGGCTCTGCAAAAGCAGAGCTATTATTTTTCATTTTGCTCGAAGTGGCGCGACCGTGCCACTTCTATAGTATATGACCGCGCGACCACGCCGGCTGCAAGTCATGTGTAGTAATTTTGTGATCTTGTCCCATTCTGAGCATGCTACTTTGGTTAGAATATGCATATAAACAACCTTAACTTGTGGAATGGGATTTGCTATGTATATAGAAGCCATATTAGTTGTTTTAGTACGAACATTTAAAGAAAATTTAAAGATTTGGAAAACTAGAAATTGTGAACATGGAGTAATATACTTTTTGATCTTGTGAACATGTGTAGATAACCTAGATATATACATAAAAAAGTCTAACATAAGGCATAAGTTTGCTTCGTGTTTAATAAGTTTTACTAGCTTGATTTTAAAGGGAGTTTCTAAAGGAAAACTTGAAGTTTTGCAAAACGAAGCATGATGAACATTATGTTTTCAAATTCTGATCTTTCTAGTCTATGTAAATAACTTAAGTATGTGTACAAATGAGTATGAAAGCATGATTTAGATAATGTGGACTTATCTTGCATGTAGAGTCCCAAAATCTGGGTCCCAAATCACCACGAATCTGGTACACTAATACTATAACTATTGTGAAATATATTGTTTATACATTAAACTTTACACACTAATCCCAAGGTCGAGAACCTTCACATAATACCTGATTCAATATTCTATCTAACATATAATGTTATTATCATACAATATTATTACATTTTAGCTGCACATATACTCCAAATCTTTAACTTTTCTTGTATTTGACGCATTCATCCTAATCTGCAACGTTTATCATGATATAGCACGGTTGAGCAACAAGTTTGCCTAGCAAATATAAGTTTAATTGAAGATATATCATGATTGAAAGAATTGAATAAAAAGCTGACTAACATTCAACAATATATACATTGTGAACTAGCATGAACAATTTTCATAGCTGAACGGATAATGAACATGGATAAATGTATCTGGACCAAATGGTGATAAAGGTGATCAACCTTTCATACGTGATGAACACATGCAATATGCACAAAGTGTGATTCAACAATTTATAGATATGATGTAATCAACAATGATTAATCACAAGTTAAAAGAATAGTTCAAGAAAAACTTACCTTTATCGTCGACTACTGTTACACAATCTATTTAGCTTTATCTGAAGACCTAATATTAATAATATTGATTTTCAAGTTAGAATAATATCATCACAGTATAAAATAACCTAAACACATTACCACATAATCCTATTAGTCTATACAACACATAAGACCTAGTATCAAGTCAAACTATTTCAATCTGAATTGAATTCAGTACTATTTCGACATCCCGACGGCCTAGTCGAACAAATATCGAGCTTATTTCCTTAAGACTCTACTTAAACTGGTTCACAAATATCTCAGGTGATTAATTATTCTGTTAAAATATTTTTACATAACTCATAATAATTTTCATATAATTATTACCATTTATCATGATTTTTCAATCATAAATATCAGATTTATATGAATTAAATACCACTTAATTCCATTATCATTAATATTTATTTAATATTAAATATTAATAATATTATAATATATTTATAATATCTCAAAGTATTTTTACTACTTTATTATTACATTTAAATGATTTTAAAGTAATTAAAACCATTATTAAATATTTGTCATAAATATTAAAACATTAATATTTTTCATGACAAAATTTTAAAAGTTATATTTTATAACTTCAAAATTTTTTATAACCTTTAATTTATTTTTATATAATTTTTAAAACATTAATTTTATTTTTTCACAATTCATTTATACATTTATTAAATAAAATAATTATCATTAATACTAATTAATTAATAAAATTCATCACAAAATATTAAAAGTCTTTAAAAATAACTTAAAATATTTTTCCTATACCATAATATAATTTTTCAAGTATTAAAATCATTTTTAACTAATTTATTTAATATTATAATTAAATACCATTAGTATTCCAAAAATATTAAATATTAATTAAATATATTTAAAATAATTAAAAACCCATTTTCAGGCTTTAAAATAATTTTTAGGAATTTATTATGAATTTTTAATAATTAAAAACTATTTTTCTCTATTTATTTAATAAAATAATAATTTTAGAAATAAAGTGTCACTAAAGGGTCCTATAGCGACATAACTGTCGCTATAGGTGTTCTTCATCAAACCCATAACATTCATAGCAGTTATCAAGGTAGCTAGTTTTACCATCATTTGATCTTAGTTCATAATGTTTTCTAGACCGTCTAGTGTAATAGGATTGTAGTATTAATGTAATACTACAATCTTCAGCAAGTTTCATAGCCCAAACACATCAAAGCTGCAAGATCTGGGCTCCAGAAAAGTTTGTCAGATGTGTTCTTGAGTTTCTGGGTTGCCCAGAAACTGAAGCAGTAACAAGGGTCCTACTTTGAAGTTGTGTATCTATGATTCTGAGTTTTGTTTGTGTGATATTAAGATTCATATTTGTAGTCCATATGTTGAACTATAAATATTATGCACTATATCAGTCTAACAACATCACAAGTGAGAAGTATAGGCCAGTCAAAGCACTGTCAGAAACGTGTTCTTGAACATTTCTTGGTTTTCCAGAAATGTTCTTGAGCAATCGATCAACCTATGTTTGACCATCATTATATTTGATTCTATTAAGGATCTGAGTGATCTAAAGGCTTTAGTATGTAGTCTTCATGTCTGACTACAAGTCCCAAACAACAACATGGCCTAAACAATTAAACACAACAAGATCTAGAGCCTGCGAAACGTTGTCAGACGAAATTTGGGCTTCTGGGTTGCATAGAAACTCAGTTTTCTTGATCGGTCAACCCACTTTGACCACTCATATCTTGAGTTCTGAACGTGATCTGACCTTGATTAAAGTTCCAGATCAAAGCCCTTACAACATACTACAAGTCTATAACTTAAAACACAACAAACAACTAACACATAAGGATCTATGAGCCCTGACATTTGACTATCAGATAACATTTTTCCAGTTTTTCAGATTTTTGAAATCTACAATTTTGTACATCTATATGTTATAGATCCACTATATACCAACCCAGATCACTGATTAATGCTACATACAACATATTTAAACACAAAAACATGGAATCCAACTTGGCATACAAATCAGATTTCAAATTAGGGTTATACCTCACTTTGAACAAATTATTGATTCTAGGCTCCAGATCTGATCTTGATGTTCTAGGGACTTAATAAGGGACTGAATCACTTATGATTTTCGTAGGTTTGAGTTAGAGAGAGTTTGGTTAAGAGTAAGAGAACAAATGAGGCAAAAGTATTAGTTTTTTCCTCTCTTGATCTATATATATAACATGATACAATGTATATGGTTGGTGAATGTGGCTGATATGTTTGGTTTATAGGCACATGACTAGGCTAGAGTTGTTCAACCACTAAAGTAGTGGCAAGTTCTACAAGTTATCTATTAAATAATGCAAGAAGGGTAGTTTGGACATTTGACTTATAATTTTAATGGCATAAATGTAACTTAACCAACCCTTAGGTTTTGACCTTTAGGGTTTAACCCTAAGGTTTTATAAATTTAAATTTCTAGCATTTACAAATTAGGTTTTAAAATAGAAAATTAAGATTTCTAATTTATAATTAGGGTTTCCTAATCAAATTAAGGTTCGAAAATTAGGATAAGGTTCCTAATTAACTTTAAAAATTTTAATTAACAATTAGCTTTTCCCTAATTGTACATTAGGGTTTCTAATTTAGAAATTAGGATTTGTCACTAATATAACTTATCTGGCCAACCCTTGACCCTTAACCACATACTGTACACATATATGACCATACACACAGAACATATATACCCTTAGATACTTAACCCTGTAAGTCTTTACCACAAAATTTTAAACCCACCAAAATCTTTCACAAAATTTTAAATTCTTAAAATTCCTTCACAGAAATTCCAAATCCATTCACTTATTTTTTCTGTCTAGGTTTATTATTTAACCTTTATTCTATCTTTTAAGATTTTATTAAATTGTCCAAATTCTCGAGTTGTCATATTCACCCCTTCTTCTAAGAATATCATCCCCGAAATTCAACTAACACCTTATACCTTGCATACCTATACCATTCATACACAACATCTCATACTACCCAATACATCACTCGCAATAGTAATATTTTTTATATAGTGCTGAGGAGTCATATAGACTATTATCTGTCAGTTTCGAAAAAGGTTTATGCAGAAATTCATTCGCAAACCGCCATAATTTAAGGACACAAAGGTTGATTTGCCCCGTATGTCCTGTACTGATCAAGTACTGCTGGTAGGAACAATTTTTCCCCGTTCTTTTCATCCGCCTTAGGCACACAAAATTATTCTTACCTGAGTCTTTATCGGAATCCGCACCAAAACAATTTGGTTCGAAAAATATTTCAAAGAACGCTTAGAGTTTTATAAACGTTGGTCTAGCTGAATCAAATAGCATAGACTCATATCAATAATCTATTTCAAACGAAATATTTATGTATATCCAAACCCCGTTGGCAAATTAAAATTTAAAAATTTTGAAAATATTTTGAAAATGACGTCATGATACCGTACTATATTAACAGCCCGTTTGAGGATGCCGTCATTGTGTGACATTGTCATAACACATCATATAATAGTGGAACAACGATTTTTAGATCAAATTTAACACTAAGTATTTTTGTATTTACAACTCCATCAACTTTTTTTCATCTCAGCACCAGGTTACATGATACATAAGTGATAAATGAAAATATATTTTGATATTTCAAATCATTATCGTCTAGCCAAAACAAGTAGCATAGACTATACTTTAAACCGTTCCAAAAATCATTGCAATTCAGTTTTATCATCCCAACAGGTAATTATGTGTCAGTGGCCCGAAGTCCTCACATACACAATGATCACCAAGAGCTGATAATAAAATTCATTTTCACAAGCACATAGTGCGTATTTAGATTGATGTCAAAAATTTTGAAGTCTAGCATATCTAGCAGGTTTGGAAAACCTAATGTCTCCACTAATGATCAATTGTAATCTGTCTATTACTATAATCCTTAATACTCCATCCACACTTAGGTCTACTCAGTTTATCAAACTTACCATGCCTATGAATTCAGGAACTTTCTACAATCATATGAGTTAAAGAATTTATCCTAGTCAGACCTTTGACGTCCATTCTATGAGGGGTTCATAAACATTTTATATAATTATGAGTCACGAACGTACCATAAGTATGAGTTTTAAGAACTCGTACTTAACCTTATATTCTCTAACTATAACCTATCTATCTGTTATACACATGAGAAAAGAATCACCTTCTCAATAGATATATAGTAAATAGAGCGACACAGACATTTCAATGATTATCAGTGCCAGAACTAAGTGGTTTTTACACCTACTATAATTCCCCGCCCATAACAAGGAATCATACAACTCAACTGCTGACATGAGTCCTTAATTAAAATTCCCATCTAATCTTAACTCCCTTCTCAATACAAATTTTGTTTAATCCATATTCATTATCCTTTCCTGAATCTGTACTAATTCATAGTACAACTGACACAAAACATTCTTATCGTAACTTTTCAATCATTCGCTTGATCCTTCTCACTACTATAACCTTATCCGATCACGGAGTGATCTTATCGTATATATTACGATATATTACTATGTTATGATCGTTTTATTTTACGATCTCCTATCCCAGTACCTTTAATCTTTTAGGCTCTATCTATTCACCACTACTGTTTACCTTTATTATCATAGTTAGGGAACTCTGTATCTTTACAACTTACCGAGATTCGTCTTTGAATCATACTGACACAATAACTCTATGTGAGTTAAATCTTATCCTAATCACTGCGATTACTAGTCTAAGGTAACTCAACCCTAGATTTATAACCTGGCTCTGATACCAAATGTAGCGTCCCCAAATTCGGGTCCCAAATCACCACGAATCTGGTACACTAATTCTATAACTATTGCGAAAGATATAAACATATATTGTTTATACAATAAACTTTACACACTAATCCCAAGGTCGAGAACCTTCACATAATACCTGATTCAATATTCTATCTAACATATAATGTTTTTATCATACAATACTATTACATTTTAGCTGCACATATACTCCAAAGCTGGACTTGTCTTTGACTTTTCTTGTATCTGACATATTCGTCCTAATCTGTAATATTTATCATGATGTAGCAAGGGTGAACAACAAGTTTGCCCAGCAAGTATAAGTTTAATTGAAGATATATAATGATTGAAAGAATTGAATAACAAGCTGGCTAACATTCAATAATATATACATTGTGAACTAGCATGAACAATTTTCATAGCTAAACGAATAATGAATATGGATAACTATATCTGGACCAATTGGTAATAAAGGTGATCAGCCTTTCTTACCTGATGAACACATACAATATGCACAAAGTGCGATTCAGCAATTCATAGACATGATGTAATCAACAATGATTAATCACAAGTTAAAAGAATAGTTCAAGAAAAACTTGCCTTTATCGCCGACTACTGTTACGCAATCTATTTAGCTTTATCTGAAGACCTAATATTAATAATATTGATTTCCAAGTTAGAATAATATCATCACAGAAAAAAACCTAAACACATTATCACATAATCCTATTAGTCTATACAGCACATAAGACCTAGTATCAAGTCAAACTATTTCAGTCTAAATTGAATTCAGTACTATTTCGACATCCCGACGACCTAGTCGGACAAATATCGAGCCTATTTACTTAAGACTCTACTTAAACTGGTTCACAAATATCTTAGATGATTAATTATACAGTTAAAATATTTTTCCTTAACTCATAATAATTTTCATATAATTATTACCATTTATCATGATTTTTCAATCATGAATATCATATTTATATGAATTAACTACCACTTAATTCCATTATCATTAATATTTATTTAATATTAAATATTAATAATATTTTAATATATTTATAATATCTCAAAGTATTTTTAATACTTTATTATTACCTTTAAATGATTTTAAAGTAATTAAAACCATTATTAAATAATTGTCATTAATATTAATATATTAATATTTTTTATGACAAACTATCAAAAGTTATATTTTATAACTTTAAATATTTTTATAACCTTTAAATTATTTTTATATGATTTTTAAAACATTAATTCTATTTTTTCATAATTTCTTTAATACATTTATTAAATAAATTAATTATCCTTAATACTAATTAATTAATGAAATTCATCTCAAAATATTAAAAGTCATTAAAAATAACATAAAATATTTTCTTATACCATAATATAATTTTTCAAGTATTAAAATTATTTTTAACTAATTTATTTAATATTATAATTAAATAAATTAAATACCATTAATATTCCAAAAATATTAAATATTAATGAAATGTATTCAAAATAATTAAAAACTCATTTTTAGGCTTTAAAATATTTTTTAGGAATTTATTATGAATTTTTAATAATTAAAAACTATTTTTCTCTATTTATTTAATAGAATAATAATTTTAGAAATAAAGTGTCACTAAAGGGACCCTATAGCGACAGAACTGTCGCTATAGGTGTTCTTCATCAAACCCAGAACATTCATAGCAGTTATCAAGGTAGCTAGTTTGACCATCATTTGATCTTAGTTCATAATATTTTCTAGACCGTCTAGTGTAATAGGATTGTAGTATTGATGTAATACTACAATCTTCAGCAAGTTTCATAGCTCAAACACATCAAAGCTGCAAGATCTGGGCTCCAGAAAAGCTTGTCAGACGCGTTCTTGAGTTTCTGGGTTGTCCAGAAACTCATGTAGTAACAAGGGTCCTACTTTGAAGCTGTGTATCTATGATTCTGAGTTTTGTTTGTGTGATATTAAGATTCATATTTGTAGTCCATATGTTGAACTATAAATATCATGCACTATATCAGTCTAACAACATCACAAGTGAGAAGTATAGGCCAGTCAAAGCACTGTCAGAAACGTGTTCTTGAACATTTCTGGGTTTTCCAGAAATATTCTTGAGCAATCGGTCAACTTATGTTTAACCATCATTATATTTGATTCTATTAAGGATCTAAGTGATCTAAAGGCTTTAGTATGTAGTCTTCATGTCAGACTACAAGCCCCAAACAACAACATGTCCTAAACAATTAAACACACTAAGATCTAGAGCCTGCGAAACGTTGTCAGACGAAATTTGGGTTTCTAGGTTGCCCAGAAACTCAGTTTTCCTGATCGGTTAACCCACTTTGACCACTCATATCTTGAGTTCTGAACATGATCTGACCTTGATTCAAGTTCCAGATCAAAGCCCTTACAACATACTAAAAGTCTATAACTTAAAACACAACAAACAACTAACACATAAGGATCTGTGAGCCCTGACATTTGACTGTCAGATAACATTTTTCCAGTTTTCCAGATTTTTGAAATCTACAATTTCGTACATCTAGATGTTATAGATCCACTATATACCAACCTAGATCACTGATTAATACTACATACAACATATTTAATCACAAAAACATGGAATCCAACATGGCATACAAGATCAGATTTCAAATTAGGGTTATACCTCACTTTGAACAAGTTCTTGATTCTAGGCTCCAGATCTGATCTTGATGTTCTAGGGACTTAATAAGGGACTGAATGACTTATGATTTTCGTAGGTTTGAGTTAGAGAGAGTTTGATTGAGAGTAAGAGAACAAATGAGGTAAAATTATGAGTTTTTTCCTCTCTTGATCTATATATATAACATGATACAATGTATATGGCTGGTGAATGTGGCTGATATGTTTGGTTTATAGGCACACGGCTAGGCTAGAGTTGTTCAACCACTAAAGTTTTGGCAAGTTCTACAAGTTATCTAGTAAATAATGCAAGAAGGGTAGTTTGGACATTTGACTTATAATTTTAATGGCATAAATATAACTTGACCAACCCTTAGGTTTTGACTCTTAGGGTTTAACCCTAAGGTTTTACAAATTTAAATTTCTAGCATTTACAAATTAGGTTTTAAAATAGAAAATTAAGATTTCTAATTTATAATTAGGGTTTCCTAATCAAATTAAGGTTCACAAATTAGGATAAGGTTCCTAATTAACATTTAAAATTTTAATGAACAATTAGTTTTTCCCTAATTGTACATTAGGGTTTCTAATTTAGAAATTAGGGTTTGTCACTAATATAACTTATCTGACCAATCCTTGACCCTTAACCACATACTGTACACATATATGACCATACACACAAAACATATATACCCTTAGATACTTAACCCTATAAGTCTTTACCACAATATTTTAAACCCACCAAAATCTTTCACAAAATTTTGAAATTCTTAAAATTCCTTAACAGAAATGCCAAATTGATTCACTTATTTTTTTATCTAGGTCTATTATTTAAACTCTATTCTATCTTTTAAGATTTTATTAAACTGTCCAAATTCTCGGGTTGTCACATTCACCCCTTCTTCTAAGAATATCGTCCCCGAAATTCAACTTATACCTTATACCTTGCATACCTATACCATTCATACATAACATCTCATACTACCCAATACATCACTCACAATAGTAATATTTTTTAAATAGTGCTGAGGAGTCATATAGACTATTATATGTCACTTTCGAAAAGGTTTATACATAAATTCATCTGCAAACCGTCATAACTTACGGGCACAAAGGGTGATTAGCCCGGTATGCCATGTACTGATCAAGTACTGCTGGTAGGAACAATTTTTTCCCGTTCTTTTTATCCATCTTGGGTGCACAAAAATTTTCTTACCTCAGTCTTTATCGGAATCTGCACCAAAACAATTTGGTTTGGGAAAATTTTCAAAGAACGCTTAGAGTTTTATAAATGTTGGTCTAGCTGAATCAAATAGCATAGACTCATATCAATAATCTATTTCAAACGAAATATTTATGTATAGCCAAACCCCGTTGGCAAATTAAAATTTAAAAATTTTGAAAATATTTTGAAAATGACGCCATGATACCGTACTGTATTAACAGCCCGTTTGAGGATGTCGTCATTGTATGACTTTGTCATAACACATCATACAATAGTGGAACAACGATTTTTAGATCGAATTCAACACTAAGTATTTTTGTATTTACAACTCCATCAACTTTTTATCATCTCTGCACCAGGTTACATGATACATATGTGATAAATGAAAATATATTTTGATATTTCAAATCATTATCGTCTAGCCGAAACAAGTAGCATAGACTATACTTTAAATCGTTCCAAAAACCATTGTAATTCAGTTTTATCATCCCAACAGGTAACGATGTGTTAGTGGCCCGAAGTCCACACATACACAATGATCACCACCAAGAGCTGAGAATAAAATTCATTTTCACAAGCACATAGTGCGTATTTAGCTTGATGTCAAAAATTTTGAAATCTTGCATATCTAGATGTGACGCCCCCAAATCCAGGTTCTCTAACCTCAGATTCGGTGCTCACGATCTATCATTATCATAAGCATTCTATAACTATTACGAAAATAATAAACATACATTGTTCATTATAATAAAGTTTCATAACATGGTCCCAAGGTCCTCTTAACCTTAACTTAAACGCACCATTCATATTACAAAAGGTTTACATAAGAAATCCCATTAGATAATAATAATTAACATTCATTCTAAACTATTTCTGGATCTTGCCCTTGCCCTTGTCCTTCGTGTTGGATCCTTCGGGCTTAGCTGAAATAAATGTCAGATATAGCAAGGGTAAGCAACTAATTTGCTTAGCAAGTTTATATACAAGGGAGATATATCATGACTGGAAAGAAGTTTTGCTTTCAATGTTTAACAATAATATAAGGTTGTGAAGGAACATGAATTAATAATCAACAATTGAATATTCGAATAATTGAATAACATGTACTATGTGGTTTTAAAATAATCATGAACATTTGCCAAGATTCTCAGTCATTTAAACTAGACCTCTTAATAAGTTTTAGTATTCAAGGGGATCAGCCTTTCATACCCCGTGATTTATGCATAAACACTTAATATTCCAGCATCGATATCGTGCCTTAATCAAATTCGTCCTTTTCTCAGTCAAGAGTTCTTATCATATAAATTTAATAAGAACAACTTTTTAAAACACATTTGATTTAACAAATTTAAACATACTTGATCTAGCTGATACAATTAGCATAGTTCTATCTCATAAACAGTTCATAAATGAAAGAACTTTAATTTAATTCACAGTTCAATAATAATAGAACATGAATTTAATTGCACAAAGTGCGAATTTTAATAATCAATATAGATGTGAATAATCATCAATAATTATTCACTAACATGCTTTGAAAATAATAACTCGAGTTTGAGTTAGGACATTACCTCGTCTGTAGATTACGGCTACACAATTAATTTATATCCATTATGCAGTTAAATTATATTCCTTTGAGAGACCTATAGTTAATCTTTCAATTAGTCATAGTATAACATTAGATTATGTAATCACATAAATATTACACATTACATTTAGTTCTTATAAACATTATCATGTCTTGATAATGTTACTATTAAATAACAACATAATATTATTAATCTTGATAATATTTAATTCACATCTTAGTATTATTAGTTCCCTAATAATACTTTCATTTGCTTACTAATATTATTAACATCTTAATAATAATTTAATACCTTACTAATATTATTAATCCTCTTAATAATATTTTAATTAATATTATTACTTTAATAATATCTTACTTATGCTTTAGTATCATTAATCATTTAATATTATTAATTATTTAATAATATTTTATTCATTTACTTATATTATTAATCATTTAATAATATTATATTTATTTACTAATATTATTAATTATTTAATAATAGTTTTTTATTTACTAATATTATTAATCATTTAATAATATCTTATTCCATTACTAATATTATTAATCATTTAATAATACTTTAATCATTTATCAATGCTTAAATCAAATATTATTAACCATATAATAATATTTTAAAAAAAAATTAATCTTAATATTTTTATTTACTTATCAATATCATATTCTAATATTATTAATATCATAATAATATTTTAATAATTTATTGGATTAATAAAAAATTTATTCTAATTGTTCACCCTTTATTAAACCTCTTATTTAATATCTATAAAATGTCATAAATAATATTTATTATCATAAATTACCAAAGTGCTCTAAGATAGTCATGATATGATATATTATGAGTATTCAAGCATAAAATCACATTTTTCTTATTAAAGACATCATTTAACTATTTATTTCATTTTATTCATAACTTAATCATTTTTAGCAAAAATAGTAAACTTTCTCCAAAAATTCACAGCTTTTGTATTTTGACAGAATATGAACCCACAAGGATCCCCAAATTTTTCTGGAATTTTAGAAAATGATCTACTATTTTTAAAGTTCCCAAAACACTCGGAACTTGCTTCATTTTTAATAAATTAAGTTTTGCTCAGAAAAATCTGAAATTTTTAAGGTATGCTCTCCTCACATATATGAACCTACTGTACAAATTTCGGAATTTTTTAGTGTATACACAGTGAGATATTCGACGGTAAAGTTTTAGGAGTCCTTCACGAAAATAGTTATTACGCACAATCTATAACTCGAAACGTGTCCGCTCTTTTTCCTACATTTAGATAACTTCTCAAGATACCTCTGTGATTTTTTCCAGATTTTTAAGGGACATGAAACTATCCGAAACAGACCCAAGAAAAACGGGATAGAAACTATTTTAGAGTTTTTGAACCCTTAACATTCCAAGTGGGCTATTTTGGGGAAATCAGTTCCAAAGGTTTCAAAACTTGCTAGATTTGTAGGCTATCACTTGGGTTTACTAGATAACTCATGTATCTAGCACCCCCTTCGACGGATCACAAATCCAAGTTGTAAAACTTGAGTTACATAAGATTTAGTGGAAGAAAAACAACAGTTTTCACCCTTGGAGAACATATGCTCATATTCTTTCTCTAAGCCTTTGATCTAACACTCAAGATACTTAGTTCTATACATGATGATATGTAAGACTAGGGTATCTTGAGTATTTTTTCATATGCCAAACAAATCTCAAGCTAAAAAAAATAAAGTAGAAGAAGAAAATGAAGGTTAGGTTATACCTTGATTTAATGGCAACCTTCCTTGATTTACCAAAGTAAGAGATGAACTTTGGATGCATGAACAAACTAGCACTCCTCTCTCTATATATATATGGCCGAAACTCTCTCTCCTTTCTCTCTCTAGAAGTGGTTAGCTTGGGAGAAAATTATAAGAGGAAGAATGAGAGAAGAATTGAAATGAAAAAATGAAATAAAAGGATACTTGCAAAAAAAATATAGATACACATAGTGTATCAAGCTATTATCCCCCATACTTTCATTAGCCCATGGATAGAAGCTTTGTCTTATCACCTTAATTAGTCTAATCATGATTAAGGATGCTTAATAAAGTAGCAACCAATAGGAGCTTGACAACCATGTCCTTTTGTGTAAGAGTTACTACAAATAGACCTTGCTTAGCTTAATTAGTTGCCTTAAAAGGCTAATGTGGCCAGCCATATATATGCCCACTAATTCCTTCATTTAGCTTTTATTTTAATGCATAAATTAGATAAATCAAAGGTCTAAAATACCCTTAATCAAGTGGGCTAAGTTTGGGCTTACATTTTATTTCTTTTGGGCTTCTCCTTTAATTGTTTTGGGCCATGAAATAAACATAGTCTAACAATTTTAATATATGTTATCCAAATTATTTATTTATGGTTTCCATTCCTAATCTTATGAAATTTAATTACCTATACATGTGACTTTAGCTTATAACCTAATTAGGTTCACAAAAATTAGATCTAAAATTATTAGTCACTTGAAATAATAAGATTATCCACTAAAGTTAGTATACAATTTAATTACTAACCACTCCTTAGTACCATAACCCTTAGGTTATTTAATGGTCTCACCTAATATATAATTAGGTTACAAAGCTTTCATTTTTAATGAAATCTATAAATGTATATATCCATAACTATAGTATATATGTTAATTGACCAATGCACCACTTCACATATGTTGTCACATATTAACTCACTATATAACACAAAGTTTTAAATATCAATAATGTACATACATATATAGTGACTTAAAATTCACGGTTATTACATCTTCCCCCCTTATAAGAATTCCGTCCCTGAAATTACCTATTAGGTTACTCAAAAAGATGTGGATAACTTTCCTTCATCCTTTCTTCGAGTTCCCTCGTAGCTTCTTCAGTATTGTGGTTCCTCCAAAGAATATTTACAGAATGTATAACCTTATTTCGTAATTTCTATTCTTTTCTATCTAAAATTTTAACTGGAATTTCCTAGTACGACACATCCTTTTCGACCTGAATTGGCTCGTACGATATCACGTGCTTGTAATCTAGCTTTTATGGTCGTAGCACTGACACATGAAACACATTATGAATATGTTCCAGTTCAGGAGGTAGAGCTACCTCGTACGCCACTTCGCCTATCTTTCTCAAGATCTCGAAAGGTCCAATAAATCTCGGACTCAATTTACCTTTCTTTCCAAACCTTATCTTCCCTTTCCAGGGAGATACTTTCAAAAATGCATGGCTTCCCACCTCAAAATCTCTCTTCTGGCGATGTAAGTCTGTATACTTCTTCTGGCGATCTTGAGCTGCTACAAGTCGGGTTCTTATCACCTTGATGATCTCTATAGTCTGCTATACCAGTTCTGGTCCCAACAGTCGATGTTCACCCACTTCATCCCAGCATAAGGGCATTCTACATTTCCTTCCATACAGTTCTTCGTACGGCGGCATTCCGATGCTGGCATGATAGCTATTGTTGTATGCGAACTCTACTAATGGAAGATAATCCTCCCAGCTACCCTTGAAGTCCGTCACACAAGCTCTGAGCATGTCTTCAAGTGTTTGAATCGTTATCTCGCTTTGCCCATCGGTCTGCGGATGATACGCGGTGCTCATCCGTAGTTGCGTCCCTATTCTTTCCTGAAGGCTCTTCCTGAAGTTTAACGTGAATCGGGGATCTCTATCCGACACAATAGATACCGGTACGCCATGCCTCGAGATAATTTCTTTGATATATAATTTGGCTAGCTGGTCCTAACTATACCTGATCTTGATCGGCAAGAAGTGAGCCGACATCGTAAAATGATCTACAATCACCCATATGGCGCTGTGTCCTTTTTGCGTTGCTAGAAGTCCCACCACAAAATCCATCGTGATGTGCTCCCACTTCCACTCTGGAATCTCTAAAGGCTGTAGTAATCCACTCGGTTGTTGATGCTCTGCCTTAACTCTCTGACAAGTTAGACATCTGCTGACGCATTTTGTAACCTCTCTCTTCATGTTTGGCCACCAAAAGTGTTGACGTAAGTCTTGATACATTTTTGTGCTTCCTGGGTGTATCGAGTACCTCGTACTGTGCGCTTCTTGTAAAATCTCTTCTCTTAGTTCTGGTACTAACGGTACCCAAATTCGCCCTTCCAATCTCAGCAGTCCGGTGCCATCAATCTTGTATTTCAATTCATCCCCTTCAACTAACCGCTTCTTGATGTTGTCGCAATCTTTGTCCTTCTCTTGAGACTTTTTAACCTTATCTAATAAAGTCGGGCTCGCTGCTACTGTAAATAATTTCTCGTTGGTCTCCATCGGATACTTAACTTCTAAGTCAAGTCATTCAAAATTTTTCACCAATTCCTCTTGAATGGTCAACTTCAGTAGCTTCTCTCTGCCTTTTCTGCTCAGGGCATCTACCACTACATTTGCTTTTCCTGGATGGTACAGAATCTCACAATCATAATCCTTGATCAATTCTAGCCATCAGCGCTGCCTCATATTTAGCTCTTTCTATGTGAAGATATACTTCAGACTCTTGTGATCCGTATATATCTCACACTTCTCGCCATACAAATAGTGCCTCCAAATCTTCAAGGCAAAAACTACTGCTGCTAATTCCAGGTCATGAGTCGGATAACCCTTCTCATAGTCCTTCAGCTGACGTGAAGCGTACGCAATGACCTTGCCATGCTGCATCAGTACACAGCCAAGACCCTTGTGTGACGCATCACTATACACTACAAATCCTCCAGTGTTGTCTGGTAAAGTCAACACAGGTGCCTGACTGAGCCTCTTCTTTAATTCCATGGAACTCTCTTCACATTTCTCCGTCCAAACGAACTTCACTGCCTTTCTGGTAAGGTTGGTCAATGGTGATGCTATCTTTGAAAAATCTTGGATGAATCTCTGATAGTACCCTGCTAATCCCAAGAAACTCCTAATTTTTGTCGGCGTCTTTGGCTGTTCCTAGTTGATAACCACTTCTACCTTTCCTGGATCTACCGAAACACCATCATTGTCGATAACGTGACCCAAAAACTGCACTCTACGCAACCAAAACTCACACTTGGAGAACTTTGCATACAACTTCTCCCTCTTTAACGTCTCCAACACTATCCTTAGATGTTCAGCGTGCTCTTCCTCTTTCTCTGAATATACCAGAATGTCATCGATGAACACGACAACAAAATTATCCAAATACTATTTAAACACTCTGTTCACCAAGTCCATGAATACTGCTGGCGCATTCGTCAACCCAAAAGACATTACCAGAAACTCAAAGTGTCCATACCGAGTTTTGAATGCCGTCTTTGGAACATCCTCCTGCCACACCTTCAGTTGGTGATAATCGGTCCTCAAGTTAATTTTTGAAAAATGTTTCGCCCCCTTCAACTGATCAAACAAATCGTCGATCCTGGGCAACGGGTACTTGTTCTTAATGGTGACCTTGTTCAATTCCCGGTAGTCGATACAAAGCCTTAATGACCCATCTTTTTTCTTGACGAATAAGACTGGTGCTCCCCACGGTGATACACTCGGTCGAATGTATCCCTTATCTAATAATTCTTGTAGTTGAATCATCAGTTCCTTCATTTCTATCGGAGCCATACAATACGGTGCTTTGTATACCGGTGATGTCCCTGGTGCCAAATCGATAACAAACTCTATCTCTCTATCTAGTGGAAATCCCGGAAACTCATCTGGGAAAATGTTAATGAATTCCCTTACAATAGGTATCTAACCTAGTTCACCCTCGACTCTGCGGGTATCCACAACGTGAGCCAAATAACCTATACAACCTTTCCTAAGCAACTTCTTTGCTTGCATCATCGCCAGACAACAAGATTGTCTCAGCGATTTACTGCCATGAAATACCACCTTTGACTTATTCGGAGTCTTTAGGTGTACGTACTTTTTCTTACAGTCGATGACCACCCCGTGACTTGATAACCAATCCATCCCGAGGATTACATCAAACTCTCCAAGACGAATCGGTATCAAATTCACGTTAAGCTTAAACTCTCTTACATCAGCACAACAGTTCTTATGGATGTAGTCTACATGGATAATTTCTTTGTTTACTACTTCTACATTCATTGGGTGTTCTAATAGTTCACGAGGTAAACTTAATCTTTGAGCAAATTCATCAGATACAAAAGAACATGAAGCTCCGGAATCGAATAACACATAGGCATTTATATCATTGATCGGAATTATACCTGACACCACCTCCCTAAATGCCACAGCATCTTGCACTGTCATATTGAATGTCCTCGTTGTCGGCTTGTTTGGCTAGGCTGGTCCTCCACTAGTTGTCTTAGTGTTATTTCCCTGTTTCCGTTTTCGCCATCCGTGCTTTTCTTCTTTGGGCAATCCTTGATCCGATGTCCTAATTCACCACAGTTAAAACAACCTCCCTTCTTCACCTTAGAATAATTGGGTGAGGTAAGCCCTTCTTGTCCATAGGTATAACATACCATTTTTCCTTTCAAGCACTCTCTCGAGTGACCCTTTCCATAGTTTCCACACACTAACTTCTTTTGTTGCATACTTCCTTGCTGAATCTCCAAATTACCACCCCCATTGCTCCATTTCTACTTCTTGTTGTTTCTACCGCCACTGCTAACATTCTGATTCCCACCTTCTACTTTCTTCTTGTTCTTCTCCCGATTTTACTTTGAGACCGCTTCGCTTCCACCTTCCGCTATGAGAGCTTTCTCCAACAGAGCTGAGAATGACATGATTTGAAGAACCGCTACCTTACTATAAATCCACGGCTTTAATCCATTTTCGAACCTTCTTGCTTTCCTCACCTCCGTGTCTACCTGATGTGGAGCGAATCTGGCCAATTCATTAAACTTTACGGCGTACTCTGACACTGACATATTCTCCTACTTCAATTCCAAAAACTTAATCTCCATTCTCGCTTGTGTACTCTCAGGGAAGTAGTTCTTAAAGAACAACTTCTTGAACGCTTCCCAAGTCACGATTCCAGTCCCGACTTTGTTCTGGTTGGCCTCCCACCAATAGTTAGCCTCACCCTTCATTAAGTAGGTAGCAAAAATTGTTTTCTGTTCTTCTGCTACTCTAGAAATAATAAAGGCCTTCTCAATCTCCTTCATCCACGTCTGGGCCTCTAATGGGCCTGCTATTCCTCTAAACTCTGGCGGTCCTACTGCCTTGAAGTCCTTAAAGTTGGCTAATTGGTTTCCCGCCTGATTTCCCCTAGGTTGAGCTTGATTCCTCATGGCTTCAGCCATCATGTTGACAAAGTCTTGCATTGGGTTTAGTTGAGCTCCCGCTGCATTATTAACTGACTCTTCGATCTCTTAGTTCCTTAGTACACGTCTGGGCGGCATTATCTAGTGAAACAAAATTCTAACACATTACTCGAGTTTTATTATCATATAAGTACTTAGCATGTAACATGCTACTGTATTCAACAATCATATGATCATTATGGGAGAGTTTTAAATTACCAAGATTTTGGAAGTCTTTCTCCCTGATTAGTGCGTTAAGTTTGTTTTTAAAGAAAATTTTCCAAATCAGTCTATTGGATTCACATAACATTAAATAGACAATTTACTATTTAAATTTTTTCAACACATATCATAATAATAATGCATTTATATTCATATACCAATCTTCAGTGTCTCACATGATTAATACATGTATATTCTTATAAATACTACTATCCCATTTTAAACACAAAAGATGGGATTAACTCAAAATGATACTTCCCTACAAACACAAATAGGGATACTACCTAACTACCTACTACCTCACACCTGCTGAGGTTTACATCAATATAAAACCCTATCACACAAAGGGGTACTAATGCATCTATCTACAACTAGTCCATAGCATAATCATCACTGGTGGCCTTGCTGGGTCACCTGAATAGGCTCCGGGGGAAACCACCCCTCCACAGCTCTACGTCGAACTGATCGACTCGACTCTCCTATCTTGAACTGTGCCCTGCTAGTCCCACTGCGCTGGCCCTCATACGCTACGTCTAGCATCAATCCTAAAGTCTCGGCCCTGACCTTCATGGCCTGCAGTGCTAACTCCAATTGGTCCACCCGCTGGGCTAACTCATAAAATGCCTCCTCCACGCGAATCTTGTCTGCAATCTCCACGTCAAACTTGCCCCGCATCGCCAGATGCTCTATGCTCAGCTCTCCGAACTTCGCCTTTTTATGCTCTAGCTGTACCCTCAGCATCTCAACTTGCAACTGGGACTCATCCAACTTTCCCTTCTACTCGACTACCTCCATATGGGCTTGATAAGCTGCCTCCTTATATTGGCCTTCTGTGAACTGGAGTGTGTGGTTTTCAAATTCCAGTTCTCCCACCTTTCCTTCCAATTGACTAATTCTCCTCAACAAATCCTCTATCAGAGGACCATGAGGGGCTTCTTCTGGGACCTCATGCTCAATGGGATCCTGATCTGCTAAGTGACTGTCCTGGCGCTCGTCAGACATTCTACAATCACCATAAATAAAACCATCATCAGTACCACAATAAAATATATTCATTGATAAAATGAAATAATATTTTATTAAGTACAACGCAAACTCGATAAATTTCCACAACCCATCTCCTAACATACTCTATAAGAGTTTTCTACTAAGGTTATAACCTAGGTTTCGCATTCTTAATGTTTATAACCTACGACTTTTATACCAACCTGTGACGCCCCCAAATTCAGGTTCTCTAACCTCAGATTCGGTGCTCACGATATATCATCATCATAAGCATTCTATAACTTATATGAAAATAATAAACATACATTGTTCATTATAATAAAGTTTCATAACATGGTCCCAAGGTCTTCGTAACCTTAACTTAAACGCACCATTCATATTACGAAAGGTTTACATAAGAAATCCCATTAGATAATAATAATTAACATTCATTCTAAACTATTTCTGGATCTTGCCCTTGCCCTTGTCCTTCGTGTTGGATCCTTCGGGCTTAGCTGAAATAAATGTCATGATATAGCAAGGGTAAGCAACTAATTTGCTTAGCAAGTTTATATACAAGGGAGATATAACATGACTGGAAAGAAGTTTTGCTTTCAATGTTCAACAATAATATAAGGTTGTGAAGGAACATGAATTAATAATCAACAATTGAATATTCGAATAATTGAATAACATGTACTGAGTGGTTTTAAAATAACCATGAACATTTGCCAAGGTTCTCAGTCATTTAAACTGGACCTCTTAATAAGTTTTAGTATTCAAGGGGATCAGCCTTTCATACCCCGTGATTTATGCATAAACACTTAATATTCCAGCATCGATATCGTGCCTTAATCAAATTCGTCCTTTTCTCAGTCAAGAGTTATTATCATATCAATTTAATAAGAACAGCTTTTTAAAATACATTTCATTTAACAAATTTAAACATGCTTGATCTAGCTGATACAATTAGCATAGATCTATCTCATAAACAGTTCATAAATGAAAGAACTTTAATTTAATTTACAGTTCAATAATAATAGAACAAGAATTAATTGCACAAAGTGCGAATTTCAATAATCAATATAGATGTGAATAATCATCAATAATTATTCACTGACATGCTTTGAAAATAATAACTTGAGTTTGAGTTAGGACATTGCCTCGTCTGTAGATTACGGCTACGCAATTAATTTATATTCACTATGCAGTTAAATTATCTTCCTTTGAGAGACCTATAGTTAATCTTTTAATTAGTCATAGTATAACATTAGATTACGTAATCACATAAATATTATACATTACATTTAGTTCTTATAAATATTATCATGTCTTGATAATGTTACTATTAAATAACAACATAATATTATTAATCTTGATAATATTTAATTCACCTCTTAGTATTATTAGTTCCCTAATAATACTTTCATTTGCTTACTAATATTATTAACATCTTAATAATAATTTAATACCTTACTAATATTATTAATCCTCTTAATAATATTTTAATTAATATTATTACTTTAATAATATCTTACTTATGCTTTAGTATCATTAATCATTTAATATTATTAACCATTTAATAATATTTTATTCATTTACTAATATTATTAATCATTTAATAATATTTATTTATTTACTAATATTATTAATCATTTAATAATATTTTTTTTATTTACTAATATTATTAATCATTTAATAATATCTTATTCCATAACTAATATTATTAATCATTTAATAATACTTTAATCATTTATCAATGCTTAAATCAAATATTATTAACCATGTAATAATATTTTAAAGAAATTTTAATCTTAATATTTTTATTTACTTATCAATATCATATTCTAATATTATTAGTATCATAATAATATTTTAATAATTTATTGGATTAATAAACAATTTATTCTAATTGTTCACCCTTTATTAAACATCTTATTTAATATCCATAAAAGGTCATAAATAATATTTATTATCATAAATTACCAAAGTGCTCTAAGATAGTCATGATATGATATATTATGAGTATTCAAGCATAAAAATCACATTTTTCTTATTAAAGACATCATTTAACTATTTATTTCTTTTTATTCATAACTTAATCATTTTTAGGAAAAATAGTAAACTTACTCCAAAAATTCTTAGCTTCTGTATTTTGACATAATATGAACCCACAAGGATCCCCAAATTTTTCTGGAATTTTAGAAAATGATCTACTATTTTTAAAGTTCCCAAAACACTCAGATATTGCTTCATTTTTAATAAATTGAATGTTACTCAGAAAAATCTAAAATATTCAGGGTATGTTCTCCTAACATATATGAACCTACTGTAAAAATTTTGGAATTTTCTAGTGTATACACAGTGAGATATTAAACGGTAAAGTTTTAGGAGTCCTTCACGGAAATAGTCATTACGCACAATCTATAACTCGAAACGTGTCCGTTCTTTTTCCTACATGTAGATAACTTCTCAAGGTACTTCTATGATTTTTCCCAAATTTTTAAGGGACATGAAACTATCCAAAATAGACCCAAGAAAAACAGGACAGAAACAATTTTAGGGTTTTTGAACCCTTAACATTCCAAGTGGGCTGTTTTGGGGAAATCAGTTCCAAAGATTTCAAAACTTACTAGATTTGTGGGCTATCACTTGGGTTTACTAGATAACTCATGTATCTAGCACCCTCCTTCGACGGATCACAAATCCAAGTTGTAAAACGTGAGTTACATAAGATTTAGTGGAAGAAAAACTAGAGTTTTCACCCTTGGAGAACATATGCTCATATTCTTCCTCTAAGCCTTTGATCTAACACTCAAGATACTTAGTCCCATACATGATGATATGTAGGACTAGGGTATCTTGAGTATTTGTTCATAAGACAAACAAATCTCAAGCTAAAAAAAATAAAGTAGAAGAAGAAAATGAAGGTTAGGTTATACATTGATTTAATGGCAACCTTCCTTGATTTACCAAAGTAAGAGATGAACTTTGGATGCATGAACAAACTAGCACTCCTCTCTCTCTATATATATGGCCGAAACTCTTTCTGCTTTCTCTCTCTAGAAGTGGCTAGCTTGGGAGAAAATTATAAGAGGAAGAATGAGAGAAGAAATGAAATGAAAAAATGAAATTAAAGGATACTTGCAAAAAAATATAGATACACTTAGTGTATCTAGCTATTATCCCCCATACTTTCTTTAACACATGGATAGAAGCTTTGTCTTATCACCTTAATTAGTCTAATCATGATTAAGGATGCTTAATAAAATGGCAACCAATAGGAGCTTGACAACCATGTCCTTTTGTGTAAGAGTTACTACAAATGGACCTTGCTTAGCTTAATTAGTTGCCTTAAAAGGCTAATGTGGCCAGCCATATATATGCCCACTATTTCCTTCATTTAGCTTTTATTTTAATGCATAAATTAGATAAATCAAAGGTCTAAAATACCCTTAATCAAGTGGGCTAAGTTTGGGCTTACATTTTATTTCTTTTGGGCTTCTCCTTTAATTGTTTTGGGAAATACAATAAACATAGTCTAACAATTTTAATATATGTAAGACCCCAACTTATTAATGAATAAAATAAAATTTTCTCTAAATATTATTATGAATAATAAGGGGTTAATTTGATATAATACTTTGGTTATGGGTGAAATGTGCAAATTTTGCAAAATAAGCAAGTGGTTATAAAATATTCATTTTGTCGGGGAATATTCGTTTGGTCGTGGAATATTCTTGCTGTCGGAGAATATTCGTACGACGGCGCAGCCTTGTGTGGGCCCCATAACGGAAAGCGATTGATGAAGAAAACGACAAGTATAAGTTATTTATAAATAACGGCGTAGTTGTTACCGCTAATACTGTTGGAATACCCGGTGGTTAAAATACAGTAGCACACGGTATTGCACCAATTATTGAATCTTACGTAAGAAGGCACTACTCAATAATTGTTACAGTAGTTATTATTCAATATTTTATTTTACTGATTCAATAATTACTGCGTTGATATTTTATATTATTATTGTTTCAATAATTGTTGCTGCACAGTATTTTCCTTTATCAGATCAATAATTCATATTATTTGAATAATATTATTAAATAACATTAGTGGCAATGTCTAGAAAGTTCTGTCTAAGGAGAGGTTTGGTCATCTAATTGCGCGCCAGTAAGGAAAAATCCTTATTGGAAAGCCCCCTCTTTCCTGGGAACGGCCTGGTTGTCATAAATGTGATTCTGTAATATTATTTGTGAATAATTAATTATTGATTCATATGATAAGGAAATATTTATTTTATGTGGATATAAATGATGGATATATTTTTGTGGTTAAAAATGAAGGAGTTAATGTTGAGGTTTTTATCAATATTTTTATTGAAATGGAGGTATTAAAAATCAGGGTTTTTGAGATATTTTGCGGGGGTTATAATTTTTAATCCAACCGTTGGATCGTGGTAATTTTTGGATATGTTATACATATATAAGTTGAGTATATGTCCACAAATTTTGAACCGTTAAAAATTTACGTATGATTTATTATGAATTTTACGAGATGACTGGTTCAGAAATTGTTGAATTTTCGGAGTTAATCATTTTGGTGGAAAATTCTAGAATTGGTGGGCCCCACTCTTGGTTGGTGAAGAAATGTGCTGAGATTTTTATTCAAATGTGGTGGGTGGGAATAGTAGCAGGTAAACCCATCAGGTTGCAGGTTAAGTCTACTTCGGCGTGCTAACATTTTCCTATAAATAGAGGGCTAAGTTAGAATTGAAAATTACACCAGAAACAAGTTTTCTCTCTTTCTCTCTCTAGATTATTGAGTGTATTTGTGAGTATTTAGATACTTTAAGAGTTTCTATTCATCAGAGCAAGTTTCTTTCAGCCTTATACCGGTATTCCGACCAGAAGTACTGATATTTTGAGGTAAGGGATATTATTTTCTTCTTAAATGATATTATTTTCTTCAATATCATTATGCTGAAATATCAACATGAGTTTTTATCAAATTTGGAACTTTTTGTGTCGGGGTTACTATTCACGTATACGTTACTATTCACGAATACGACACTATTCACCGAAAAATAAAATTTTCTCTTTTTGTCCAAGATGTCTATTATGGTTACTATCTTTAATTGTATCCATGTTTTGATCTTTATTTTTGAATTCTGCTTCACCATTGATTATTATGAAGTATTATTGATCTTGGATAAACTGTTATACGAATTCCTACTATTTGTCCTTCTGTCTCATTGGATTCATTTTTTTAAGATATTTTTCATCATCCTCAGTCCTAAATGATGATATTACTGAATATCTTTGGCCTGTAGTGTAAAGGTGTATGATTACTTGATGAATATCTTTGGCCTGTAGTGCAAAGATGAACAGGTGTTGAGATGAACATGACTGACAGGTGATACAAATGAATATCTTTGCCCTGTAGTGCAAAGATGAATATTTGGATAAAGATGATTATTAATTGATGTTACAGGGATAAAATATTGATGATGGACTTTTAAATCTTAGAAGATAGTAGAATTCATTCTCTACTTGACTCTTCTAATGGTTTGCTGTTTCCGCTGCAGTTGTTGATCTAAAACTTGTTGTCGATTAAATTCTATCAGATTTTCCCCTGTTGAATACTAATGATAATTTGTTGTATATTATCTTAGTCATAATATTCTTTACTGGGCTAGTTGAGCTCACCCTTTTCCTTTTTGTTCCATTTTTCTTCTCAGGAGGTGAGAACATAGCAGGATCTAGTCGGGATATAGAGTGATGGTTCTAGAAAGATGTTTTAGCAGTCCTCACTATTTCTGTAAAATAGTGTTTGAATAATTGTATTGAGGATTTATTTAAGTGTGGATATTGTCTAGAAGACAATATTTGTATTTAAACTCACAGTATGTGTTGTCGTATTTTGCACGACAATTGTATTATTGAAGTTGTAGTTTACTTTCTGTACCATGTTTTTGACGACTCAGAATGGGTGTTGTATACCTATTTTGGGGGCGTCACAGTTGGTATCAGAGCTTAGGGATATGATCCATGGCTGAGATGTGAGACAAGAACTAGGAGGGGAGAGACGGGGAATTCCTTCGCTAGTATGACCTGACTAAGTTTATTTGGTGTTTATTTGGTCGGTCAGAGTATAGGGATAATATATGACATGACTATTAACCCTTGTTTTATGGCAGTATTTAAGAATGGCAGCTGAGAACGTTAATAATGGAGTAAATCAGACCGTGGAGACACCTTTGATCACCACCCAGGGGAACGTGAAACAGGAAGGCAATATTCCTCCTGTAAACAACGTTACCGAGCAAACGATGAATGATGGAATGTTTAGGAGCTTTTTGCAGTTCATGTAAAATCAGACGAGGGAGACTCGTGTGCAGAATACGGGTGAAAATGATAACAACGCGCGGTTTGTCACAGCCAAGCAGTTCAAAGATTTGGGACCACCAGAATTTAAGGAAAAGCCGGATCCGATCATGGCGGAAACGTGGGTCAAGCAAATTACCAAGATATTCGATGTCTTGGGATGCACGGAGGAACAGAAGATTCTATTCGCCACCTTTATGTTCTGCGGTGAGGCAGACTACTGGTGGGAGTCTGTGAAGCGTACCCAGCCTGACGCACTCAACATGTCCTGGGAAACATTTCAAAAACTGTTTAATGACAAGTACTTTCCTGAAAGTATTCGTCATATGAAGGAGGTGGAGTTTATCAGACTGGAACAAAACAACATGACGGTGTCCCAATACGAGGCGAAGTTTGCAGAGTTATCCAGGTTTGCACCTCATTTGGTCGAAAATGAGGAACGAATGACAAGGATGTTTCTGAGAGGTCTAAAACCCGAGAATCGACAATATCTTATCTCTCATATATTTTCTTTATATTCAGATGTTGTAAACAGGGCTCAATTATTAGAGCGACATAATGAGTATGTGCAACCGAGGGACCACAACCAGGGTCATACCGGTGGCGGCAGTCATCGAAGCAATGAAAACCAGTAGGGAGGAAAACATTCGGATAAAAGCGGTAACCACTCTGGTGGTAATCGTGGTCGTGATAATAAAAGGAGCGAGTCGGGAGGAGATTTCAAGAAGAGAAGGTACAACAATGATAACGTGAAGACGTCAGCACAAACATTAACTGTTTCTAGGGGAGGAGAACGACTACCGGTCGTATGTTACAAATGTGGAAAAGAGGGACATATCAGCCCAAACTGCCCACAACAATCTAAGATATGTTATAACTATGGAAAGGAGGGTCATATAGCTCGAGAGTGTTCTGTAGCAAAACCAAGTTCAGCGGGGATGGTGACTCCAAAAGCTGTCCCGGATAAGTCAAAATTAGCGGTTCCTGGAAGAGCGTTTGTCGTGACTGGCCAAAACGCGAGAAACCCGAACGAGGTGATCACGGGTAAGCTAATCTTGAATTCTTGTGAAGTTTATACTTTACTAGATACCGGTTCTACCCATTCTTTTATCTCTCCTGCTTGTGCCCAACGTTTAAACTTGACTCCGGAGAAATTGGACTTTGACTTATCTGTTGAAACTTCGTTGGGTGAAACTTTCGTTACATCTGCAGTTTATAAATCTTGCATGATCCAAGTTGGCACTATCACATTACCTGTTGATCTCATCTCTTTAAAGATACTTGCTTTTGATGTGATTTTAGGAATTGATTGGTTAACCACTTATCATGCTAAAATTGATTATTTTCGTAAGGTTGTTAGTTTTCATATTCCTAACCAACCTGTCATACGAATTCAAACTACTAAACCACTAAAATCAGTCACTGTCATATCAAGCCACAAAGCTATTCGTTTATTGAAAAACGGATGTCAAGCTTTCTTAGCCCATGTTATGGATTTGAACAAAGACAAGTCAGATTTGAATAATATTTCTATTGTTAGAGAATTTCCCGATGTATTTCCTGAAGAACTTCCTGGTCTACCCCCAGAACGTGAAGTTGAATTCATTATTGACCTTGAACCCGGTACAAAGCCCATTTCTAAAACCTCATATCAAATGGCTCCTATTGAACTTCAGGAGTTAAAAGTCCAACTACAGGAGTTGTTGGACATCGGTTTTATTCGTCCTAGTACATCTCCTTGGGGTGCTCCTGTGTTATTCGTAAAGAAGAAAGACGGGAGTATGCGACTTTGTATCGACTATCGAGAATTGAATCATGTCACTATCAAGAATAGGTATCCGCTACCTCGCATTGATGACCTGTTTGACCAGTTGCAAGGAGCACAATTCTTTTCAAAGATCGATCTTCGTTCTGGATATCATCAGCTGAAGATTAAAACTGAGGATATTCCAAAGACTGCCTTCAGAACTCGGTACGGGCATTATGAATTCTTAGTCATGTCTTTTGGATTGACTAATGCTCCTGCTGCCTTCATGGATATGATGAACCGTGTATTCAAAGAATATTTGGATCAGTTCGTTGTTGTCTTTATTGATGACATCCTCATCTATTCCAAAAGCCGTGAAGATCATGAGCGCCATTTGAAGCTAGTATTACAAAGGCTTCGTGAAAACAAGCTATATGCCAAACTGAAGAAATGCGAGTTCTGGCTTGAGGAAGTAGCATTCCTTGGGCACGTGGTGTCAAAACATGGAGTATCTGTCGACCCGGCGAAGATTGAAGCCATACAAAGTTGGGAGCAAATGAAGTCGGTAACCGAAGTACGTAGCTTTCTGGGCTTAGCTGGTTATTATTGGAGATTCGTGGAAGGATTTTCTAGAATCGCTACTCCGTTAACTCAGCTGACTCGGAAGGATACAAAATTCGGTTGGAGCGAGGAATGCGAGAAGAGTTTCCAAGAGCTCAAAAGGAGACTCATTTCGGCACCTGTTCTGACAATACCATCTGGTTCGGATGGATTTATTATCTACAGCGATGCTTCAGGCAAAGGGTTAGGATGTGTTCTCATGCAACATGGAAAAGTCATAGCCTATGCCTCGCGACAACTCAAAGAATATGAGAGGAATTATCCTACTCATGATTTGGAGTTGGCAGCAGTCGTTTTCGAGTTGAAGATCTGGAGACACTACCTGTATGGGGAGAAACTGGAGATCTATACAGATCATAAAAGCCTCAAATATTTTTTCACCCAAAAGGAACTCAACATGCGGCAGCGACGTTGGCTCAAGCTGTTGAAAGATTACGATCATACCATCCAATATCATCCTGGAAAAGCAAACGTAGTAGTTGACGCATTGAGTAGAAGATCATATGCGGGTACGAGTGCAATGTTGTTAACACAAAGGCCCATTTTGTATGACTTGCAAAGGATGGAGATAGAGATGAAGGCTCCAAGTACCCACATGATGATATCAAATATATGAGTAGAACCGACTTTAATCGATAAAGTTAAAGCTGCTCAAGCTACGGACATAGAGCTGATGCGTATGAAGAAGAAAGTGCAAGAAGGTGCTATTCCAGAAGCAAGAATCGATGAAGAAGGAATACTTCGAGTCAACTCCAGACTTTGTGTTCCTAACGATTTTGATTTGAAGCATAGAATAATGATGGAGGCACACAACACACCGTTTGCAATCCATCCTGGGAGTACCAAAATGTATCACGATCTTCGACATACATTTTGGTGGAGCAATATGAAAAGAGAGATCGCGAAGTTTATCTCGAGGTGTTTAACTTATCAACGTGTAAAGGCAGAGCATCAAGTGTCAAATGGTCCATTGCAACCACTTGAGATCCCGAAATGGAAGTGGGAACACATTACATGGATTTCGTTACAGGTCTTCCCAAGGTTTCTCAAGGCATAGATGCGATTTGGGTTATTGTTGATAGATTAACCAAGTCTGCTCATTTCTTACCGATACGTGAGACTTATTCCCTTGAACGTCTTGCTAGTATGTATGTGAACGAGATTGTGAGATTGCATGGCATGCCAGTATCCATAGTTTCGGATCGTGACCCAAGATTCACTTCACGATTTTGGGTTAGCTTGCAGAAAGCTATGGGCACGGATTTACGATTCAGTTCGGCATACCATCCTCAAACGGACGGACAATCAGAGAGGACTATTCAAAATCTTGAAGATCTATTAAGACTCTGTGTTCTAGATCTCAAAGGGAGTTGGGACAAGTACCTACTATTGGTGGAATTCTCCTACAACAACAGTTATCAGGCGAGCATAGGTATGGCTCCATTCGAGGTGTTGTATGGAAGAAAATGTCATTCTCCAGTATGCTGGGACGAGGTGGGTGAAGCAACATTGTTGGGACCAGAGTTGGTACGCATGACTACAGAGAAGATCCAAACGATTCGACAACGTATACAAACGGCACAGGATCGACAGAAGAGTTATGCGGATCTTCATCGGAAGGACGTGGAATTTAATATTGGGGATCATGTATTGTTACGTGTTGCACCATGGAAGGGAGTTACAAGATTTGGAAAGAGAGGAAAGCTCAATCCAAGATTTGTTGGTCCATTTGAGATTCTTGAGCGAATGGGGAAATGTGGCATATAGACTCGAATTACCTCCAAGCATGTCTCGTGTTCATAATATTTTTCACATATCTATGCTTCGTAAATATGTTAAAGACCCGAACCACATTATTGAGTTAGAAACAGACGAGATAGCTGAAGATTTAACGTATGAGGAGGTACCTGTTAAGATCTTGGATAGGAAAGAGCATGTCCTACGCACGAAGGTTATACCACAAGTTAAGGTTTTGTGGAGAAACCATGCTATTGAAGAAATGACCTGGGAGTTGGAATCAGAAATGAAAGCGAGGTATCCTCACCTTTTCAAAATATCAGGTACGTACGTCAATTTCGAGGACGAAATTTCATAAGGAGGGGAGGTTGTAATACCCCAACTTATTAATGAATAAAATCAATTTTTCTCTAAATATTATTATGAATAATAAGGGGTTAATTTGATATAATACTTTGGTTATGGGTGAAATGTGCAAATTTTGCAAAATAAGCAAGTGGTTATAAAATATTTATTTTTGGTCGGTGAATATTCGGTTGGTCGTGGAATATTCTTGCTGTCGGGGAATATTCGTACGACGACGCAGCCTTGTGTGGGCCCCATAACGGAAAGCGATTGGATGAAGAAAACGACAAGTATAAGTTGTTTATAAATAACGGCGTAGTTGTTACCGTTAATACTGTTGGAATACCCGGTGGTTAAAATACAGTAGCACACGGTATTGCACCAATTATTGATTCTTACGTAAGAAGGCACTACTCAATAATTGTTACAGTAGTTATTATTCAATATTTTATTTTATTGATTCAATAATTGCTGCGTTGATATTTTATATTATTGTTGTTTCAATAATTGTTGCTGCACAGTATTTTCATTTATCAGATCAATAATTCATATTATTTGAATAATATTATTAGATAACATTATTGGCAATGTCTAGAAAGTTCTGTCTAAGGAGAGGTTTGGTCATCTAATTGCGCGCCAGTAAGGAGAAATCCTTATTGGAAAGCCCCCTCTTTCCTGGGAACGGCCTGGTTGTCATAAATGTGATTCTGTAATATTATTTGTGAATAATTAATTATTGATTCATATGATAAGGAAATATTTATTTTATGTGGATATAAATGAGGGATATATTTTTGTGGTTAAAAATGAAGGAGTTAATGTTGAGGTTTTTATCAGTATTTTTGTCGGAATGGAGGTATTAAAAATCAGGGTTTTTGAGATATTTTGCGGGGGTTATAATTTTTAATCCGACCGTTGGATCGTGGTAATTTTTGGATATGTTATACATATATAAGTTGAGTATATGTCCACAAATTTTGAACCGTTAAAAATGAACGTATGATTTATTATGAATTTTACGAGATGACTGGTTCAGAAATTGTTGAATTTTCGGAGTTAATCATTTTGGTGGAAAATTCTAGAATTGGTGGGCCCCACTCTTGGTTGGTGAAGAAATGTGCTGAGATTTTTATTCAAATGTGGTGGGTGGAAATAGTAGCAGGTAAAGCCATCAGGTTGCAGGTTAAGTCTGTTTCGGCCTGCTAACATTTTCCTATAAATAGAGGGCTAAGTTAGAATTGAAAATCACACCAGAAATAAGTTTTCTCTCTTTCTCTCTCTAGATTATTGAGTGTATTTTGTGAGTATTTAGATACTTTGAGAGTTTCTATTCATCAGAGCAAGTTTCTTTCAGCCTTATACCGGTATTCCGACCAGAAGTACTGATATTTTGAGGTAAGGGATATTATTTTCTTCTTAAATGATATTATTTTCTTCAATATAATTATGCTGAAATATCAACATGAGTTTTTATCAAATTTGAAACTTTTTGTGTCGGAGTTACTATTCACGTATACGTTACTATTCACGTATACGGCACTATTCACGAATACGACACTATTCACCGAAAAATAAAATTTTCTCTTTTTGTCCAAGATGTCTATTATGGTTACTATCTTTAATTGTATCCATGTTTTGATCTTTATTTTTGAATTCTGCTTCACAATTGATTATTATGAAGTATTATTGATCTTGGATAAACTGTTATATGAATCCCTACTATTTGTCCTTCTGTCTCACTGGATTCGTTTTCTTTAAGATATTTTTCATCATCCTCAGTCCTAAATGATGATATTACTGAATATCTTTGGCCTGTAGTGCAAAGATGTATGATTACTTGATGAATATCTTTGGCCTGTAGTGCAAAGATGAACAGGTGTTGAGATGAACATGACTGACATGTGATACAAATGAATATCTTTATTCTGTAGTGCAAAGATGAATATTTGGATAAAGATGATTATTAATTGATGTTACATGGATAAAATATTGATGATGGACTTTTAAATCTTAGAAGATAGTAGAATTCATTCTCTACTTGACTCTTCTAATGGTTTGCTGTTTCCGCTGCAGTTGTTGATCTAAAACTTGTTGTCGATTATATTCTATCAGATTTTTCCCTGTTGAATACTAATGATAATTTGTTGTATATTATCTTAGTCATAATATTCTTTACTGGGCTAGTTGAGCTCACCCTTTTCCTTTTTGTTCCATTTTTCTTCTCAGGAGGTGAGAACATAGTAGGATCTAGTCGGGGTATGGAGTGATGGTTCTAGAAAGATGTTTTAGCAGTCCTCACTATTTCTGTAAAATAGTGTTTGAATAATTGTATTGAAGATTTATTTGAGTGTGGATATTGTCTAGAAGACAATATTTGTATTTAAACTTATAGTATGTGTTGTCGTATTTTGCACGACAATTGTATTATTGAAGTTGTAGTTTACTTTCTGTGCCATATTTTTGGCGACTCAGAATGGGTGTTGTATACATATTTTGGGGGCGTCACAATATATGTTACCCAAATTATTTATTTATGGTTTCCATTCTTAATCTTATGAAATTTAATTACCTATACATGTGTCTTTAGCTTATAACCTAATTAGGTTCACAAAAATTAGGTCTAAAATTATTAGTCACTTGAAATAATAAGATTATCAACTTAAGTTAGTATACAATTTAAATAATAACCTCTCCTTATTACCATAACCCTTAGGTTATTTAATTGTCTCACCTATTATATAATTAGGTTACAAAGCTTTCATTTTTAATGAAATCTATAAATGTATATATCCATAACTATAGTATATATGTTAATTGACCAATGCCCCACTTCACATATGTTGTCACATATTAACTCACTATATAACACAAAGTTTTAAAATATCAATAATATACATACATATATAGTGACTTAAAATTCACGGTTATTACACTAGCAGATTTAGAAAACTTAATGTTTCCACTAATGATCAATTGCTTAGTAATCTATCTATTCCTATAATCATTAATACTCCATTCACACTTAGTTCTACCTAGTTCATCAAACTTACCATGCTTATGAGTTCAGGAACTTTCCACAATCATATGAGTTTAAGATCTTGTCCTAGTCAAACCTTTGGCTTCCATTCGCTGAGGGATTCATAAATATTTCATATAATTATGAGTCACGAAAGGACCATAAGTATGAGTTTTAAAAACTTGTACGTAACCTTATATTATCTAACTATAACCTATCTATCTATTATACACATGAGAAAAAAATCACCTTCTCAACAGGTATATAGCAAATAGCGCGACACAGACATTTCAATGATTATCACTGCCAGAACTAAGTGGTTATTACACCTAGTACAATTCCCCGCCCACAACAAGGAATCATACAACTCAGCTGCTGACATGAGTCCTCAATTGAAATTCCCAACTAATCTTAACTCCCTTCTCAATACGATTTTTTTAAATCCATATTCATAATCCTTTCCTGAATCTGTAATAATTCATAGTACAACTGACACACAACATTCTTACCGTAACTTTTCAATCATTCGCTTGATCCTTCTCACTACTATAATCTTATCCGATCACGGAGTCATCTTATTGTATATATTACGATATATTACTATGCTATGATCGTTTTATTTTACGATCTCCTATCCTAGTACCTTTAATCTTTTAGGCTTTATCTATTCACCACTACTGTTCACCTTTATTATCAGAGTTAGGGAACTTCGTATCTGTAACAACCCGATATTTTCCATATAAATAAATAAGAAATTTTGTGTATAAATTTTTTTTAAGGATGCGGATTTGTACAAGATATTGTATATATGTATTTATGTGGTAAATAAAAATATATTTATTACATAAATATTTACAAATGAATTTATTTTAGAATTTTTGAATATTATATAGTATATTCTTATAATAATTAAAATTATGGTAGAAATGTTTTTATTAATTATTTTCCATGAAAATATAAGCATATATTATTTAAATAATATATGAAGTGATTTTTAGAATAATTATAATAATTATTTTATTATATGAATTTTAGTACAGGTTATTAAGTTAATTATTTTACCTTAATTATTAAGGTTAAATATGACAGATAAATCAAATATGGAATCCAAACCCTAATTTTGGATTATTGTCAAGGTATGAGAATAATAATATAATATTATTTATATTTTAATTTTTCAGTGCTATAAATATGTACTGTATGAATGTATTGATGACGATTGGTCAATTATGGTGTTTCATTTTAAAACTCTAGTAATAATGTTAAACCCTAATTTGAGATCCAAATTAGAGTGCGAGACTGTTTTATATGTGTATTATATGATGTTGTGATTAATTAGGTAAACCCTAATTGACAAATGGAAATATAAATTTCTGGAAACACTAGATTGATATTTATAAAACCCTAAATAAATTTTGGAAATGAGGAACCCTAATTTGAAATTTAAATTAGAGTTCGAGATTGGTTGTAATTGTGTTAATGTAATTAATTAGCAAGTTTTATAATTTCAATTGTTAACTTTAGAAACCCTAAAATTTTAAACCCTAATTTGATAATTAGAAAACCTAATTATAAATTGGTAACCCTAATTATCAAAATCGTAAACCCTAATTGCTATTTTAGCAATGTTAATAATAATTTTATGATATTAGACCCTAATGTTCTTGTATAGCGTAATTAGAAAATTAATCATAATTAGAAAACCTAAATTTCAAAATTTTAGAAACTAAAAGTTATTTAATTTTTATTTGATTTTATTTATTTTTGTGCAAACTCTAATTGCTAAATTTTATTATTATTTTGTGCTAAACCTTAGGGTTAAACCCTAAGGGTTTGGCAAGTACCAATTTTGCCATTAAATGGAATATACAAAAGACCTTTTTGCCCCTAAATGCATTATTTTGGCTAACAAATAGGTTTTGACAATAGGTTGAGTGGTTGAACCACTTCAACCACCACATGTGCTCAAAATAACAACAACAAGTCACCTACACCAGCTAAATACATTGCATTCAAGTTGTATAAATAGATTTAAAGAGAGAGAAATGTCATTTGTTACTTATATTTTTCACAACTCCCAAACTAAGCCTCTCTCTCTCTCTCTAACCTTCAAAATATACAAATATATCAGTCCTAAATCAAAACCCCACGATCAGCTATACCAAATCAGAAACATAGAATCAAGAATTGCTCATTTGAAGGTATAAACAAATTCTAGAATTTCTGTCCAAAAATCTGTGTTAGATGTTATGATTAAGTGTTAGAATATGTTGTTTATAGTGTCTAATGATGATCTGGGTTGCTAGATGTTAGATCCATAACATCTAGAGGCTCAGATTTGAAGTTTTATAAAATCTGGAAATTTGTGTTTTTGTTGTCTAACTGTGAATGTCAGGCCTTGTAGATCTGTGCTCGTTTATTGTTTTGGTGATTTAAAGGTCTGAAGTTGTAGTCTGTAATGTTGTTAGTAATCTGCAAGTGGTTCATGATCATTGCATCTATAGATCGAAAGTTATTCATGGTCAAAGTTCGTTGACCGAACACAAAATCAGTTTTCTGGGTAACCCAAAAAACTGAAGAATATGTTCTGGCCGTGACTTTGACCGGCCTTGATTTGTTTCTGGAACGTTTTAAGGATGAATATTTGTATCCAGATTATAGTATGTCATGTGTATTACAAGTTCAAAGCACTTTATAACCTTATAAAGCCTCAGATCGATCGTAGTAATTGGTCAAACCTCGTTGACCGTTAAGCTTAACTTTATGGGTAACCAAGAAAGTTTAGGCAGTGGTCTGACAGGTTTTTATTTTACTTAGATCTTGCATCTAAATTATGTTTAGACATTATACATGATCACAACTTGTACTATGTTGGGTTGTCTACAAATCCCGACGTCTAGAACACCTGTGACGTAAACCGATTAACCGGAATAAGACCACCAAGATCGTTGATCGGCATTGACCAGATTTTTCTGGGCAGCCCAGAACGTGATGAACAGCCTCTGACAGCTTGTTCATGACTCTAGATCTCTTATGTTAAGTGTTGTTTGTCCATGTTTGTGGTTGAATTTTGTAGTCGTGCATTAGTACTACAATATCGGACTAACAACCTGTCCAGAAACATCATGACTAGATCAAAAATCGTGGTCAAAGGAGGAACTTTGAAACTGCCTTATAAATGCTCAAGAACATAAAAAACACATATAGCGACAGTTTTGTCACTATAGGTGGCCTTTAGCGATAGACGGTATATTATTTCCGGAAATTAATTAATAAATAGGAAAAAATAGTTTTTAATTATTAAAAATACAAAATAAATTATTAAAAATTATGTTAAATTCTGAAAATTAGTTTTTAATTATTTTTAATATATTTCATAAATATTTAATATTTTTAAAATATTAAAAGTATTTAATTTATTTAATTATAATATTAAATAAATTATTTAAAAATGATTTTAATATTGGAAAAATCATTAAAAATTATATTATGATATAAGAAAATATTTTAAGTTATTTTTAATGACTTTTAATATTTTGTGATAAATTTTATTAATAAATTGATATTAATGGTAATTAATTTATTTACTAAATGAATTAAATAAATAAATTAAAAATGATTTTATTATATTAAAAATCATTTTAAATGAAAATAAAGTGTTTAAAAATATTTTAAGTTATAAAATATAACTTTTAATATTTAAAGGATAATTTCATTAATAATTAAATATTAATGATTATTAAGTTATTACTAATGATATTAAATTTGTTTAATAATTATATTAAATAAATGGTTTATAAATGGTTTTATTAATTTAAAAATCATTTAAAAGGGATATAAATGAATTAAAAATATTTTAAGTTATGAATAATGACTTTTAATATTTTGATAAATAGAACATTAATACTTTGATAATAATGGTAATTATTTAGAAATGATTTTAAATATTTTAAAAATCATTTAAGGGTAATATTAATACTTTAAAAATATTTTGGGTTATTATAAATAACTTTAATATTTTGGAAATGATTTCATTAATAGTTTAGTACTAATTAAATATTAGTGATAATAGAATTGATTAGTATTTAAATCATTTTAATGTGATTCCGATGTTTGAAATTTCGTGATAAATTATAATAAATGTTTTAAAATTATATTATGTCATTTAAAAATAATATGACTGATACGTACGGATATTGAGTTACAGAAAAGAGTCTTAGACTCAATAATTACCCGATAAAGCCGTCGGTAGACCGACATATTTTAGAAATTGATCTGGACTTGGATAATTTAATTAGATATGTGATTATTTGTGATTCAATGGTTGTTAAACCTATGTGCCAATGTGATTAGGGTATGTGCTAACTGCAATAAGTAGTGTTATGTGTTATAGTATATTGTTCTAATCGAACGAATGATCTGATTATTGATAGGTCGCGAGATAAGCGATAAATCTAAATTACAATCTGTAAGCAGCGCTTCAGGCAAGTATATTACCTTTGCATTTTCTTTATGCAATGGACATGAGTAAGAATATTTCTAAATTATATTATTACTGTACAGATTATGAAACTTATATTATATAAGCTCATTGATTATCAACATGTTAGTATATGATAATTCAGATATATATATATATATATATATATATATATATATATATATATATATATATATATATTCTGTTCGTTAATTTCTGTAAATGGTTAAACAAGTATCCCCACTTGGATAATCATTGAATTTAATCACATGTTGATATACCTTTGTCAATTACCCGTATATATATATATATATATATGTTTAATTATAGATTATTGTAGAAACAAGATAAAACCTTTGATTTGGAACCCAGACAAGTATGAACATCCCTACACAGAAAAACTTTTTATGCACCCAAGGTGGAACAGAGTGAACGATCCAATCGTTCTTGTAATGTAGTATTGATCACTGCAGGGCATAACGGGCTGATCACCCCCCGTGCCCGTAAGTTATGTCAGTTTACAGATGAATTTCTGTTTAACCTTTTCGAAAATGAAAACAATGTTCATGGCATGTCACCATAACCCCAGTTATAGTCATTATGTAGTTTCAAAATTTTGAAAGAGAGTTGTTATGTTATTATTATTGGTTCAGAATACTTCACAACTATTGACTTGTTGTAGAAGAATAGTACAAAGAAAACATTTAAAACCTTTCAGCTTATATATCTAGATAATTACTATTACTTGCTGAGCACTCAAATGCTCATCCTTGCTTAAATTTAAATATTTTCAGTTAAGTGCGAACGACCAGAGAGCTCTGCTAAGAACAAAGGAAAAAGGGAAGGTAGTTGAATGAACGAATTACTATGTTATGTAATAGTTTGATGATATTAAGATAATTATGATATATATTATCTATCATGGGTTGTAATGAATGTTTAAAGGTTACGTACTTGGGAGCTAGACTCTGATAATTATATAAATTAAGTTGATCTTTTATATTATTGTTATTATTATTAGTATTATTCCGCTCATAGAAATGGTATCGTGAAGAACCAAGTTCGGGTTTCAAGTACCCGAGTTTGGGGTCCTCACAGGTTGGTTTCAGAGCTATAGGGTTAGAAACCTTAGGTGGGTTAGACCTTAGGCTATAACCTTAGAACAGAGGGAAACGTTGAAAATACAAATAACTCATATAGAGTTTAAAAAAAATAAAAATGAATTGACTAAATTCATCGTCAAACTAAATAAAAGATAACTTGTATAAAACTCTTATTTGTTGTGTGTATATACTATATGCTAATTAGGATAATTTATGTGTGTAGATGTCAGGTGAAAAAGGATTCGATTACCCTCGGATCGTAAAGAAGGAGCCAATATCGAAGCCGATAGTTGAAATAGAGGCTCAGAATGAAAATAATTCAGAAGATGTGGTTGTTGTGGAAAACATAGTACCAGATCCGGAGATGGTGGAGCTGACAGATAGCGATTCAGACACTAAAGTTGAAGCTGATCAAGCATCAACAGAGGTGCAGAATCTAAAGAACAAGGTTTCTTCTCTGGAAAGGCTGTGGGAGATAGAAAAGCTGTTGAATAGTCAGTTGCGTCAAGCGTTAATAGAAACAATGGAAGGACAAGATAAGCTTAAGATCCAAAGTGGTCAGATGGGAGCCACAAGCATCACATCGTGTGCAGCTCCGGACAAGAAGGGGAAAAGAAAGATAGAAGACCATGACTTAGGAAAATCCAATAAGAAGAAATGGAAAAGAATATGTTATCTTTGCGGCTATGAGGGACATACTACTCTGTATTGTCCTGACTACAAAAAAGGAGCATGTTTAATCTGTGGGATAGAAGGTCATCAGGCGAAAAGTTGTCCAATGAAAAAGAATAATAAATAAGTAGTATAGGTTCTGTTGTGATGTAGGTATGTTTAATGTAATATGTGCGCTAAGTATGTCTGTGAAAGGTAATGTTTCCAACTTTTGTGTTAAGCCAAGTTTGTAAATCCCAACTTTTGTAGTCACAAAGGGATGAATGATGTTTAAAGCATTATATGCTATGCTATGTAAAATATTCGTTGAATGAATATGAATCTAAGTTTGAGAAATAAAACAAGTTTAGAATATTAAACTTATTTGATAAGGTTTAGAATGTAAGTTAAATTATGATTTTATTTAATCAGATAATGCCGCTGAGACGTCGAACTCGCAACCAAAGGGTAGAAGAGTCTGTCAACAATGTTGAGGGACAACAGCAAGCAGACCCAATACAGCAATTTGCAAACATGTTAGCTCAGGCTATGCAACAGAGAATACCAGTCGCTGGAAACCAACCGGACAATCGCTTAGCAAACTTCAAAGACTTTAAGGCTGTAGGACCACCGGAATTCAAAGGTACAACTGACCCTGTTGAAGCCCAAACTTGGTTAAGGAAATTGAAAAAGCGTTTGTGGTAGCTAAGGTAGCTGAGGGGAAAAAGACCGCTTTTGCCACCTACATGATGAAGGGTGAGGCAAATTTTTGGTGAGAAGCAAACCAGACGAGGGCAGGAGAAGGTTTAGTCACATGGGATAGATTTAAAACTTTGTTTTTCGAGAATTATTTTTCCCCTAGTATGCAGGCTAGGATGGAGGTGAAATTTTTAGAGTTGAAGAAAGAGAATATGACGGTGTCTGAATACGCCGCCAAATTCAATGAGTTAGCTAGGTTTACCACGCATCAAGTCGATACGGAGGCTAGGAAAGTGAGAAGGTTTGAGCTGGGATTGAAACCATGGCTCTACAACAAAGTGGCGGTGTTGCAAATTCTTACATTTGCAGCATTCATAGAGAAAGCGATCATAGCTGAGGAGGGAAGTGAGGCCATGAGCCTTTACAATAAGGAGATGAAGAATAAGGGTAAGACCGAAGGAGCTGAAAAAGTAGGAGTTAATAGTGGGAGCAGGAGTGGAGATAACAAGAGGAAGGTGAGTAGTTTTGCAAATATACAAGTGAAACAGGAAGGTGTTAAGAAACAGATAGTTCCATGTAAGACATGTGGGAAGAATCACTCGGGAGAGTGTTTGATAGAAAAATTTGTTTGCTACAAGTGCGGGCAGGAGGGCTATATCTCTCCCAACTACCCCAATCCTAGGATGAATAGTGGATGTTTTATATGCGGATCGACAGAGCACAGGGTGAAAGATTGTCCAAAGAGGAGGGTGGAGACAAGAAGTGTGAACATGGGCACTGGCAGTGGAACTTTAGTAATCACCGGACCGACTTTGTCAAGCAAGCCAACAAAATCTACTGCGAGGGTCTACAACATGACGGTTCAGGATACGGCAGCAGCTGGTACTGGAACTCCAGGTATTATTCGTATGCCTTTTATTTTCTTATACATGATTTTCCTATATATAGTAAATTATTTTATAAAGAAAGTTTGAGGAGGAATTTGAGTTCTTTTAGAAATAAATTTTTCCGTTTAATTAGAAAGACAAGCTTTATGTGAATAGTTAAAGATCAGTTCGATCAAAGTTGATCGAGATCTACTTGCAATGATTGTGTATGTTATGTACCCGTGTATGTATAGGTTTTAAAACGGTGATTCCGGGGACGGAATCTTTATAAAGTAGGGTGAATGTAACAACCCGATATTTTCCATATAAATAAATAAGAAATTTTGCGTATAAATTTTTTTTAAGGATGAGGATTTGTATAAGATATTGTATATATGTATTTATGTGGTAAATAAAAATATATTTATTACATAAATATTTACAAATGAATTTATTTTAGAATTTTTGATTATTATATAGTATATTCTTATAATAATTAAAATTATGGTAGAAATGTTTTTATTAATTATTTTCCATGAAAATATAAGCATATATTATTTAAATAATATATGAAGTGATTTTTAGAATAATTATAATAATTATTTTATTATATGAATTTAAGTACATGTTATTAAGTTAATTATTTTACCTTAATTATTAAGGTTAAATACGACAGATAAATCAGATATGAAATCCAAACCCTAATTTTAGATTATTGTCAAGGTATGAGAATAATAATATAATATTATTTATATTTTGATTTTTCAGTGCTATAAATATGTATTGTATGTATGTATTGATGACGATTGGTCAATTATGGTGTTTAATTTTAAAACTCTAGTAATAATGTTAAACTCTAATTTGAGATCCAAATTAGAGTGCGAGACTGTTTTATATGTGTATTATATGATGTTGTGATTAATTAGGTAAACCCTAATTTACAAATAGAAATATAGATTTCTAGAAACCCTAAATTGATATTTATAAAACCCTAAATAAATTTTGGAAATGAGGAACCCTAATTTGAAATTTAAATTAGAGTTTGAGATTGGTTGTAATTGTGTTAATGTGATTAATTAGCAAGTTTTATAATTTCAATTGTTAACTTTAGAAACCCTAAATTTGTAAACCTTAATTTGATAATTAGAAAACCTAATTATAAATTAGTAACCATAATTATCAAAATCGTAAACCCTAATTGCTATTTTAGCAATGCTAATGATAATTATATGATATTAAACCCTAATGTTCCTGTATAGCGTAATTAGAAAATTAATCATAATTAGAAAATCCAAATTTCAAAATTTTAGAAACTAAAAGTTATTTAATTTTTATTTGATTTTATTTATTTTTGTTCAAACTCTAATTGCTAAATTTTATTATTATTTTGTGCTAAACCTTAGGGTTAAACCCTAAGACCCTAAGGGTTTGGCAAGTACCAATTTTGCCATTAAATGGAAAATACAAAAGACCTTTTTGCCCCTAAATGCATTATTTTGGCTAACAAATAGGTTTTGATGATAGGTTGAGTGGTTGAACCACTTCAACCACCCCATGTGCTCAAAATAACAACAACAAGTCACCTACTCCAACCAAATACATTGCATTTAAGTTGTATAAATAGATTTGAAGAGAGAGAAATGTCATTTGTTACTTATATTTTTCACAACTCTCAAACTAAGCTCTCTCTCTCTCTCTAACCTTCAAAATATACAAGTATATCAGTTCTAAATCAAAGCCCCACGATCAGCTATACCAAATCAGAAACATAGAATCAAGAATTGCTCATTTGAAGGTATAAATAAATTCTAGAATTTCTGTCCAAAAATCTGTGTTAGATGTTATGATTAAGTGTTAGAATATGTTGTTTATAGTGTCTAACGATGATCTGGGTTGCTAGATGTTAGATCCATAACATCTAGAGGCTCAGATTTGAAGTTTTATAAAATTTGGAAATTTGTGTTTTTGTTGTCTGACAGTGAATGTCAGGCCTTGTAGATCTGTGCTCGTTTATTGTTTTGGTGATTTAAAGGTCTGAAGTTGTAGTCTGTAATGTTGTTAGTAATCTGCAAGTGGGTTCATGATCATTGCATCTGTAGATCGAAAGTTATTCATGGTCAATGTTCGTTGACCGAACACAAAATCAGTTTTCTGGGTAACCCAGAAAACTGAAGAACATGTTCTGGCCGTGACTTTGACCGGCCTTGATTTGTTTCTAGAACGTTTTTAGGATGAATATTTGTATCCAGATTATAGTATGTCATGTGTATTACAAGTTTAAAGCACTTTATAACCTTATAAAGCCTCAGATCGATCTTAGTAATTGGTCAAACCTCGTTGACCGTTAAGCTTAACTTTCTGGGTAACCTAGAAAGTTTAGGTAGTGGTCTGACAGATTTTTATTTTACTTAGATCTTGCATCTAAATTATGTTTAGACATTATACATGATCACAATTTGTACTATGTTGGGTTGTCTACAAATCCCGACGTCTAGAACACCTGTGACGTAAACCGATTAACCGGAATAAGTCCACCAAGATCGTTGACCGACATTGACCAGATTTTTCTGGGCAGCCCAGAACGTGATGAACAGCCTCTGACAGCTTGTTCATGACTCTAGATCTCTTATGTTAAGTGTTGTTTGTCCATGTTTGTGGTTGGATCTTGTAGTCGTGCATTAGTACTACAATATCGGACTAACAACCTGTCTAGAAACATCATGACCAGATCAAAAATTGTGGTCAAAGGAGGAACCTTGAAACTGCCTTATGAATGCTCAAGAACATGAAGAGCATCTATAGCGACAGTTTTGTCACTATAGGTGGCCTTTAGCGACATACAGTATATTATTTTCTAGAAATTAATTAATAAATAGGAAAAATTAGTTTTTAATTATTAAAAATACAAAATAAATTATTAAAAATTATTTTAAATTCTGAAAATTAGTTTTTAATTATTTTTAATATATTTCATAAATATTTAATATTTTTGGAATATTAAAAGTATTTAATTTATTTAATTATAATATTAATTAAATTATTTAAAAATGATTTTAATATTAGAAAAATCATTAAAAATTATATTATGATATAAGAAAATATTTTAAGTTATTTTTAATGACTTTTAATATTTTGTGATAAATTTTATTAATAAATTGATATCAATGGTAATTAATTTATTTACTAAATGAATTAAATAAATTAATTAAAAATAATTTTATTATATTAAAAATCATTTTAAATGAAAATAAAGTGTTTAAAAATATCTTAAGTTATAAAATATAATTTTTAATATTTAAAGGATAATTTCATTAATAATTAAATATTAATGATTATTAAGTTATTATTAATGATATTAAATTTGTTTAATAATTATATTAAATAAATAGTTTATAAATGGTTTTATTAATTTAAAAATTATTTAAAAGGGATATAAATGAATTAAAAATATTTTAAGTTATGAATAATGACTTTTAATATTTTGATAAATAGAACATTAATACTTTGATAATAATGGTAATTATTTAGAAATGATTTTAAATGTTTTAAAAATTATTTAAGGGTAATATTAATACTTTAAAAATATTTTGGGTTATTATAAATAACTTTAATACTTTGGAAATAATTTCATTAATAGTTTAGTACTAATTAAATATTAGTGATAATAGAATTGATTAGTATTTAAATAATTTTAATGTGATTTCGATGTTTGAAATTTCGTGATAAATTACAACAAATGTTTTAAAATTATATTAAGTCATTTAAAAATAATATGACTGATACGTACGGATATTGAGTTACAGAAAAGAGTCTTAGACTCGATAATTACCCGATAAAGCCGTCGATAGACCGACATATTTCAGAAATTGATCTGGACTTAAATAATTTAATTAGATATGTGATTATTTGTGATTCAATGGTTGTTAAACCTATGTACCAATGTGATTAGGGTATGTACTGACTCCAATAAGTAGTGTTATGTGTTATAGTATGTTGTTCTAATCGAACGAATGATCTGATTATTGATAGGTCGCGAGATAAGCGATAAATCTAAATTACAATCTGTAAGCAGCGCTTCAGGCAAGTATATTACCTTTGTATTTTCTTTATGCAATGGATATGAGTAAGAATATTTCTAAATTATATTATTACTGTACAGATTATGAAACTTATATTATATAAGCTCATTGATTATCAACATGTTAGTATATGATAATTCAGATATATATATATATATATATATATATATATATATATATATATATATATATATATATATATTTTGTTCGTTAATTTCTATAAATGGTTAAACAAGTGTCCCCACTTGGATAATCATTGTATTTAATCACATGTTGATATACCTCTGTCAATTACCCGTATATATATATATATATATATATATATATATATATATGTTGAATTATAGATTATTGTTGAAACAAGATAAAACCTTTGATTTGGAACCTAGACAAGTATGAACATCCCTACACGGGAAAACTTTTTATGCACCCAAGGTGGAACAGAGTGAACGATCATATCGTTCTTGTAATGTAGTATTGATCACTGCAGGGCATAACGGGCTGATCACCCCCCGTGCCCGTAAGTTATGTCGGTTTACAGATGAATTTCTGTTTAACCTTTTCGAAAATGAAAACAATGTTCATGGCATGTCACCATAACCCCAGTTATAGTTATTATGTAGTTTCAAAATTTTGAAAGAGAGTTGTTATGTTATTATTATTGGTTCAGAATACTTCACAACTATTGACTTGTTGTAGAAGAATAGTACAAAGAAAACATTTAAAACCTTTCAGCTTATATATCTAGATAATTGCTATTACTTGCTGAGCACTCAAATGCTCATCCTTGCTTAAATTTAAATATTTTCAGTTAAGTGCGAACGACCAGAGAGCTCTGCTAAGAACAAAGGAAAAAGGGAAGGTTGCTGAATGAACGAATTACTATGTAATGTAATAGTTTGATGATATTAAGACAATTATGATATATATTATCTATCATGGGTTGTAATGAATGTTTAAAGGTTACGTACTTGGGAGCTAGACTCTGATAATTATGTAAATTAAGTTGATCTTTTATATTATTGTTATTATTATTAGTATTATTCCGCTCATAGAAATGGTATCGTGAAGAACCGAGCTCGGGTTTCAAGTACCCGAGTATGGGGTCCTCACAGTATCTTTATAACTTACCGAGATTCGTCTTTGAATCATACTGACACACTAACTCTATGTGAGTTAGATCTTATCCTAATCACTATGGTTATTAGTATAAGGTAACTCTACCCTAGATTTATAACCTGGCTCTGATACCAAATGTAGCGTCCCCAAATCTGGGTCCCAAATCACCACGAATCTGGTACACTAATTCTATAACTATTACGGAAGATATAAACATATATTGTTTTTACAATAAACTTTACACACTAATCCTAAGGTCGAGAACCTTCTTATAATACCTGATTCAATATTCTATCTAACATATAATGTTATTATCATACAATACTATTACATTTTAGCTGCACATATTGTAAGACCCCAACTTATTAATGAATAAAATCAAATTTTCTCTAAATATTATTGTGAATAATAAGGGGTTAATTTGATATAATACTTTGGTTATGGGTGAAATGTGCAAATTTTGCAAAATAAGCAAGTGGTTATAAAATATTTATTTTTGGTCGGTGAATATTCGGTTGGTCGTGGAATATTCTTGCTGTCGGGGAATATTCGTACGACGACGCAGCCTTGTGTGGGCCCCATAACGGAAAGCGATTGGATGAAGAAAACGACAAGTATAAGTTGTTTATAAATAACGGCGTAGTTGTTACCGTTAATACTGTTGGAATACCCGGTGGTTAAAATACAGTAGCACACGGTATTGCACCAATTATTGATTCTTACGTAAGAAGGCACTACTCAATAATTGTTACAGTAGTTATTATTCAATATTTTATTTTATTGATTCAATAATTGCTGCGTTGATATTTTATATTATTGTTGTTTCAATAATTGTTGCTGCACAGTATTTTCATTTATCAGATCAATAATTCATATTATTTGAATAATATTATTAGATAACATCATTGGCAATGTCTAGAAAGTTCTGTCTAAGGAGAGGTTTGGTCATCTAATTGCGCGCCAGTAAGGAGAAATCCTTATTGGAAAGCCCCCTCTTTCCTGGGAACGGCCTGGTTGTCATAAATGTGATTCTGTAATATTATTTGTGAATAATTAATTATTGATTCATATGATAAGGAAATATTTATTTTATGTGGATATAAATGAGGGATATATTTTTGTGGTTAAAAATGAAGGAGTTAATGTTGAGGTTTTTATCAGTATTTTTGTCGGAATGGAGGTATTAAAAATCAGGGTTTTTGAGATATTTTGCGGGGGTTATAATTTTTAATCCGACCGTTGGATCGTGGTAATTTTTGGATATGTTATACATATATAAGTTGAGTATATGTCCACAAATTTTGAACCGTTAAAAATGAACGTATGATTTATTATGAATTTTACGAGATGACTGGTTCAGAAATTGTTGAATTTTCGGAGTTTATCATTTTGGTGGAAAATTCTAGAATTGGTGGGCCCCACTTGTGGTTGGTGAAGAAATGTGCTGAATTATATTTCAAATGTGGTGGGTGGGAATAGTAGCAGGTAAAGCCATCAGGTTGCAGGTCAAACCTACCAAAATTTTCCTATAAATAGAGGGCTAAGTTAGAATTGAAAATCACACCAGAAACAAGTTTTCTCTCTTTCTCTCTCTAGATTATTGAGTGTATTTTGTGAGTATTTAGATACTTTGAGAGTTTCTATTCATCAGAGCAAGTTTCTTTCAGCCTTATACCGGTATTCCGACCAGAAGTACTGATATTTTGAGGTAAGGGATATTATTTTCTTCTTAATGATATTATTTTCTTCAATATCATTATGCTAAAATATTGATATGAGTTTTTATCAAATTTGGAACTTTTTGTGTCGGGGGTTACTATTCACGTATACGGCACTATTCACGTATACGGCACTATTCACGAATACGGCACTATTCACCGAAAAATAAAATTTTCCCTTTTTGTCCAAGATGTCTATTATGGTTACTATCTTTTATTGTATCCATGTTTTGATCTTTATTTTTGAATTCTGCTTCACAATTGATTATTATGAAGTATTATTGATCTTGGATAAACTGTTATACGAATCCCTAATATTTGTCCTTCTGTCTCACTGGATTCGTTCTCTTTAAGATATTTTTCATCATCCTCAGTCCTAAATGATGATATTACTGAATATCTTTGGCCTGTAGTGCAAAGATGTATAATTACTTGATGAATATCTTTGGCCTGTAGTGCAAAGATGAACAGGTGTTGAGATGAACATGACCGACTGATGATACAAATGAATATCTTTGGCCTGTAGTGCAAAGATGAATATTTGGTTAAAGATGATTATTAATTGATGTTACAGAGATAAAATATTGATGATGGACTTTTAAATCTTAGAAGATAGTAGAATTCTTTCTCTACTTGACTCTTCTAATGGTTTGCTGTTTCCGCTGCAGTTGTTGATCTAAAACTTGTTGTCGATTATATTTTATCAGATTTTTCCCTGTTGAAGACTAACGATAATTTGTTGTATATTATCTTAGTCATAATATTCTTTACTGGGCTAGTTGAGCTCACCCTTTTCCTTTTTGTTCCATTTTTCTTCTCAGGAGGTGAGAACATAGCAGGATCTAGTCGGGGTATGGAGTGATGGTTCTAGAAAGATGTATTAGCAGTCCTCACTATTTCTGTAAAATAGTGTTTGAATAATTGTAATGAGGATTTATTTGAGTGTGGATATTGTCCAAAAGACAATATTTGTATTTAAACTCACAGTATGTGTTGTCGTATTTTGCACGACAATTGTATTATTGAAGTTGTAGTTTGTTTTCTGTACCATGTATTTGGCGACTCAGAATGGGTGTTGTATACCTATTTTGGGGGCGTCACAGTTGGTATCAGAGCTTAGGGATATGATCCCTGGCTGAGATGTGAGACAAGAACTAGGAGGGGAGAGACGGGGAATTCCTTCGCTAGTATGACCTGACTAAGTTTATTTGGTGTTTATTTGGTCGGTCAGAGTATAGGGATAATATATGACATGACTATTAACCCTTGTTTTATGGCAGTAATTAAGAATGACAGCTGAGAACGTTAATAATGGAGTAAATCAGACCGTGGAGACACCTTTGATCACTACCCAGGGGAACGTGCAACAGGAAGGCAATATTCCTCCTGTAAACAACGTTACCGAGCAAACGATGAATGATGGAATGTTTAGGAGCTTTTTGCAGTTCATGCAAAATCAGACGAGGGAGACTCGTGTGCAGAATGCGGGTGGAAATGATAACAACGCGCGGTTTGTCACAGCTAAGCAGTTCAAAGAATTGGGACCACCAGAATTTAAGGGAAAGCCGGATCCGATCATGGCGGAAACGTGGGTCAAGCAAATTACCAAGATATTTGATGTCTTGGGATGCACGGAGGAACAGAAGGTTCCATTCGCCACATTTATGTTCCGCGGTGAGGCAGACTACTGGTGGGAGTCTGTGAAGCGTACCCAGCCTGACGCACTCAACATGTCCTGGGAAACATTTCAAAAACTGTTCAATGACAAGTACTTTCTTGAAAGTATTCGTCATATGAAGGAGGTTGAGTTTATTAGACTGGAACAAAACAACATGACGGTGTCCCAGTACGAGGCGAAGTTTGCAGAGTTATCCAGGTTTGCACCTCATTTGGTCGAAAATGAGGAACGAATGACAAGGATGTTTCTGAGAGGTCTAAAACCCGAGATTCGGCAATATCTTATCTCTCATAAATTTTCTTTATATTCAGATGTTGTAAACAGGGCTCAATTATTAGAGCGAGATAATGAGTATGTGCAACCGAGGGACCACAACCAGGGTCATACCGGTGGCGGCAGTCATCGAAGCAATGAAAACCAGCAGGGAGGAAAACATTCGGACAAAAGCGGTAACCACTCTGGTGGTAATCGTGGTCGTGATAATAGAAGGAGCGAGTCGGGAGGAGATTTCAAGAAGAGAAGGTACAACAATGATAACGTGAAGACGTCAGCACAAACATCAACTGTTTCTAGGGGAGGAGAACGACCACCGGTCGTATGTTACAAATGTGGGAAAGAGGGACATATCAGCCCAAACTGCCCACAACAATCCAAGGTATGTTATAACTGTGGAAAGGAAGGTCATATAGCTCGAGAGTGTTCTGTAGCAAAACCAAGTTCAGCGGGGATGGTGACTCCAAAAGTTATCCCGGATAAGTCGAAATCAGCGGTTCCTGGAAGGGCGTTTGTCGTTACTGGCCAAAACGCGAGAAACCCAAACGAGGTGATCACGGGTAAGCTAATCTTGAATTCTTGCGAAGTTTATACTTTACTAGATACCGGTTCTACCCATTCTTTTATCTCTCCTGCTTGTGCTCAACGTTTAAACTTGACTCCGGAGAAATTGGACTTTAACTTATCTGTTGAAACTCCGTTGGGTGAAACCTTCGTTACATCTACAGTTTATAAATCTTGCATGATCCAAGTTGGCACTATCACATTACCTGTTGATCTTATCTCTTTAAAGATACTTGCTTTTGATGTGATTTTAGGAATTGATTGGTTAACCACTCATCATGCTAAAATTGATTGTTTTCGTAAGGTTGTTAGTTTTCATATTCCTAACCAACCTGTCATACGAATTCAAACTACTAAACCACTAAAATCAGTCACTGTCATATCAAGCCACAAAGCTATTCGTTTATTGAAAAACGGATGTCAAGCTTTCTTAGCCCATGTTATGGATTTGAACAAAGACAAGTCAGATTTGAATAATATTTCTATTGTTAGAGAATTTTCCGATGTATTTCCTGAAGAACTTCCCGGTCTACCCCCGGAACGAGAAATTGAATTCTTTATTGACCTTGAACCCGGTACAAAGCCCATTTCTAAAACCCCATATCGAATGGCTCCTATTGAACTTCAGGAGTTAAAAGTCCAACTACAGGAGTTGTTGGACATCGGTTTTATTCGTCCTAGTACGTCTCCTTGGGGTGCTCCTGTTTTATTCGTAAAGAAGAAAGACGGGAGTATGCGACTTTGTATTGACTATCGAGAATTGAACCATGTCACCATCAAGAATAGGTATCCGCTACCTCGCATTGATGACCTGTTTGACCAGTTGCAAGGAGCACAATTCTTTTCAAAGATCGATCTTCGTTCTGGATATCATCAGCTGAAGATTAAAACTGAGGATATTCCAAAGACTGCCTTCAGAACTCGGTACGGGCATTATGAATTCTTAGTAATGTCTTTTGGATTGACTAATGCTCCTGCTGCCTTCATGGATATGATGAACCGTGTATTCAAAGAATATTTGGATCAGTTCGTTGTTGTCTTTATTGATGACATCCTCATCTATTCCAAAAGCCGTGAAGATCATGAGCGCCATTTGAAGCTGGTACTACAAAGGCTTCGTGAAAACAAGCTATATGCCAAACTGAAGAAATGCGAGTTCTGGCTTGAGGAAGTAGCATTCCTTGGGCACGTGGTGTCAAAACATGGAGTATCTGTCGACCCGACGAAGATTGAAGCCATACAAAGTTGGGAGCAACCGAAGTCGGTAACCGAAGTACGTAGCTTTCTGGGCTTAGCTGGTTATTATCGGAGATTTGTGGAAGGATTTTCTCGAATCGCTACTCCGTTAACTCAGCTGACTCGGAAAGATACAAAATTCGTATGGAGTGAGGAATGCGAGAAGAGTTTCCAAGAACTCAAGAGGAGACTCATTTCGGCACCTGTTTTGACAATACCATCTGGTTCGGATGGATTTGTTATCTACAGCGATGCTTCAGGCAAAGGGTTAGGATGTGTTCTCATGCAACATGGGAAAGTCATAGCCTATGCCTCACGACAACTCAAAGAATATGAGAGGAATTATCCTACTCATGATTTGGAGTTGGCAGCAGTCGTTTTTGCGTTGAAGATCTGGAGACACTACCTGTATGGGGAGAAAGTGGAGATCTATACAGATCATAAAAGCCTCAAATATTTCTTCACCCAAAAGGAACTCAACATGCGGCAACGACGTTGGCTTGAGCTGTTGAAAGATTACGATCATACCATCCAATACCATCCTGGAAAAGCAAACGTAGTAGCTGACGCATTGAGTAGAAGATCATATGCGGGTACGAGTGCAATGTTTTTAACACAAAGGCCCATTTTGTATGACTTGCAAAGGATGGAGATAGAGATGAAGGCTCCAAGTACCCACATGATGATATCAAATATACGAGTAGAACCGACTTTAATCGATAAAGTTAAAGCTGCTCAAGCTACGGATATAGAGCTGATGCGTATGAAGAAGAAAGTGCAAGAAGGTGCTATTCCAGAAGCAAGAATCGATGAAGAAGGAATACTTCGAGTCAACTCCAGACTTTGTGTTCCTAACGATTTTGACTTGAAGCATAGAATAATGATGGAGGCACACAACACACCGTTTGCAATCCATCCTGGGAGTACCAAAATGTATCACGATCTTCGACATACATTTTGGTGGAGCAATATGAAAAGAGAGATCGCGGAGTTTATCTCGAGATGTTTAACTTGTCAACGTGTAAAAGCGGAGCATCAAGTACCAAAGGGTCCATTGCAACCACTTGAGATTCCGAAATGGAAGTGGGAACACATTACTATGGATTTTGTTACAGGTCTTCCCAAGGTTTCTCAAGGCATAGATGCGATTTGGGTTATTGTTGATAGATTAACCAAGTCCGCTCATTTCTTGCCGATACGTGAGACTTATTCCCTTGAACGTCTTGCTAGTATGTACGTGAACGAGATTGTGAGATTGCATGGCATGCCAGTATCCATAGTTTCGGATCGTGACCCAAGATTCACTTCACGATTTTGGGTTAGCTTGCAGAAAGCTATGGGCACGGATTTACGATTCAGTTCAGCATACCATCCTCAAACGGACGGACAATCAGAGAGGACTATTCAAACTCTTGAAGATCTATTAAGACTTTGTGTCTTAGATCTCAAAGGGAGTTGGGATAAGTACCTACCATTGGTGGAATTCTCCTACAACAACAGTTATCAGGCGAGCATAGGTGTGGCTCCATTTGAGGCGTTGTATGGAAGAAAATGTCGTTCTCCAGTATGCTGGGACGAGGTGGGTGAAGCAACATTGTTGGGACCAGAATTGGTACGCATTACTACAGAGAAGATCCAAACGATTCGACAACGTATACAAACGGCACAGGATCGACAAAAGAGTTATGCGGATCTTCATCGGAAGGACGTGAAATTTAATATTGGGGATCATGTATTGTTACGTGTTGCACCATGGAAGGGAGTTACAAGATTTGGGAAGAGAGGAAAGCTCAATCCAAGATTTGTTGGTCCATTTGAGATTCTTGAGCGAATAGGAAATGTGGCATATAGACTCGCATTACCTCCAAGCATGTCTCGTGTTCATAATGTTTTTCACATATCTATGCTTCGTAAATATGTTAAAGACCCGAACCACATTATTGAGTTAGAACCAGACGAGATAGCTGAAGATTTAACGTACGAGGAGGTACCTGTTAAGATCTTGGATAGGAAAGAGCATGTCCTACGCACGAAGGTTATACCACAAGTTAAGGTTTTGTGGAGAAACCATGCTATTGAAGAAATGACCTGGGAGTTGGAATCAGAAATGAAAGCGAGGTATCCTCACCTTTTTGAAACATCAGGTACGTACGTCAATTTCGAGGACGAAATTTCATAAGGAGGGGAGGTTGTAAGACCCCAACTTATTAATGAATAAAATCAAATTTTCTCTAAATATTATTGTGAATAATAAGGGGTTAATTTGATATAATACTTTGGTTATGGGTGAAATGTGCAAATTTTGCAAAATAAGCAAGTGGTTATAAAATATTTATTTTTGGTCGGTGAATATTCGGTTGGTCGTGGAATATTCTTGCTGTCGGGGAATATTCGTACGACGACGCAGCCTTGTGTGGGCCCCATAACGGAAAGCGATTGGATGAAGAAAATGACAAGTATAAGTTGTTTATAAATAACGGCGTAGTTGTTACCGTTAATACTGTTGGAATACCCGGTGGTTAAAATACAGTAGCACACGGTATTGCACCAATTATTGATTCTTACGTAAGAAGGCACTACTCAATAATTGTTACAGTAGTTATTATTCAATATTTTATTTTATTGATTCAATAATTGCTGCGTTGATATTTTATATTATTGTTGTTTCAATAATTGTTGCTGCACAGTATTTTCATTTATCAGATCAATAATTCATATTATTTGAATAATATTATTAGATAACATTATTGGCAATGTCTAGAAAGTTCTGTCTAAGGAGAGGTTTGGTCATCTAATTGCGCGCCAGTAAGGAGAAATCCTTATTGGAAAGCCCCCTCTTTCCTGGGAACGGCCTGGTTGTCATAAATGTGATTCTGTAATATTATTTGTGAATAATTAATTATTGATTCATATGATAAGGAAATATTTATTTTATGTGGATATAAATGAGGGATATATTTTTGTGGTTAAAAATGAAGGAGTTAATGTTGAGGTTTTTGTCAGTATTTTTGTCGGAATGGAGGTATTAAAAATCAGGGTTTTTGAGATAGTTTGCGGGGGTTATAATTTTTAATCCGACCGTTGGATCGTGGTAATTTTTGGATATGTTATACATATATAAGTTGAGTATATGTCCACAAATTTTGAACCGTTAAAAATGAACGTATGATTTATTACGAATTTTACAAGATGACTGGTTCAGAAATTGTTGAATTTTCGGAGTTTATCATTTTGGTGGAAAATTCTAGAATTGGTGGGCCCCACTTGTGGTTGGTGAAGAAATGTGCTGAATTATATTTCAAATGTGGTGGGTGGGAATAGTAGCAGGTAAAGCCATCAGGTTGCAGGTCAAACCTACCAAAATTTTCCTATAAATAGAGGGCTAAGTTAGAATTGAAAATCACACCAGAAACAAGTTTTCTCTCTTTCTCTCTCTAGATTATTGAGTGTATTTTGTGAGTATTTAGATACTTTGAGAGTTTCTATTCATCAGAGCAAGTTTCTTTCAGCCTTATACCGGTATTCCGACCAGAAGTACTGATATTTTGAGGTAAGGGATATTATTTTCTTCTTAATGATATTATTTTCTTCAATATCATTATGCTAAAATATTGATATGAGTTTTTATCAAATTTGGAACTTTTTGTGTCGGGGGTTACTATTCACGTATACGGCACTATTCACGTATACGGCACTATTCACGAATACGGCACTATTCACCGAAAAATAAAATTTTCCCTTTTTGTCCAAGATGTCTATTATGGTTACTATCTTTTATTGTATCCATGTTTTGATCTTTATTTTTGAATTCTGCTTCACAATTGATTATTATGAAGTATTATTGATCTTGGATAAACTGTTATACGAATCCCTAATATTTGTCCTTCTGTCTCACTGGATTCGTTCTCTTTAAGATATTTTTCATCATCCTCAGTCCTAAATGATGATATTACTGAATATCTTTGGCCTGTAGTGCAAAGATGTATAATTACTTGATGAATATCTTTGGCCTGTAGTGCAAAGATGAACAGGTGTTGAGATGAACATGACCGACTGATGATACAAATGAATATCTTTGGCCTGTAGTGCAAAGATGAATATTTGGTTAAAGATGATTATTAATTGATGTTACAGAGATAAAATATTGATGATGGACTTTTAAATCTTAGAAGATAGTAGAATTCTTTCTCTACTTGACTCTTCTAATGGTTTGCTGTTTCCGCTGCAGTTGTTGATCTAAAACTTGTTGTCGATTATATTTTATCAGATTTTTCCCTGTTGAAGACTAACGATAATTTGTTGTATATTATCTTAGTCATAATATTCTTTACTGGGCTAGTTGAGCTCACCCTTTTCCTTTTTGTTCCATTTTTCTTCTCAGGAGGTGAGAACATAGCAGGATCTAGTCGGGGTATGGAGTGATGGTTCTAGAAAGATGTATTAGCAGTCCTCACTATTTCTGTAAAATAGTGTTTGAATAATTGTAATGAGGATTTATTTGAGTGTGGATATTGTCCAAAAGACAATATTTGTATTTAAACTCACAGTATGTGTTGTCGTATTTTGCACGACAATTGTATTATTGAAGTTGTAGTTTGTTTTCTGTACCATGTATTTGGCGACTCAGAATGGGTGTTGTATACCTATTTTGGGGGCGTCACACATATACTCCAAAGCTGGACTTGTCTTTGACTTTTCTTGTATATGACGTATTCGTCCTAATCTGTAATGTTTATCATGATTTAGGAAGGGTGAACAACAAGTTTGCCCATCAAGTATAAGTTTAATTGAAGATATATCATGATTGAAAGAATTAAATAACAAGCTGGCTAACATTCAACAATATATACATTGTGAACTAACATGAACAATTTTCATAGCTGAACAAATAATGAACATGGATAACTGTATCTGGACCAAATGGTAATGAAGGTGATCAACCTTTCATACCTGATGACCACATGCAATATGTGTGACACCCCCGAATCCGGGTCCTCTGACCCTGGTTCGGTCGTCACGATAAAATACAAGCATCCACTTCTAAACAACATATGATAACTAAAATGCGAAATATAATAAGCATATGTTGTTCATTCAAAAGGTGTTACTAGTCCCAAGATTCGATAAACTTAATACAATCTTAGAAACATACCCTAAAATAATCATTAGGGTTCATATTACATAACAGTAATTTAAACTAGGTATAAAGTAAAGTCGACTCCTCGCAACTATCCTACATCTTTTCTTTACCCTTGTCCTTTCCTGAGGTCTCGGGTTTAGCTGCAATATAATTCATGATATAGCAAGGATGAGAAACAAGTTTGCTAAACAAGTTTAAATATAACAATAAGGATATATCATGATGACTGAAAAATATCTGGAAATGAATTCAACAATATGAATATCTGAAGGATTCAACAATATGAATATTAGAAGTAAAGATAATGATTGCTTTTAGAATAGCTGTTAGTCAAGTAGACTTTGAACTATAACACTCCAACGGAATTAATAGCTAATTAACCCTTTGGTTACTGGCTACAGAATAAGTACTTGAGGGGATCAACCTCGCGTAAACCATGTATATGCATAACATTTAAATCTGCTCTTTGTATCTTATATTAGATACCTGGGGTACTCCCCTATCAAAAAGGGGTGTTCTTTCAGTCTAAGAATCCTTACCATCAATTGGTTTGGATAGCTTTTATAAAACTTTATACACTTGTCTGACCGAACAAAGGTTCAGACTCTATCTGACACAGTTCAAGAATTAATGAACTTTAAATGATGTACAAGTCCAAGACTGTACGAACTCAAGTGCACTAAGTGTGAATGTCAATAATATCGATGTGAAAAAATTGTAAGGTAATTAAACCACTTAATAGCATGCTTGGAAATAAATTTCAAGCTTAAATGAATAACTTTTAATTCAACTATAACCTGCTCAATGCAATATGAGAAGGATAGGAAACTTTCACAAAAATAAGTGAAGTTTAGAAATTTGCACAATATTCAAAGTTGTGTAAAATAGAGAACTTGCACTATCAAGAGTGAAGTTCGGAGACTTGCTCAATATAAATTTGAGTAAGGTTAGGAAAACTTGCCTGTTTACTCAGCTACAATTAATTCTACCTTTAATTAACTTGCGTTGAAACGACATAACATTAACAAGTCGGTCTTTTCAATTAGTATGGGTAAACTAGTATGAGGCTGCGCTTACAAGAATCAAATCATCACATAGCATTCTTCTATACATGTGCCATTACATTACACGATTAGTTTCTAACACACTATGTCATAGTTAAAATCACCATTGAATTTAAAGTTGTAAACACTAATTCATCATAGAATTCTTTCAATAACATGCTTATTATCACATGAATACTATACTGGACAAGTATTATAGATTAAAATAACCATATATGCATGCATCAACTTTCAAATTATTAACAGAACTCAGACCCTACTGCAGACTGGCGCGACTGTACTTGGTTTGTACTAAGGAGTCTCACGGCCGCGCTGCTCCTGGTGCAAACCAAGACATGGCTATTTCTGTAGAAGGTCAGTGTACTCCCGTCTTGCACATATATGAATAATCATGCACAACACACATGTTATGATGTGAAAACTAAATTTAACCCTTCATCAAAACATATCATAGGTCATTATTCGTTTTCATTTAATCAAACTTCACATGTTAAGCTAACAAGGTCGATCATGTCTAGTCATTATACACATGCTATATGGTCCTTTGGCCTCAACTATACATGCTTATGTTAGTTACATCATGTATCTCAAGTATGAAGTCATCACTTAGACTTATCGTATTCCATGCTCAACTATTTTACAATCCACATGACTAGTTAGCATGCTTGTCAATCATGCAAGCCACTTTACCTACCAGACATCATACTTTCATATAGACATGTTAGACATCAAAAGCATACTTACAAGTTCTCAACTTAATGTATATATAGTTTATCAAGTTCATTTTCAAAACTTTAAGTCTTCATTAGTAAAATTCATTTGAGCATGCAAGATACGTCTATATTGTCTAATTCATGCTTTCATATGCATTTGTGTATATACTCAAGTTATTTACATATGTTCACAAGGTCAGAATGTATATTACTCCATGTAAGCCTTCTTTGAATAACCAAGTCAAAATAAACCTATTATGGCTTACTATATACATAACTACATTAGTCCATATGTTCAGGTCATTTATATGCATATTCAATTCAAAGTAACATGCTCAGAATGGAACATGATCACAAAATTAGTACACATAACTGGCAGCAGGCGCGGCCGCGCAGTCATATACTATAGAAGTGGCGTGACCGCGCCACTTCGAGCAGTATGAAAAATAATGGCTCTGCATTTGCAGAGCCTTAACACAAACCATTTTAAATCTGCAACCAAACCAACTACAATGCTTCTAAGCATGCAAACAACCTCAGATAACACAATGACATGTTATTCTACATCAATTAACAGAGAACACTTGAGAATTGTAAGAATTTGCCAAAACCCAATTCAAAAATATAAGTTAGAATTTATACCTCTTGAAGCCTGAATTGATTTCCCTCTCTCCTCTGATAATACTCCCTAATAGCTCAGCGAGTAACACTCACTAATGCACTTCTCAGACAATTTCAGCAATAAGGAATGAGAAGAGAAGTGTTCAATTTATAGAAAGTTTATTGATCATGCTAAGCCATTAACCAAGAAATCAAACCAAGAGATGAAAGAAGAATTCATTGAATTGAGAGAGTTTGGTGGAAAGAGATCACCAACTCCCTCTTCCCATCTCTCAGCTCATGATCATGGCTATAATAGCCTTTTGGTTCTTGCTGTACTTCACGCAATGGTAGGGAAGGCCTAATACGTAACTAATAGGTGAGACTTCTAATTTGGGACAATGAATAAATATCAGCAATAAGTTTAGTCTAGTTACTATAATTCCCAAAATAAAATTTTAATGTGTTAATGCTACTACACAATAGAAAGTTGGAGATTATTTATGTACTCCCATTAATGCAATAACTCTTACTATATAGTCTATATATATAATATATAGACATATTAATGTGTCACCTTGTACTATATAATATATAGTTAACTACCATATAATAAAAGTTTAATTTATTGCATGCTTGCACAATTTAATCAAGTAAATATAATCACATTATATTTATTAATCTCTTACTCATTAATTATTATTTATTCATAATAATTATTAATCAACACATTATCAATTAATTACCCATAATTTCAATTAATCAATATGTTCAAATCCTACCACTATATTCAAATAAATTGAATATTTAATTATTAATAATCCTATTAATTCTTTGATATTAAAGTCTTAGGGTTAGTCCACTAATTTAAATAAATTATTAGTGACTCCCTTAATCATTTCATAAATTAACATAACCACATAAGGATTAAATAGACTCACAAAACTAACTTATTAAAATTAAATCACATATTTAATTAAATAAGGAGTTTAAAATTCATGGTCATTACAATATGCACAAAGTGCGATTCAACAATTTATAGACATGATGTAATCAATAATAATTAATCACAAGTTAAAATAATAGTTCAAGAACAACTTGCAATCGTCGACTACTGTTACGCAATCTATTTAGCTTTATCTGAAGACCTAATATTAATAATATTGATTTCCAAGTTAGAATAATATCATCACAGTATAAAATAACCTAAACACATTACCACATAATCCTATTTGTCTATACAACACATAAGACCTAGTATCAAGTCAAACTATTTCAGTCAGAATTGAATTCAGTACTATTTCGACATCCCGACGGCTTTGTCGGATAAATATCGAGCCTATTTACTTAAGACTCTACTTAAACTGGTTCACAAATATCTTAGATGATTAATTATACAGTTAAAATATTTTTCCTTAACACATAATAATTTTCATATAATTATTATCATTTATCATGATTTTTCAATCATGATTATCATATTTATATGAATTAAATACCACTTAATTTTATTATTATTAATATTTATTTAATATTAAATATTAATAATATTATAATATATTTATAATATCTCAAAGAATTTTTAATACTGTATTATTACCTTTAAATGATTTTAAAGTAATTAAAACTATTATTAAATAATTGTCATTAATATTAATATATTAATATTTTTCATGACAAAATATCAAAAGTTATATTTTATAACTTCAAATATTTTTATAACCTTTAAATTATTTTTATATGATTTTTAAAACATTAATTATATTTTTTCACAATTTATTTAATACATTTATTAAATAAATTAATTATCATTAATACTAATTAATTAATAAAATTCATCACAAAATATTAAAAGTCATTAAAAATAACATAAAATATTTTCTTATACCATAATATAATTTTTCATAATTTTTCAAGTATTAAAATCATTTTTAACTAATTTATTTAATATTATAATTAAATAAATTAAATACCATTAATATCCCAAAAATATTAAATATTAATGAAATATATTCAAAATAATTAAAAACCCATTTTTAGGCTTTAAAATAATTTTTAGGAATTTATTATGAATTTTTAATAATTAAAAACTATATTTCTCTATTTATTTAATAAAATAATAATTTTAGAAATAAAGTGTCACTAAAGGGCCCAATAGCGACAAAACTGTCGCTATAGGTGTTCTTCATCAAACCTAGAACATTCATAGCAGTTATCAAGGTACCTAGTTTGACCATCATTTGATCTTAGTTCATAATGTTTTCTAGATCGTCTAGTGTAATAGGATTGTAGTATTGATGTAATACTACAATCTTCAGCAAGTTTCATAGCCCAAACACATCAAAGCTGCAAGATTTGGGCTCCAAAAAAGTTTGTCAGATGTGTTCTTGAGTTTCTGGGTTGCCCAGAAACTCAAGCAGTAACAAGGGTCCTACTTTGAAGTTGTGTATCTATGATTCTGAGTTTTGTTTGTGCGATATTAAGATTCATATTTGTAGTCCATATGTTGAACTACAAATATCATGCACTATGTCAGTCTAACAACATCATAAGTGAGAAGTATAGGCTAGTCAAGGCACTGTCAGAAAAGTGTTCTTGAACATTTTTGGGTTTTCCAGAAATGTTCTTGAGCAGTCGGTCAACCTATGTTTGACCATCATTATATTTGATTCTATTAAGGATCTGAGTGATCTAAAGGCTTTAGTATGTAGTCTTCATGTCAAACTACAAGTCCCAAACAACAACATGGCATAAACAATTAAACACATCAAGATCTAGAGCCTGCGAAACGTTGTCAAACAAAATCTGGGTTTCTGGGTTGCCCAGAAACTTAGTTTTCCTGATCGGTCAACCCACTTTGACCACTCATATCTTGAGTTCTGAACATGATCTGACCTTGATTCAAGTTTCAGATCAAAGCCCTTACAACATACTACAAGTCCATAACTTAAAACACAACAAACAACTAACACATAAGGATCTATGAGCCCTGACATTTGATTGTCAGACAATATTTTTCCAGTTTTCCAGATTTTTGAAATCTACAATTTCGTGCATCTAGATGTTATAGATCCACTATATACCAACCCATATCACTGATTAATACTACATACAATATATTTAAACACAAAAACATGGAATCCAATATGGCATACAAGATCAGATTTCAAATTAGGGTTATACCTCACTTTGAACAAATTCTTGATTCTAGGCTCCTGATCTGATCTTGATGTTCTAGGGACTTAATAAGGGACTGAATCACTTATGATTTTCGTAGGTTTGAGTTGGAGAGAGTTTGGTTGAGAGTAAGAGAACAAATGAGGCAAAATTATGAGTTTTTTCCTCTCTTGATCTATATATATAACATGATACAATGTATATGGCTGGTGAATGTGGCTGATATGTTTGGTTTATAGGCACGTGGCTAGGCTAAAGTTGTTCAACCACTAAAGTTTTGGCAAGTTCTACAAGTTATCTATTAAATAATGCAAGAAGGGTAGTTTAGACATTTGACTTGTAATTTTAATGGCATAAATGTAACTTGACCAATCCTTAGGCTTTGACCCTTAGGGTTTAACCCTAAGGTTTTACAAATTTAAATTTCTAGCATTTACTAATTAGGTTTTAAAATAGAAAATTAAGATTTCTAATTTATAATTAGGGTTTCCTAATCACATTAAGGTTTGCAAATTAGGATAAGGTTCCTAATTAACATTAAAAATTTTAATTAACAATTAGGTTTTCCCTAATTGTACATTAGGGTTTCTAATTTAGAAATCAGGGTTTGTCACTGATATAACTTATCTGGCCAACCCTTGACCTTAACCACATATTGTACATATATATTACCATACACACAGAACATATATATATATATATATATATATATATATATATATATATATATATATATATATATATATATATATACCCTTAGATACTTAACCTTGTAAGTCTTTACCACAAGATTTTAAACCCACCAAAATCTTTCACAACATTTTGAAAATTTTAAAATTCCTTCACAGAAATGCCAAATCCATTCACTTATTTTCTGTCTAGGTCAATTATTTAACATGTATTCTATCTTTTAAGATTTTATTAAATTGTCCAAATTCTCGGGTTGTCACATTGAATGCTTAAGTAAGTTTTACTAATGGAGACCTTAAAGTTTCAAAAACAAACTTGATAAACTATATACGCTTTGAGTTAAGAATTATGGGCATTCTTATGTGGTCTAACATGTATATATGTAGGTATGATGTATAGTAAGTGAACTAGCTTTGCATGTTTGGTGATTTAACATGAGATTTTCACAAGAAACCTTGAAAACTAGTGTTGTCAATAACTACATTACAAGTATTCTAGCGCTTGACATACATGACTAATCTATTGCAAGCATGTGTTGTTGAGACCTATGGATCGTATAGCATGTGTTTAACAATCAAACATAAGAAAATCATGGATTGAACAATTTAAGTCTTGATGAAATGAAAATAGATGGTGGCCTATGTTAAGGATAGGATATAAGATCAAACTTAGTAATTCCCATACTAACATATGTATTTTATATGATTATTCATATTTATGCAAGACGGTATACACTAAACTATTACAGAAGCAGCCATATCTTGGTTTGCACCAGGAGCAGCGTGGTCGCGCCACTCCTCAGTACAAACTAAGCGCGGACGCGCCAGTCTGCAATAGGATCAATTTTTTGATGTTAGTCTGAGGATGCTTGCATACCTATATAGTTACCTTAATCCGTATTAAATGTCTAGTATAGTGTACATGTATAATAAGCATGTTAATGAAATGATCCTATGTGATTAAGTGTTTACAACCTTAAGTCAAGATGTGACATCAAAACTATGCCCTTTAAATGTCATAGTGTACTAGAACTGATTTTCATGCTATGTGGTAACATGCATGCGAGATCATAAGACTAAGAGAAGACTAGCAATATATGTTAGTATCGATGAATTACATTTATGTATCATCGCAAATTAAGATAAAAGGTATACATGTTGAACTTGTATAACTATTGTGATTATACATGAATAGGATATTATAATTCATTGGAAGGATATTAAGCTTTACTTTGATAAACTACGAGTAAGGCAAGTATCCAAACTCTCTTTTATATTGAGCAATTTTCCTAACCTGCACAAATTTGGATTTGTGCAAGTTCTCAAATTTTATTTGATTTATATATTGAATGCAAGTACTCGAACCTTACTCTTTATTGAGCATTACTTGAACTTGTACTATTATCGATCGTACAAGTAGAACTTTGAAAGTATACTACTTCATAATCCAGAAATGAAATTGTTTATAAACCCTGATTTCGAACGATAATTGTTCATATATGTACTGTGAAAGAAAACTGTCTAAGCCATTACTTCGCCTAGACTATTGATATTGATCGAAAGCTATCCAAACCAAATTTACTTGGTGCGGACTCTTATAATTGAGATGAACGACCCTCTCGGTAAGGGAATTATATATTATCGAGAAAACGACGTGCACACTTGAGAAAGATTAAATGTAAAGCATTGACATAGGATACTTTAGGCTGATCACCTGTTGTACTCATTTTATGGAATTATCAGTTTATTACCGTTAATTCTAAGAGAAGTTCTTAGTCCTTAGTGACTGTTCAGTATTCATTACTTTGAAATCCTGAATTGATTGATCATTGAATATTAATGATATTTTCTGTCCATAGCGACAATTGTTGATAATCATTGATACGTCTTGCTATCTTGAACTATCCTTATTTGTTGTACCTTGAGAAATATAAAACTATATTGAGTACCCTTATTGCTATATTACTTGCTGGGCAAATTTGTTGCTCATTCTTGCTTTCCCTAAAAACATTTCAGTTAAGGCAGAGCAAGGAGGCCCCTCAGTCATTGATAAGGGCAAGGGCAAGGGCAAGGCTATTGAGTAGTTTATGTTTAGTGGAGATTATTATATTAATGTAATGTCTTAAGTTGTGATATGTATTAGTTATATCTAAATTATGTTTTATTATATTGGAGGTATTGTAAGAGATGTTTATTTTACGAACCCTTGGGACGAGAATAATTATATTGCATTAAGGTAATTTACTCTATTTTTCCATTGTGTGAGATTTTGATTTATTATTAGAGTTAGTGCGTGACAATCAAATATGAGACAAGTGGGGTCTGAATTTGGGGGCGTCACAGGTTGGTATCAAATCTATAGTTATAAACCTTAGGAACAAGAGTCCTTAGATTATAACTTAGGAGAACTTAGAAGATAGAGAGGGATGAAGACTCATGTAGAGTTTTCCTAGAGAGAGACTTAGTGTGTTAGGGAATATAATTTCATTCTATACAATGAACTTATGTTTGTTTAACATCCTAATAGAGTTGTTGTTTGTTTTGTCTTATGTTGGTGATTGTAGGATGACTGACATGGGAGGACCTAGCCGAGTAGTAGAGGAGGAACCGCATGACATACATGTGGTCTATGAGGCACCTTTGATAGCGGACCCCTTAATGGTAGTGGCCCCTATTGAAGAGGATGATGATGAGAAGGAGATGGAGCCATTACCTGAGGAGTCTGATCCAGAGGAGGAGCTATAGAGGAGGAGCCTAAGCCCATGGAGGACTCCGACGAGGCTACTTTCGAGGATCAGATGTTGGGGGAGTATGAGGAGCAGATTCTGGAGTTAGGATGTAGAGTGGAGGAGTTAGAGGCTGAGGCTAGAGAGAGGGAGTTCAAGTTTCAGAAATTGAGGGATGAGGACCATTAGAGAAAGTTAGTGATGCAGGAGATGGAGGTGGAGATTGCTCACTGAAAGGAGGCATGCAGGGATCCAGATGGGGACTTTGTTTCATAGGTCGGCAGCTAGGAATGTAGATCTGGTAGGAAAGTTGGAAGAGGTGGAATAGAGAGAGTTGAGTGAGAGGACAGAGAAGGAAGAACTCTGTACTCAGTTAGAGATGGAGGTGATGGATATGATTCACTTCGAGGAGAAGTGGGAAGAAACTAATGATCAGTCTAATAACTTAGAGGATGAGGTGAGATGCAAAAGAAGGAAGATGAACAAGGTGAGCTATGCTTTGTGCACAACTATGAAGAGGTTGATTGATAGGGTACATTATTACCCGACAGAGCAAGGACAGACCCGACACACCATAAGTCGAGATTTGGTGGTGCACATTACTCAGAAGGAACACCAGAGCGCCGTGGAGCGTGGAATGTTAGATTGAGTCTAGATGTAGAAGCTTAGTAGTTGTAGTATTTTATTTATATGATGTTATTGAAATCTCATTCTTTTGTGTAAGATGTGAGATAGTTGTAAACCCAAACTTTTGAAAAATGTTAGAGGGGGTAGTATGTTGGTATTGTCCCTGTCTTTTGTGATAAGGGGGATATATGGTTGTCATTTATAGAAGTATGCTAGAGAGGATCATGTAATTGTAACAATTTGACATATGAATATAAATGATCTTGTTCCAAGAACATGTTATAAAATGTTATTTTTATTTGAGAAATGTTTAAATAATATAATAAGATAATAGTAAAAAAATGAAAAAATTTGTGATGCAGAAAAATACAACCCAGACGTAGAATAACTGCATCGAAAGAGTAGGTTAACGATGAAAGAGGGCCAGTAGACCCGATTCAGAGGTTGGTAGATTTGTTAGGAGAAGCTTTTAGGGGAAGAAACAAACCAGTACCACCCATTTCCCAAGCAGCTTCAGTCATAAATTTTAGGGATTTTAGGAGTATAGGACCTCCGGAATTCGTAGGCACTACTGACCCTATCGTGGCTCAAACGTGGATCAAGGAAATGGAGAAAGCTTTCACCATCGCTCATGTGGGTGAAGACCAGAAGAAAACGTTTGCAACCTACATGATGAGAGGCGAAGCGAACTACTGGTGGGAGGCGAATCAGCCGAGAGCCAGAGAAGGAACAGTGACTTGGGAGAGATTCAAGACTCTGTTCTTCGAGAATTACTTCTCGAAAAGCATGAAGAATAGGATGGAGGTAAAGTTTGTGGAGCTTAAGCAAGGAGATACGACAGTGGCGCAATACACGGCAAAGTTCAATGAACTAGCCCATTTTGCAGAACACCAAGTAGCAAGTGAAGAGAGGAAAGCTAGGCGTTTTGAACAAGGACTGAAGCACTGGTTGTTCAACAAGGTATCAGTTCTTCAGATCGATTCTTTTGCAATATTGTTGGAAAAGGCTATTATTGCAGAGGGAGGTAGTGAAGCTTTGAGTTTGTACAACAAAGAAAAGAAGGGTAAGAGCACATACGGTGATAGCCGTGGAGGGAATAGCAACAGAGGAAGTAATTTAGGAAAGAGAAAGTGGGAGAACAACAAAAACAACAACAACAAGAATTTTAACAATCAAGTGGGGAAGTTTCGTGGTGAATTTAAGAAGAAGGCGGATGGATGCCCAAAGTGCAGAAGGTATCACCAGGGTGAGTGTTGGAAAGGGCGCAGTGTTTGTTACAACTGTGGCCAAGAGGGGCGTCACAGTTGGTATCAAAGCTTAGGGATATGGTCTCTGGCGGAGATCGGAGAATAGAACTAAGAGGGGATAGATGAGTAAATCCTTCGCTAGTGTGTCCTACCTAAGCTTATTTATTGGTCGGTCATAATATGCGGATATTATGTGATACGTTAATTTATTTAATTATTTTATGGCAGTATTTGAGAATGGCAGCTGAGAATATTAACAATGGAGTGAATGAGACCGTGGAGACACCTCTAATCACCAACCATGATAATGTGATGTCAGGAGAAGAAGGAATTAGAGATATTCTTAGGGTAAAGGAAGAATTAATAGTTACACCCGAGCTAGTTGCAGAGGTAGCAGCTGAGAGTGAAGAAGAAGAGGAACCTGAGGAGAATTTATTAGAAGAATTTTATGATCGAAATGTGGAATTGCAAAATTGTATTCATGAGTTAGAAGAGCAGGCTGAAGAGAGACAGGCGATCGTGGAGTAAAAGGATGCAACGATTCAAGCTTGTGTTACCCGATATGTGATGCTTGAACAGAAGCACTCTTTGGCAGAGTATACGATGATAAAGTTGGAATCTAAGCTGAAAGAAGAAACAACTGAATGAGTGAGAATAAGTGATGCATGGGTAAAAGCCGCACAACGCGTTAATATTGTGGAAAGAGATGTCCGATCTAAGAAGGCTAAAATAGATGATATATATTTCTCGTTTTGGATAGCAATTGAGAGAACCCAACATCGCATTTTGAATTACCCTGTACATTACGGTCAACCCCAATTCGATATGGATCGAAGATTAATGATTCAGATCATGAAAGAGGAGTATGACAAAGCAGTTGAGGGTGGAATATGCCTTATAGAAAAGTCAATTCCAACGGTAGTGATGACACCAAATGCTGCCCCAGACAAGTCAAAGCCGGGTAGTTCAAGGGAGAGCGGTTGTCATGACTTCCCAACAAATGAGGAACCCAAATGAAGTTATCACGGGAGATGAACAATGGAGAAATCATGATGACCCGGGAGATAGAATCTGAAATGAAAGCAAGGTATTCTTAACTTTTTGAAATACCAGGTACGTAAATTTCAGGGACGAAATTTCATAAGGAGGGGAGGTTATAAGACCCCAACTTTTTAATGAATAAAATCGAATTTTCTCTATCTATTATTGTGAATAATAAGGTGTTAAATTGATGTAATGCTTTGGTTATGGGTGAAATGTGTACATTTTTCAAAATAAGTAAGTGGTTATAAAATATTTATTGTTGTGGGGGAATATTCGTTTGATCGTGGAATATTCTTGATGTCGGGGAATATTCGTACGACGGCGCTGCCATTTGTGGGCCCCATAATGAATAACTGTCGGATGAAGAAAATGACAAGTTTGAGTTTTTATAAGTAACGGCGTAATTGTTATCGTTAACACTATTGGAATACCTGGTGGTTAAAATACAGTAATACGCATGGTTGAACAGTAGCACATGGTATTGCAGAGTATTTTTGAATCATTGATTATTACATAAGAAGGCACTACTCAATAATTGTTACAGTAATTACTGTTCAATATTTTATTTTATTGATTCAATAATTGTTGCGTTGATATTTTATATTATTATTGTTTCAATAATTGTCACTGCACAATATTTTCTATTATCATATCAATAATTCATAATATTATTAGATAACATTATTGGCAATGTCTAGAAAGTTCTGTCAAGGAGAGGTTTGGTCACCTAATTGCGCGCCAGTAAGGAGAAATCCTTATTGGAAAGCCCCCTCTTTCCTGGGAACTGCCTAGTTGTCATTATTGTGATTCTATAATATTATTTGTGAATAATTAATTATTGATTTATATGATAAGGAAATATTTATTTGATGTGGATATAAATAATATATTTATTTATGTGGTTATAAATGAAGGAATTAACATTGAGGTGTTTTATCATTATTTTGTCGGATTGGAGGTATTAAAAGATCAAATCGGTGTTCTTAAAGCTCTATTGCGTGAGTTATAATTTTAATCCGACCGTTAGATCGTTGTGATTTTTGGATATGTTATACATATATAAGTCGAGTTTATGTCCACAAATTTTGAACTATTAAAAATTAACGCATGATTTGTTATGAATTTTAAAAGGTGTTGAAAATCGTCCGTTTGTGGATTTCAGATATTTATTGTCTGAAATTTGAAAAAATTTAAAGCTGCAAAGTTGTAGAGAATTCGATTTCGTGTGGAATGGACATAAAATTCATATCTTTCTGATAAACGGGCTATTTTCTATGAATTGTTGAAGTTTCAAAAAATAAAACAATTTTTTATTGGGTGGGACCCACTTTTGTTTTTGCAAACATGTGGGTTGCTATTTTTATTCTAAAATGGCTACTGATTCACGAAGGAAACGTGGAAGATTGAAAAATAATAATAATAATAATATTTTATTATTTTAGTCTCCTTTGGCGTTCTAGCATTTTTTTATAAATAGGCGCTTAAGGAAATATTGTGTTTCTATAATATTATTTGTGTATAATTAATTATTGATTTATATGATAAGGAAATATTTATTTGATGTGGGTATAAATAATGGATTTATTTATGTGGTTATAAATGAAGGAATTAACGTTGAGGTGTTTTATCATTATTTTGTCGGATTGGAGGTATTAAAAGATCAAATCGGTGTTCTTAAAGCTCTATTGCGTGAGTTATAATTTTAATCCGACCGTTGGATTGTTGTGATTTTTGGATATGTTATACATATATAAGTTGAGTTTATGTCCACAAATTTTGAACTGTTAAAAATTAACGCATGATTTGTTATGAATTTTAAAAGGTATTGAAAATCATCCGTTTGTGGATTTCAGATATTTTTTGTCTGAAATTTGGAAAAACTTAAAGCTGTAAAGTTGTAGAGAATTCGATTTCGTGTGGAATGGACATAAAATTCATATTTTTCTGATAAACGGGCTATTTTCTATGAATTGTTGAAGTTTCAAAAAATAAAATAATTTTCTATTGGGTGGGACCCACTTTTGTTTTTGCAAACATGTGGGATGCTATTTTTATTCTAAAATGGCTACTGATTCACGGAGGAAACGTGGAAGATTGAAAAATAATAATAATAATAATAATATTTTATTATTTTAGTCTCCTTTGGCGTTCTAGCATTTTTTTATAAATAGGCGCTTAAGGAAATATTGTGTTTCTATAATATTATTTGTGTATAATTAATTATTGATTTATATGATAAGGAAATATTTATTTGATGTGAGTATAAATAATGGATTTATTTATGTGGTTATAAATGAAGGAATTAACGTTGAGGTGTTTTATCATTATTTTGTCGGATTGGAGGTATTAAAAGATCAAATCGGTGTTCTTAAAACTCTATTGCGTGAGTTATAATTTTAATCTGACCGTTGGATTGTTGTGATTTTTGGATATGTTATACATATATAAGTTGAGTTTATGTCCACAAATTTTGAACTGTTAAAAATTAACGCATGATTTGTTATGAATTTTAAAATGTATTGAAAATCATCCGTTTGTGGATTTCAGATATTTTTTGTCTGAAATTTGGAAAAACTTAAAGCTGCAAAGTTGTAGAGAATTCGATTTCGTGTGGAATGGACATAAAATTCATATTTTTCTGATAAACGGGCTATTTTCTATGAATTGTTGAGGTTTCAAAAAATAAAATAATTTTTTATTGGGTGGGACCCACTTTTGTTTTTGCAAACATGTGGGCTGCTATTTTTATTCTAAAATGGCTGCTGATTCAAGGAGGAAACGTGGAAGATTGAAAAATAATAATAATAATATTTTATTATTTTAGTCTTCTTTGGCGTTCTAGCATTTTTTATAAATAGGCGCTTAAGTTAGAATTGAAAATTACACCAGAAACATAAGTTTTCTCTCCCTATATTATCGAGCGTATTTTTGTGAGTATTTAGATACTTTGAGAGTTGTTATTCAGTGCAAGGTTCCTTCAGCTTTTCATCTGATATTCCAGTCAAAAGTACTACTCTTTTGAGGTAAGGGATTATAAGGGTTATTATATTTTTCAGTTTCGTAATTTTTCGGACCTTTAAAAATTCTGGAAAAATTTGAAATGATAATTTGATGAGTTTTCTAGATTGTGTCCAAAAATGGCGATTTTTGGATGTATATATTAGGAGTTATAAATTTTATGGAAAAAGACTATTTTAAAAGTAAACCCTTATAACTCCTTGTGGTTAACTCCAAATTTGGTGAAATTTTTATTAGGAGTACATGTATATAACAGAAGTATACTCTGTAAATTTCAGAATTTTTAGACAAAAGTACAGTTTATGATAAATGTATAAATATTCGGCAGTTTTGATCATATGAAAAATAGTAAATGAATTTTAAAAATTCTGAGAAAAATTAATGTTTAATATGGGACTATATTCTACTAAATCCCAGAAAAGAAAAATTGTTTGTACCGATTTGGTATTTTTTATGAAAATAGACTAGTTATGAATAAATGAATTAAATATGTTATGTGAAGTAAGAAAATTAGAAAATAGAATTTTATGGCTTGAGAATCCTATATAAGATATATGCAAATTTTTTATGAGGGTTTTGGTTATTGGTGATGAAATCTTATGAGTTTGACATTTTAGAATGATTAAATGCATTAATTAGTAAAGTATAAACAATTGGAATAAATTATTTATAAGTTTAAGAAATAATTAAAATATTGTTGTAATATTAATAATATTATATTTTGATATTATTAATTGATTTATAACATTTGGATTAAGGTGTTATAAATATTGATATAGATTTTATTGTGAAACTTTATCTTTTTATGTCGAGTTTACTATTCACAAGTTACTATTCATGAGTTACTATTCACGAGTTACTATTCATGGGATACTATTCGCGACAAATTGGTTTGTTTTTTTCTAACTAAATTACCGTTGATTTATGAATCTTACTCTTAAAATTAAATCCATGTTTGATTTTCATATATAACATTATTATAATCATGATGAAGAAATTTCTCTTTGACTTAAGTGTACAGATGGGTAGATTATTGGTATGATCGTGACTATAGGTTCTCTTTGGCCAGTAGTGCAAAGATGAATTATTGATAAATATCTTTGGCCTGTAGTGAAAAGATGAATTATTGTTGAATATCTTTGGCCTGTAGTGCAAAGATGAACTGTTAATTAATATATTTGGCCTATAGTGCAAAGATGAAATGATAATAAATATCTTTGGCCCGTAGTGCAAAGATAAATTTATTAGTATGATTATAAACAGGAATTGTGATTTGGTCTAACCATGATTTTTGATGTTTCAGGTAAAGACAGGTGATGAAAATTATCTTCGTCCTAGTGCGAAGAGGAATTTAGAATCACAATTATGATTATGAGTTATTCATATAATTATGAAAAGGAACTGTTGATTGATGTTACAGGGATAAAACATTGTTGGTGGACTTTTAATATGGAGAAGATAATAAACTTTATGGTCTATTTGACTCTTCTAATGGATTGCTCGTTCCGCTGCAACTATAGTTAAAAAGTTTTATCATCTATCATATGTTCTAAATCTCTGATTTATTAATGATGAAGGCTATTGATAATGTAATTATCTTTAGTCATGATATTCTTTACTGGGCTATTTGTGCTCACCCTTTTTCTTCACAATTCCTTTCAGGTAATAAGAGTGTAGCTGGGTTGAGCGGGGATAACAAGATAATAGAACGATGGTCTCTAGCTGTGAAGGTTCTTCCTAAACAGTATAGAAATAATTTTATTGAGAACTTTGGAATAGAGTGTTATATTTTATACATCATTTAGTAGTTATATTTGGTGAATAATATAGGGTGAGGCGAACCCAACTTTGGAAGGGTGATTTGCCACTATCATACGAGATATCTAATGACATACAACCTCGTGTCATCATAAGAGAAGATTGTGCACATCCACTTGCTGAGTATATCTACGAGCACTACCTATATAATCTTGGTGTTTGGATGAAGTTTAATTTTCAATTAGAGACAGTGGAGATAATGATATGTCAAGAGAAGACTCACCATTGGAAAGAATATGATAGTAATCTTCTCATTTTTCTTTGGGGTCTATTGGGTCAACCAAGGATAATTCTGTGGACATATGATATCTATCATAACCTAGACGCATGGCCTCTCATGTACGAAGGTTTCCTTGAACACTTTCCAAAGATATTAATTTCTAAAAAAGTTATTGATTGTACCTTTATGTAAGGTACCATTATGACGTGATATCCAAGATTGGGATGAGAGTCATAGTTGGTATATATTTGTATCAAAACTCACAATATATGAGTCGTTGTATTTTGCACGACAATTGTAGTAATAAAGCTGTAGTTGTTTTATGTACCATGTATTTGGCGACTCAGAATAGGTTGGATGGATTGGACCTATTTTGGGGGCGTCACGGCTATGGGGAGCGCCGGTGTTGTTTGTGAAGAAGAGGGACGGGACAATGCGGCTTTGCATCGACTACAGGGAACTGAATAAGGTCACGATTAAAAATAGATATCCATTACCGAGGATCGACGACCTGTTTGATCAATTAAAGGGAGCAGGATACTTTTCCAAGATAGACTTGAGGAGTGGTTATCATCAACTGAAGGTGAGACCAGAGGATGTACCAAAGACAACATTTAGAACACGTTATGGTCACTACGAATTTTTGGTAATGTCATTTGGTCTAACGAATGCTCCTGCAGCATTTACGGGCTTAATGAATGGAGTGTTCAAGCCATTTTTGGACAAATTCGTAGTGGTATTTATAGATGACATTTTGGTATATTCGAAAACTATGGAAGAACATGAAGAGTATTTGAAATTAACGCTAGAAGCGTTGAGAAGGGAAAAAGTTGTATGTCAAGTTTTTGAAATGCGAATTTTGGATTGAGCGGGTACAATTTCTTGGACATGTGATTGATAAGGACAGAATTTTGGTGGATCCATCCAAAGTCAAAGCCGTGATAAACTGTGATCAGCCGAGAACACCGTCGGAAGTACGAAGTTTTCTTGGATTGGCAGGGTATTACAGAAGATTCATTCAAGACTTTTCCAAAATCGCAACTCCGTTAACGAATTTGACTCGAAAAGTTGTGAAATTTGTTTGGACGGATAAGTGTGAGGAAAGCTTTAAAGAATTGAAGAAGAGGTTGAGTACAGCACCTGTGTTATCTCTTCCGAATGATACAGGAAATTTTGTGGTTTATAGTGATGCGTCGCATAAAGGACTTGGTTGTGTGCTTATGCAAAACGGCAGAGTTATTGCGTATGCATCGCGACAATTGAAAGACGATGAGAAGGGGTATTCGACCCACGACTTGGAGTTAGCTGCAATGGTTTTTGCGTTGAAAATCTGGAGGCACTATCTCTATGGGGAGAAGTGAGAAATATATACAGACCACAATAGTCTGAAATATATTTTTACATAGAAGGACTTGAATATGCGCCAAAGAAGGTGGTTTGAGTTAATTAAGGACTATGATTGTGAGATTTTATACCATCCGGGTAAGGCAAATGTAGTTACCGAGGCCTTAAGTAGAAAGGGTCGGGAGAAATTGATGATGTTGACCGCTCAAGAGGAGCTAATTTTAGAAATGGAGAAACTGAAGTTTGAAGTGAAGTATCCTATGGAAATTGATGAGAAGCTATTTCAGATGCAATCTGGTACAACCCTACTGGATAAAGTTAAGGAGGCTCAACTTCAGGACGAAGAATGTAAAAAGGTAAAAAGGAAGATATCCGAAGGAACTGAACCGAGATTCAAGATAGACACTGAAGGAATACAGAGATTTAAGAACAGAATTTGGGTACAGCCAGTACCAGAGATTAAGGAAGACATTTTGAGCTAGGCCTATAGTTCACGATATTCGATTCACCCAAGAAGTACCAAGATGTAAGACCCCAACTTTTTAATGAATAAAAATCGAATTTCCTCTATTTATTATTGTGAATAATAAGGTGTTAATTTGATATAATGCTTTGGTTAGGGGTGAAATGTTCAAAATTTTTAAAATAAGCAAGTGGTTATAAAATATTCATTGGTGTCGGGGAATATTAGTACGACGGCACATCCATTTGTGGGGCCCATAACGGAATAACTGTCGGATGAAGAAAACGACAAATTTGAATTTTTATAAATAACGGCATAATCGTTACCGTTAACACTGTTGGAATACCCGATGGGTAAAGTAAAGTAAAACGCGTTGTTACATAGTAGCATACAGTATTGCACAGTATTTTTGAATTATTGATTCTTACGTAAGAAGACATTACTCAATAATTATTGTTCAATATTTTATTTTATTGATTCAATAATTGCTACATTGATATTTTATATTATTGTTGTTCAATAATTGTCACTACACAGTATTTTTTATTATCGGAGCAATAATTCATATTATCTGAATAATATTATTAGATAACATTATCGGCAATGTCTAGAAAGTTTTGTCTAAGGAGATGTTTGGTCACCTAATTGCGCGCCAGTAAGGAAAGATTCTTATTGGAAAGCCTCCTCTTTCCTAGGAACGGCCTGGTTGCCAGTATTGTGATTCTATAATATTATTTGTGAATAACTAATTATTGATTTATATGATGAGGAAAATATTGAGTTTATGTGGATATAGATGGAGAAAATTTTTAATGTGACAATTGTTAAAAATTAATATTTTATCTTTTTCTGATAAAATAATTTATTTAAATATATTATTATATTTTAATAATATAATAATGGTGATATTTTTATAATGAATGTGGGATATATGATGTGACGCCCCCAAAATAGGTTCAATCCACCCAACCTATTCTGAGTCGCCAAATACATGGTATAGAAAATAACTACAACTTTATTATTACAATTGTCGTGAAAAATACGACAACACATATACTGTGAGTTTAAATACAAATATTGTCATCTAGACAATATTCATACTCAAATAAGTCTTCATTATACTTATTGATACACTATCTTACAAAATAGTGAGGACTACTAAAATAACTATCTTGAACCATCATTCCATACCCCGACTAGTACCCACTACATTCTCGCCTCCTGAGAAGAAAAATGGAACAAAAAGGAAAAGGGTGAGCTCAACTAGCCCAGTAAAGAATATTATGACTAAGATAATATAGAACAAATTATCGTTAGTCCTCAACAGGATAAAATCTGATAGAATACAATAGACAAAAAGTTTTAGATCAACAACTGCAGCGGAAACAACAATTCATTAGAAGAGTTAAGTAGAGTATGAAATCTACTATCATCTATGAATTTAAAAGTTCATCATCGATATTTTATCCCTGTAACATCAATCAATAAATATCTTGAATCAAATATTAATCTTTGCACTACAGGCCAAAGATATTCATCAGTTGGTCATGTTCATCTCAACACCTGTTCATCTTTGCACTATGGGCCAAAGATATTCATCAACAGTTTCATCTTTGCACTACAGGCCAAAGATATTCAGTAATATCATCATTTAGGACTGAGGATGATGAAAAATATATTTTAAAGAAAACGAATCCAGTGAAACAAAAGAACAAATATTAAGGATTCGTACTTTAAACAATCCAAGTTCAAAAATACTTCATAAATAATCAGAGTGGAGTAAAATTCAAGAATGATCAAAACATAGATCCAATCAAAGATAGAAATCATAACAGACAATCTTGGACACAGAAAAGAAAATTTAATTTTTCTGTGAATAGTATCCTATTCGTGAATCGTGTCGTATACGTGAATAGTGTCGTATACATGAATAGTAACTCCGACACTAAAAGATAGAAATTTCACAAAAAAAATTATCATGCTTCGTGAATAGTACTCGTGAATAGTAACTCGTGAATAGTTACTCATGAATAGTAATTCGTGAATAGTAACTCCGACATGAAAAAAGTTCCAAATTTGATAAAAAGTTTCAACTAATATTTTGGCATAATGATATTGAAGAAATAATATCATTTACGAAGAAAATAACATCCCTTACCTCGAAAAGAAAGTACTTCTGACTGAAATACTGGATATAGTGCTGAAGGAAACTTGCACCGTAAAACAACACTCAAAGTATCAAAATACTCACAAGAATACGCTCAATATATCGAGAGAGAAAGAAAGAGAAAACTTCAGTTTCTGATGTGATTTTTAATTCTAACCTAAGCACCCTATTTATAGGAAAATGATTAGAACACCAAAGCAGAAAATTTAATATAATAATATTATATATAAAACAAATTCCTACGCCCACTTAGAAATCTGATTTCAGCCATCTAACACATGTTAAAGATGTCCACAAACATTTAAAAAACGTTTTTCTTTTAAAACATAGATAGAACTTTCAAAAATCAATTATTTCAGAACTACAGAACTTCAATAATTCATAATAAATAGCCCTTTTATTAGAAAATTCGAATCTTGCGACGAAATTCAATTCTCTACAACTTTGCAGAAGAAAATTTTTCAAAATTCCAAACATAAATTGACCGAAATCCACATACGGACGATTTGACAGGCTATAATCAAATTTCAGTCAAGAAATGGGGTCCACCGACACACAAAACATGTGTTAATCATTTAATGCAACAAAAATACTCTTTCTTCTCATATACTCATATATCCCACATTCATTGTAAAAATATCACCATTATTATATTATTAAAATATAATGATATATTTAAATGAATTATTTTATCAGAAAAAGATGAATTATTAATTTTCAACAATTGTCACATTAAAAATTCTCTCCATCTATATGCACATAAAATCAATATTTTCCTCATCATATAAATTAATAATTAATTATTCACAAATAATATTACAAAATCACAATACTGGCAGCCAGGCTGTTCCCAGGAAAGAGGGGGCTTTCCAATAAGGATTTTTCCTTACTGGCGCGTAATTTGGTGACCAAACCTCTCCTTAGACAGAACTTTTTAGACATTGCCAATAATGTTATCTAATAATATTATTCAGATAATATGAATTATTGCTCCAATAATGGAAAATATTGTGTAGTGACAATTATTGAAACAACAGTAATATAAAATATCAACGCAGCAATTATTGAATCAATAAAATACAATACTGAATAGTAATTACTGTAACAATTATTGAGCAGTGCCTTCTTACGTAAGAATCAATAATTGGTACAATACCGTGTGCTACTGTGCAACAACGCGTATTACTATTTTTTAACCACCGGGTATTCCAACAGTATTAACGGTAACAAATACACCGTTATTTAGAAATAACTTATACTTGTCATTTTCTTCATCCAATCGCTTTTCGTTATGGGGCCCACAAATGGCCGCGCCGTCGTACGAATATTCCTCGACACCAAGAATATTCTACGACCAAACTAATATTCCCCGACAACAATAAATATTTTATAACCACTTGCTTATTTAAAAATATTTATGCATTTTACCCATAACTAACCACAATAATCAAATCAACCTCTTACTATTTCAAAATAATAATTAGAGAAAATTAAATCTTCATTTATAAAAAGTTGGGGCCTTACAACCTCCCCTCCTTATGAAATTTCGTCCTCAAAATTGACATGCGTAGGACATGCTCCTTCCCATCCAAGATCTTGACAGGTACCTCCTCGTACGTTAAATCTTCAGCTATTTCGTCTAGTTCAAACTCAATAACGTGGTTCGGGTCATCCACATAATTTCGTAACTTCGATACGTGAAAAACGTTATGAACACGGGACATACTTGGCGGTAAAACGAGTCTATAGGCCACAGTTCCTATTCAATCAAGGATTTCAAATGGACTAATAAATCAAAGGTTGAGATTTCTTCTCTTCATCAACTCTTACTTCTAGAATAACGCCTTCTTGCACCTTCTTCTTTATATTTTTCAGCTCCGGTGTGTAGCTTGAGCGGTTTTAACTTTATCGATTAAAGTCGATTCTACTCCGTTATCTTCACACAAGTTCTTAGAATCGTTACCTCTATCTTCATCTTTTGAAATGAGTCTTTGAGTTCGACAATATCGCACTCGTACCTGCATACGATCTTCTACTCAACACGTCAGCTACCTCGTTCGCTTTTCCAAGGTGGTATTGGATGGTATGATCGTAATCTTTCAACAGCTCGAGCCAACGTCGTTATCGCATGTTGAGTTCTTGGAAGATCTTCTTACATTCCTCGCTCCATTCGAATTTTGTATCTTTTCGAGTCAACTGAGTTAATGAAGTAGCGATTCGAGAAAATCATTTCACGAATCTCCGATAGTAACCAGCTAAGCCTAGAAAGCTAAATATTTCAAATACTGACTTACGCTGCTCTCAACTATGACTCATATCCCAATCTTGGATAACACGTCACAATGGTACCTATCACACAAATATGGCGTCCCCTACGGAGAGTCTGGCTTCGGTGCATTCCACAAAGGAAGTCACCAGATAGAGGCTCAGGTACCATATTCTATAGTTAAATTTTTAACTCCTGAAGTTCAATAGGAGCCATTCGATATGAGATTTTAGAAATGTGTTTTGTACCGGGTTCAAAGTCGATACAAAATTCAATATCACACTTTGGGAGTAAGCCAAGAAATTCTTTAGAAAATACGTCAGGAAACAAAATATTATTCAATATGACGTATTAAAGTCCATGACATGGGTAAGAAAGCTTGACATCCATTTTTCAATAAACGAATGGCTTTATGGCTTGATATGACAATGATTGACTTTAGTGGTTTGGTTGCTTGAATTCGAATAACAGGTTGCTTAGGAATATGAAAACTAACAACCTTATGAAAGTAATCAATTTTGACATGATGAGTAGTTAATCAATCAATCAATCCCTAAAATCACATCAAAAGAAAGTATCTTTAAAGAAATAAGGTCAACAGGTAATGTGATGGTGCCAACTTGGATCAAATGAGATTTATAAACAGTGGATGTAACGAAAGTTTCTCATAACGGAGTTTCAACAGATAAATCAAAGTCTAATTTTCTCTGGAGTCAAGTTTAAACGTTGAGTATAAGCAGGAGAGATAAATGAATGGGTAGAACTGGTATCTAATAAGGTATAAACTTCGTAAGAATTTATAATTAACTAACCCGTGCTAACTTTGTTCGGGTTCCTCGCATTCTGACCAGTCACGACAAACACTCTTCCAGGAACCGTTGACTTTGACTTGTCCGGGACAGCCTTTTGAGTAACCATCCCCGCTGGACTGGGTTTCGCTACCGTACAATCTCGAGAGATATGGCCTTCTTTTCCACAATTATAACATACCTTGGAAGGTTGTGAACAATTTGGACTTATATATCCCTCCTCTCCGCATTTGTAGCATCTAACTGGCGGTCGTTCTCCTCCCCTAGAATTTGTTGCTGGTGCTAGTGCTGCTGCCGACATCTTCCCGTCATCATTAAATCTTCTCTTCTTAAAATTTCCATTTGTGTTATTTCTTCTATTATATTGGCCATGATTACCACCGAAGTGGTTACCATTTCTGGCACGATAATTTCCTCCACGATGGTTATCCTTGTTCTGATGACTTTTACCATCGATACGATTATCATTGAGTTGTAGGTCGTTATTCTTCGATTGAGCTTACTCATTATCGCGCTCCAATAACTGAGCCATATTCACAACATCTGAATATAGAGAAAATTTATGAGAAATGAGATATTGACGTATGTCGGGTTTCAAACCTCTCAAAAACATCCGCGGTCATACGTTCCTCATTCTCCACCAAATGAGGTGCAAACCTGGATAACTCCGCGAACTTCGCCTCGTACTGGGACACCGTCATGTTGTTCTGTTCTAGTCTAATAAACTCCACCTCCTTCATATGATGAATACTTTCAGGAAAGTACTTGTTATTGAATAGTTTCTGAAACGTTTCCCAAGACATGCTGAGTGCGGCTGGCTGGGTACGCTTCAAAGATTCCCACCAGTAATCTGCCTCGTTACAAAACATAAAAGTGGCGAATGGAACCTTATGTCCCTCCGTGCATCCCAAGACATCGAATGTCTTGGTAATTTGCTTGACCCACGTCTCCTCCTTAATCGGATCCGGCTTTCCCCAGAATTCTGGTGGTCCCAACTCTTTGAACTGTTTGGCTTTGACAAACCGTGCGTTGCTATCATTTCCACCAGTATTTTGTACACGAGTCTCCCTCGTCTGATTTTGCATGAACTGCAAAAAGCTTCTAAACATCCCATCGTTCATTGTCTGAAAAGTGGTGTTGTTCACAAGTGGAACATTATCGGCCTGTTGCACATTCTCCTCATTGGTGAGCAAAGGTGTCTCCACGGTCTCATTTACTCCACATTCTCAATTGCCATTCTCAATTACTGCCATAAAACAAGGGTTAATTAAAGAAATTAACATGTCACATAATATCCCTATATTATGACCGACCAATAAATAAGCATAGGTAGGACACACTAGCGAAGAATTTACTCGTCTCTCCCCTCCTAGTTCTATTCCCCGATCTCTGCCAAAGATCATATCCCTAAGCTCTGATACCAATTGTGACGCCCCCAAAATAGGTTCAATCCACCCAACCTATTCTGTGTCGCCAAATACATGGTACAGAAAACAACTACAACTTTATTATTTCAATTGTCGTGCAAAATACGACAACACATATACTGTGAGTTTAAATACAAATATTGTCATCTAGATAGTATTCATACTCAAATAAGTCTTCATTATACTTATTGATACACTATCTTACAAAATAGTGAGGACTACTAAAATAACTATCTTGAACCATCATTCCATACCCCGACTAGTACCCGTTACATTCTCGCCTCCTGAGAAGAAAAATGGAACAAAAAGGAAAAGGGTGAGCTCAACTAGCCCAGTAAAGAATATTATGACTAAGATAATATAGAACAAATTATCGTTAGTCCTCAACAGGATAAGATCTGATAGAATACAATAGACAACAAGTTTTAGATCAACAACTGCAGCGGAAATAATAATTCATTTGAAGAGTTAAGTAGAGAATGAAATCTACTATCATTTATGAATTTAAAAGTCCATCATCGATATTTTATCCCTGTAACATCAATCAATAAACATCTTGAATCAAATATTAATCTTTGCACTACAGGCCAAAGATATTCATCAGTTGGTCATGTTCATCTCAACACCTGTTCATCTTTGCACTACGGGCCAGAGATATTCATCAACAGTCCATCTTTGCAGTACAGGCCAAAGATATTCAGTAATATCATCATTTAGGACTGAGGATGATGAAAAATATATTTTAAAGAAAACGAATCCAGGGAAACAAAAGAACAAATATTAAGGATTCATACTTTAAACAATCCAAGTTCAAAAATACTTCATAAATAATCAGAGTGGAGTAAAATTCAAGAATGATCAAAACATAGATCCAATCAAAGATAGGAATCATAACATACAATCTTGGACACAGAAAAAAAAATTTAATTTTTCTGTGAATAGTATCGTATTCGTGAATAGTGTCGTATACGTGAATAGTGCCGTATACGTAAATAGTAACTCCGACACTAAAAGATAGAAATTTCATAAAAAAATCATCATGCTCCGTGAATAGTACTCGTGAATAGTAACTCGTGAATAGTAACTCATGAATAGTAATTCGTGAATAGTAACTCATGAATAGTAACTCATGAATAGTAACTCATGAATAAAGTTCTAAATTTGATAAAAAGTTTCAACCAATATTTTGGCATAATGATATTGAAAAAATAATATCATTTACGAAGAAAATAACATCCCTTACCTCGAAAAGACAGTACCTCTGACTGAAATACTAGATATAGTGCTGAAGGGAACTTGCACTGTATAACAACACTCATAGTATCAAAATACTCACAAGAATACGCTCAATATATCGAGAGAGAAAGAGAGAGAAAACTTCAGTTTTTGGTGTGATTTTTAATTCTAACCTAAGCACCCTATTTATAGGAAAATGCTTAGAACACCAAAGTAGAAAATTTAATATAATAATATTATATATAAAACAAATTCCTACGCCCACTTAGAAATCTTATTTCAGCCATCTAACACATGTTAAAGATGTCCACAAACATTTAAAAATCATTTTTCTTTTAAAACATAAATAAAATTTCTAAAAATCAATTATTTCAGAACTACGGAACTTCAATAATTCATAATAAATAGCCCTTTTATCAGAAAATTCGAATCTCGCGACTTTTTATAGGAAATTCAATTCTCTACAACTTTACAGAAGAAAGTTTTTCTAAATTTCAAACATAAATTGACCGAAATCCACATACGGACGATTTTACAGGCTATAATTAAATTTCAGTCAAGAAATGGGGTCCACCGACACACAAAATATGTGTTAATCATTTAATGCAACAAAAATACTCTTTCTTCTCATATACTCATATATCCCACATTTATTATAAAAATATCACCATTATTATATTATTAAAATATAATGATATATTTAAATGAATTATTTTATCAGAAAAAGATGAATTATTAATTTTCAATAATTGTCACATTAAAAATTTTCTCCATCTATATTCACATAAAATTAATATTTTTCTCATCATATAAATTAATAATTAATTATTCACAAATAATATTACAGAGTCACAATACTGGCAGCCAGGCCGTTCCCAGTAAAGAGGGGGCTTTCCAATAAGGATTTTTCCTTATTGGCGCGTAATTTGGTGACCAAACCTCTCCTTAGACAGAACTTTTTAGACATTGCCAATAATGTTATCTAATAATATTATTCAGATAATATGAATTATTGCTCCAATAATGGAAAATATTGTGTAGTGACAATTATTGAAACAACAGTAATATAAAATATCAACGCAACAATTATTGAATCAATAAAATATAATACTGAACAGTAATTACTGTAACAATTATTGAGTAGTGCATTCTTACATAAGAATCAATAATTGGTGCAATACCGTGTGCTACTGTGCAACAACGTGTATTACTATTTTTTAACTACCGGGTATTCCAACAGTATTAACGGTAACAACTATACCGTTATTTATAAATAACTTATACTTGTCATTTTTTTCATCTAATCGCTTTCCGTTATGGGGCCCACAAAAGGCTGCGCCGTCGTACGAATATTCCCCGACAACAAGAATATTCCATGACCAAACGAATATTCCCCGACAACAATAAATATTTTATAACCACTTGCTTATTTAAAAATATTTACGCATTGTACCCATAACTAACCACAATAATCAAATCAACCTCTTACTATTTTAAAATAATAATTAGAGAAAATTAAATCTTCATTTATAAAAAGTTGGGGCCTTACATATGAGTATACGAGGAGGAAGAGTATTTTTGTTGCATTAAATGATTAACACATATTTTGTGTATCAGTGGACCCTATTTCTTGACTGAAATTTGATTATAGCCTATAAAATCGCCCGTTTGTTGATTTCGGTCAATTTCTGTTTGGAATTTGGAAAAACTTAAATTTACAAAGTTGTAGAAAATGGAATTTCCTATGGAAAAAACATAAGGTATGAATTTTTCTGATAAAAGGGTTATTTATTATGAATTATTTAAGTTTCGAAGTTCCAAAATAATTGATTTTTAGAAGTTTTAATTATGTTTATTAAGAAAAACGTTTTTTTCATTTAATAGGCCTCACTTGCACATGTTAGTTGCTGAATTCAGATGTCTTAGGTGTGCGTAGGAATGTTGAGTAAAAATAATATTATTATATTAAATTTTCTGCTTTGGTGTTCTAAGCATTTTCCTATAAATAGGGTGCTTAGGTTAGAATTGAAAATCACACCAGAAACTGAAGTTTTTTCTCTCTATATTATCGAGCGTATTCTTGTGAGTATTTTAACACTTTGAGTGTTGCTATACGGTGCAAGTTTACTTCAGCTCTATATCCAGTATTCCAATCAGAAGTACTGTATTTTCGAGGTAAGGGATTGTAAGAGATTTTAAGGGTTATTATATTTTTCAGTTTCGTAATTTTTCTGACCTTCAAAAATTTTGAAAACATTTGAAATGATAATTTGATGAGTTTTCTAGATTGTGTCCAAAAACGGCGATTTTTGGATATATAAATTAAGAGTTATGAATTTTATGGGAAAAGACTATTTTAAAAGTAAACCCTTATAACTCCTTGTGGTTAACTTCAAAATTGGTGAATTTTTTATTGGGAGTACATGTATATAACAGAAGTATACTCTGTAAATTTTAGAATTTTTGCACAAAAGTACAATTTATGATAAATGTCTAAATATTCAGCGGTTTTGGCCATATGAAAAATAGTAACTAAATTTTAAAAATTCCGAAAAAAATATATGTTCAATATGGGACTATATTCTGTTAAATCCCAGAAAAAAAATATTTTTGGGACTGATTTGGTATTTTTTTTAAAAATGGACTAGTTATGAGTAAATGAATTAAATATGTTTTGGGAAGTAAGAAAATTGGAAAATAGGATTTTATGGCTTGAGAATCCTATATGAGGTATATGCAGATTTTTTATGAGGGTTTTAGTTATTGGTGATAAAATCTTATGAGTTTGGTATTTTAGGATGATTAAATGCATTATTTAGTAAAGTGTAAATAATTAAAATAAATTATTTATAAGTTTAAGAAATATTTTTTTTAATATCATTATACCGAAATATTGGTATGGATTTTATTGTGAAATTTCTACCTTTTTCATGTCAGGGTTACTATTAATGAATTACTATTCATGAGTTACTATTCACGAGTTACTATTCATGAGTTACTATTTACGAGTTACTATTCACGGGTACTATTCACAAAAAAAAATTTGGTTTTTTTATTGACCAAACTATCATTGATTTATGAATATTACTCTTGAAATTAAATCCATGTTTAATTTTCATATATAACATTTTTATAATCATGGTGAAGAAATTTCTCTTTGACTTGAGTGTAAAGATGGGTGGATTATTGGTATGATCGTGACTATGAGTTCTCTTTGGCCAGTAGTGCAAAGATGAATTGTTTACTGGTATGATCATGACCATTGAAGTTATAATTGAATATCTTTAGCTTAAATGCAAAGGTGAATTGATCAACATGGTTATAATTATGGTTTATATAAATTCTGAAATGATTATGTGTTTTTTTGAGATATGAATATCTTTGACCCGTAGTGCAAAGATGACCTATTGTTGAATATCTTTGGCCTGTAGTGCAAAGATGATCTGTTGTTAAATATCTTTGGTCAGTAGTGTAAAGATAAACGGTTGACGAATATCTTTAGCCCATAGTGCAAAGATGAATTAATTGGTATGATTATGAACAGGAACTGTGATTTGGTATAACCATTATCTTTGATGTTTCAGGTAAAGACATGTGATGAAAATTATCTTCGTCCTGGATGCGAAGAGGAATTTAGAATCATAAGTTATTCATATGATTGTGGACCAGAACTGTTGATTGATGTTACAGGAATAAAATATTGTTGGTGGATTTTTAACATGGAGAAGATAATAGACTTTATGGTCTATTTGAATTTTCTAATAGATTGCTCGTTCCGCTGCAACTATGGTTAAAAATTTTTATCATCTACCATATGTTCTAAATCTCTGATTTATTACTGTTGAAGGCTATTGATAATTTATTTATTTTTAGTCATGATATTCTTTACTGGGCTAGTTGAGCTCACCCTTTTGCTTCACAATTCCTTTCAGGTAATAAGAGTGTAACTGGGTTGAGCGGGGGTAACAAGGGAATAGAACGGTGATCTCTAGCTGTGGAGTTCTCCCTAAGCAGTATAGAAAAGTGTGTTATATTTTATACATCATTTAGTAGTTATATTTAGTGAATCAAATAAGGTAAGACGAACCCAACGTTGGAAGGGTATTTTGCCACTATCATACAAGATGTCTAATGACATATAACCTCGTGTTATCATAAGACAGGGTTGTGCACATCCACTTGCTGAGTATATCTACGAGCACTACCTATATGATCTTGGAGTTTATTTGAAATATAATTTTCAACTGGAGACAGTGGAGATAGTTATATGTCAAGAGAAGACTTACTATTCGAAAAAACATGATAGTAATCTTCTCGTTTTTCTTTGGGGTCTATTGGGTCAACCAAGGATAATTCTGTGGACATATGATATCTATCATAACATAGACGCGTGGCCTCCCATGTATGAAGGTTTCCTTGAGCACTTTCCAAAGATTTTAATTTCTAAAACAGTTTTTGACTGTACCTTTATGTAAGGTATCAATGTGAGGTGTTGTCCATAGTTGGGACATGAGTCACAGTTGGTATTAAAACTCACAGTGTATGTGTTGTTGTATTTTGCACGACAATTGTAGTAATAAAGTTATAGTTATATTCTGTACCATGTATTTGGCGACTCAGAATAGGTTGGGTGGAATGGACCTATTTTGGGGGCGTCACAAAAGATGTACCAAGATCTTCGACAACATTTCTGGTTGCCAAATTTGAAATGAGATGTGGCAGAGTGTGTTGCCAAGAGTCTGACCTGTCAGAAAGTGAAAGCAGAACGTTAGAGACCGAGTGGATTGCTACAACCGTTGGAGATCCCAGAATGGAAATGGGAATATATTACGATGAACTTCGTGGTTGGCCTTCCTACAACTCAGAAAGGCTATGACGCAGTATGAGTTATCGTTGACCGACTGAAGAAATCCGCACACTTCCTTCCGATCAAAATCAAATTCAACTTAGATCTGTTGGCAAGGTTATATGTTAAAGAGATTGTTACGCGACACGGAGTTCCGGTGTCAATTGCCTCAGATAGAGATCCGCGCTTTACATCGAACTTCTAGAAACGTTTACAAGAATGCATGGGTACGCAATTGCGAATGAGTACGACATATCACCCTCAGACAGATGGGCAGAGTGAAAGAACGATTCAGACATTAGAAGATATGTTAAGAGCTTGTATAATGGACTTTAAAGGAAATTGGGATGATCACCTACAGCTCGTAGAGTTCGGCTACAACAACAGTTACCACGCTAATATTGGCATGCCGCCTTATGAAGCGTTATACGACAGAAAGTGCAGAACTCTGCTATACTGGGATGAAATTGGCGAAAGACAATTACTAGGCCCGAAATTAGTCCAGCAGACAGCAAAAATAGTTAAAGTGATCCGAACAAGACTGTTAACAGCTCAAGATAGGCAGAGGAAATACGCCAATCCACGCCGTAAAAATGTTAAGTTTGAATCGGGTAGTTATGTGTTCTTGAAGGTTTCTCCCTGGAAGGGTAAGATCAGGTTCGGAAAGAAAGGGAAATTAAGCCCAAGATTCATTGGACCCTTAGAGGTATTGCGAAGAATCAGAGAAGTTGCGTATGAGGTAGCCTTACCTCCAGCACTCGAGAATGTCCACAACGTCTTCCATGTTTCCGTTTTACGACCCTATAAACCCGATTACAAGCATGTAATTGAATACGAACCCCTACATTTTGAGAAAGATTTATCTTACGAAGAAATTCCCGTTCAGATTGTCGATAGAAAAAAACAAGTTCTCAGAAATAAAGTAATACCTTCTGTTAAGGTAATTTGGAGGAACCATAACGCTGAAGAAGCTACGTGGGAACTCGAAGAGAATATGATGAAGAATTACCCTCATTTATTTACTTAAATTAGTATAAGCGATTCTGAGGACAAAATTTTTGTAGGGGGGAGAGAATGTAACGGGACGAATTGACTGAGTCGTGATTCTGAGGACAAAATCCTTTTAAGGGGGAAAAGATGTAACGAACAAGATTTTGTAATTTAATTTTAATATTTATTGAATTAAATAAATATTGTTCAATGATTTAATTATTGGATTAAATAATTAATTGATGAAATTATGGTAGATTAATTTAATTATATGTGTTATATTTATTAAATTAATGTGGAGAATTTTTATTATTCAACTTATGTAATTATGTGAGCTTATTGAATTAATGAAATATTTAATAAGCATAATGTAATTTTAATTAATTTAATAATTAATTAGAGAATTAATAATTTGACAAAATTAATAAATGAGAAATTTAATTTTGTAACTATGTGAATTAATGAAAAATTATTATATTTATTTAATTAAAGTAAAGAAGATATTTGATTATTTTATAAAGGGGTGTGACACTATTAAACTATAGTATAAGAGAATCATTAAATTAAATAGAAACCTTGATCAGCAGTCAAGGGAAAGTACATAGGAGGGAGTTAGAATTTACATTAAGAAAAAATTAGAGAAGACGAGGTATGCAGACCCCATTTAATTAAACTCATACATTCATGCATCCAACTAAAATAAAATTCAATCACATTAGTCAATAGTCTATAATCAATCCCATTTATTATCATACACATCACCATATACATTAATAAATAACATCCATCTCATGAATAATAAACATTCAATATATATATTGATATCATTTAATGGGCAAATTTAGTTAGTATAAAATCTAATTTTGAATCAAAATAAACTCCTTTATTTTAATCCAAATTTAAATCAAAATAAACTTCTTTTATTTTAATTTATCTAATTTTGAATAAAATAAACTATTTTATTTTAATCAAAATCTTTAATCAAAATAAACTCTTTTATTTTAATTGATTATGGAATCCAATTTTAAGGTAAAAAAAACTCCTTTATTAAAGGAAACACGGATTCTCTTTCCTATTCACAAATAAACTCTTTTATTTTGAATTATATGAAATCTTATTTCATATCTAAATAAACTACTTTATTTAAGAAAACATGGATTCTCTTTCCTATTCACAAATAAACTCTTTTATTTTGAATAATAAGAAATCTAATTTCATATATAAATAAACTCCTTTATTTAAGGAAACATGGAATCCAATTTCAACTCCAATTAGTTATCATGGAATTCAATTCTAACTCTAATTAGTTAGTATGAAATCCAATTTTAAGATTAAAATAAACTCTTTTATTTTAATATTAAAATAAACTTTTTATTTTAATTATAAAATTATTAAAATATATATATATATATATATATATATATAATATTATAATAGCAAGCAAAAGTGATTCATATATATGTACCAGAAAAAGTGATTCACGCCATCCAAATAATATATATATATATATATATATATATATATATATATATATATATATATATATATAATTAATTAAACCTGTTAACAGGAATAAGTTAACTATATATATAGTGAATCTCAAAATTAATCCATAATTAATAACATCACGTGAATCAGTGATATAAGAAATCAATCCTTATTAATTTATAATTCCGATTCTGCACTACTGGTTTCACTGACTCCGTTTTTTTAAATTTTATATAATAAAATTATGTCCAATTAAATTATTCTAAACACATATCAATATATGTATTAAATTAAAATAATTAATAATTTGCATAAATGTTTGGCTCTGATACCACTGTTAGGTTTATAATATTTATGGACACAATCAAATTGCACAAAATAAACGGAAACGTGAAAAATAAGAGTTTTAAAATTTTACAAACCATATACCCAGATCATCCTTTATGCACAATTATTAATTAAACGAAAAGATAAAGAACAAGAATCATATCCATGACGATTCGAGCTTTCTCATGTACAAGTTTACCTCTAAATCCTTTTCGTGTTCAACTTGAATCCACCGGGTTGGGTTCCTTCCTTTGATCAACGTTAGCCACCCAAGTGTTTGGCCTCTAGAGGTGATCCACCAAGGAAGAAGAAATATTCAAGAAGACAGGTATTTGGCAAAACCCTAGTTTTTCTATCTCTCATAAAAAAGGTATACTCTCCCAACTATTAAAATTACGTATTCAAGTGTGTTGTGAAAGTTTCAACTAACTTCACCCATAATAAGACTCCTCTTATTTATATATATGGGCAACCCTCCTTAATAATTAAGAAATTGGGTTTTATTTTAATTAATTAAACTACTATAATTTAATAGGCTCCTAATCTTATTAGGATATATGAGAGTACTTTTATTAATTAATTCCCAAACTCTTTTAGGAATTAAATAATAATAATAATAAGACTCCTCTTATTAATTTATATTTAATATTTCCAAAATATTAAATAATATATATTAAGCTCTTTAATTTATTCTATCATCACAGACTAAATTAAATATACTTAACTTATTATTACGATTATGCCATTAACTTCTTAAATAATTATTTTTTCTTTTATTGTGTGACCCTTTAGGTTCTCCATATTAAACCGGCTGTGAATAAATCAATTAGAACAATTCTAATCTTATTTAAATAAATAAATTAAACTATTAATTTATTTAAATAAATAATATTTATTTTACAATAGGGATAAGCATCCCTAGCGATCAACGACTTTTCAGATAATATAGATTTCAACATTAATCATAAAAGAACCATTGAGTAAATAGTTACTGTACAATTCAATCCTTCCACCATACAATGTCCCAATTAAATATAAGACATGAAATTACTGTCAAGTCTTATTTTATTTAATTATATGTATTTCGACTCTTAAATGCACAACTCCAAATAATACAAATTAGAAACTCCTTTCTAATTTCATTCTGCTTTGGCCAAGGACTACTGGGTTGTCATTTATCGAATCACATAGGACATTTCTATTCTTTTACTAGAAGCAGTAGATTCTTTATTGATCATACATTATCTCCATGTACAACTTATTATACCCAAGCATACCCTTTGATAAACCCTAAGGGTCTTAAGGAATAAGTCAAAGTATAACTCATCATACACAAGATACTATGATGATCTCAAGTCCAAGAAACACTTGTACTACTATCACTACAGGAATTGTAATGCCCCGAAATTCGGTTTACCTTAAGACCCGGACTCCGTGCGTCACGGTCCCACTTCTTACCAATCATATGTTATTATATAGTAAAATATAACAACATATATTCTCAAATCCCAGGTTCTTGAAACCTTATAATCTCTTTCATTATAAATAATGATAGTTACATTATTCTTTACATTTTGCACAAGTGACTTTCATCCGCCACCAAGGATACATAAATGTTCATTAAACTAGTCTATAGCTTAATTCTAGAATTCTATATTACAAGTCTTCACTTGATCTTTACGCACATTCACATACAGAATGGCACTTCGTCTGGATACCGATCAGCTTGATCTTTAAGAGATCCTTAAGTTCTTTCTAACGTCGTTTGCTGAAAATATTTTTCATTTAAAGCAAGTGTGAGCATTCAATTGCCCAGCAAGTCATAGCAGTTGAACAAACAACTTCAAGAGTTTAAACATTCTTTAGAACTTAGATAACCAAACAAAGGTTATGAAGCAGCTTGAATAATAGGAATAGTCTCGATTCCTATCATTTTACAACATTCATCACATACTCTTTATACTACTCTTATTCTTCTACCTTTTTCCATACATATCCTGTCTGGCTAGAATCATTAGCACAGACTTAACAATAACGGTTCATGTATAAACAGAACATATTTGTATTGAACAGCTCAATCACAGAACAATTCATATCATAGAAACAACGAAGTGTTCAAATTGTGGCACAAGGCCTCATACATTCTAACACCTTGTACAAATATCACATATTCGCACATAGACAGAACTTCTCAAGTTCAACATCTGAGAAGTTTAAGAAACTAGCATTCATATAAAATGAATGAAGTTAGGAAAACTTGCCTTACGCACAGCTACAACTTATAGTTTACGCTGAACTGCTCATTCCAATTCCTATGCAGCACATAAGGAAACAATATGTATACCAATTAGTCATATACTTGACTTATGCATTGGTTTATTTAACTTCACTTCTTAAGGTTCACGTTCTTATAAACTAAGTTTACGCGACCAACTTCCTTTACTGCCGGTTTACAGCTTCATAACATACGGAGATGTCTTACTCAATACATTTATCATCTTTGATGATTTACATTCTTACCTTCTTCTTATAACTCTCCTAGGACTCAGCACACATCGTGTCTCTAATAGTAGTCCATATGGTACTCTGAGTGGTTTTCCACAAACAACCAATAAACAAGTTCCCGTCTCATCTACATTGCCCATAACAGTGAATTAGATCAGTTACCAGTTTTGTATATACCTTCGCTCTCTGAAGGAATTGTTAAGCCCAGCTCCCATATGTCAACCATTAAAGGTTACGATTGTACCACAACCTAACTTCTCTTAACTTATCCGAACCATTAAACTATAATGTTCGTTAAGTCAAATTCATATTCCTTACGGCTTTCTAGCAACTAAATGCCATACCTCAGGATTCATTCTTTATCGTCTAAGTCATACAGTCCTTGGTAAATTCAGAGCGATTACTAAATGTCAATACTATGAGGTCATAGCGTGAAACATTTTACAATCCCTTATTCTTATCTTACCACGTCCGGTTCACTCGACTCGGAACGTTATCCAAGTTAAAACTACTAAATCGACTTCTTAACGTTATACGTTTTTATCTTCCATTCATTTTCTTCACCGTTCACGGCTAAATCTTAGTCTTCATTACCTTACGGTCAAACCATACACGGAGTATAGGTCCTGCCCGTTTAATAATCACTTACACACAAACCTTGCGTTGATTAAAGTGTTTAATGCTTACTTAATTCCAACATTCTTTATCCGACTCACCCTCGAACTTTCATTAATCTCATTACCGTTAGCTACGGCTTTCTTACGATAATTCATATCTTACTTACTACTTTTGTCAACGTCCAAGTTATACAACTACTGTACACTTAGAACGTTCGTTCGACGCGATTACGATTCACGAGGATCGCTTACGTATTCCACGTTTACGTTGCTCATCTCTTAATCTCTCATTCAACCTTCACTCAAGGTTTTAATTGCTCTACATCGTTATGCATCCCATGAACCCCATGTTCATTATTCTTTCTTAATGTCGAAGCGATACCGTTCGTTGTATGTTAAGACCGACCGTTCATCGCAACAACGTTGCGTTCACAGCGTCGAAACGCTTTACGTTTATCTCTCATTACCATGTTATAACATCAAAATGTTATACATTACTCTCGTTACTCAACATCTAAGGAATCACAATTATAGCAATTCCTTACGTTCGTTTATCACGACTACGTTTAATCTCAATCTTTTAATCTCGTTTAATCCTTTCGTTCAACCTTTATCAAAGGTCTAATACACTTGATTAAGTGTTATTTTAGGTGAACTATGTGTTCCTATTTCTTTCTTGCACATCCCCCAGTAATTGAGCAGTTAAAATCTCATTTGTGGGCATTACCCTGCATCGGCGCTTTTGTGCCACTTTCTGCACTAAGACTCGCGCTGCGGCGCGAGTTAGCAGTAGCTGGTGGCCCGAGCTAGCGCTGCGGCGCCAGCCTCTAAGGCACGACTCGCGCTGCGATGCCAAGCATGAAACCTAGAAAAATTTTCTAAGTCTTTTACAAGCTTGAGACGCTGACTTCGAAATATCATATCTCATTCGTTATAACTCGGAATGTGGTCGTTTCATAGCCATGTTCTTCCTTATCTTACATACTTCAATTACCCATGGACAGAACTTTATTCTGAATCGATTAACATGCGATTCAATTGGCTTAATCTTCACTATTCGTTCGTGTTTACGTTATTAACGTTCTTCATTTGTTCGTCCGTAATTCAGTCATCTGAACTCCAAAGACTCACATATTCTACGTTCTCTTACATTCTTATAAAACCCTACATGTTCGGGTTCATTTACTAACCTTTCTAATTCTCTTTCATCTTTTACGAAAACTTCGCCATAACTTCGTTATAGCTACGTTTTAATCCGTTCTTCATGAACGTTTCTAACGTTCCTAACCAAGCAATAAGCAACTAACTTATATGTGATGGTTTTAAGCTTGTCCATCAACAACAATTATCCTACGATTGTTTTAAAGTTGTCTATCAATAACAATTATCCTACGATGGTTTTAAATTTGTCCATCAACAACGTTCTTCATGTTCTTTGTTCGTTCTTCGTTTTAATCGATATTTTGGATTACGATTCTACTTTTTCTTAGAATTTGATGTTATTGAACATCATTCCTTACTTAATTCATCTACTCATTCATAATATTCGTTCGGATTGCTCAAAATCCTCACAAATCTTATACTTCCTTAAGAAATTTATAAACTAAATTTCTAAGTTCTTATTTCCTCTTTTCTCATGATTTCAACCATATGAAATTATTTCTAACATTATCTTCTCTTTATTCTCGTTAAGCTATGTTTTTGAACATCAAAAACTTAAAGAAAAAAATTAGAAGAACAAGGGTTCAGATTACCGTTCTTCTTTAATCTCCTTCCGTCAGACGAAGCGTGCATTCGAGCTAGCTTTTCCTCATTCTCTCCCTCTTCTTTTCCCTTCCGAACTCTCTCTCTCTAGCTCTCAAGTGTTGGTTAAATTGTCAAACTAAACAAATGAGCTTAAGGCTTGTTTAATAGAAAACCAAAGCTAGGGGTAGTTTAGTAATTCCCCCCCTAACCTCCTTACTATTCCCACCTCCTCCATAACTTAGCCACCAAGTAAACTTGGCCTCCACCATTACTTGGTGGCCAAGTGGCCGGCCCACATGCCCATGGGTAGCCCCAATGGTTATTACCCATCGGTTCGATCCGCGGTTTCTTTTCTTGGTTTGGGCCTTAACCCTAATTCTTATTGGGCCTAACTTGGGCTTGATTATCACAAAGCATTGGGCTTGACATAATCCAAGTCCAATTGGATTCTACAAAGTCCATGAACTCAAAGTCCATTAAGACTAATTGTATTCTACGCATTATATTCTCGTATTCTCTTCGTATATCGTTCGCACGATATTCGTATTATACGTCGTACTAATCTCCGTACTATACTCGTATAATAACTAATATTATACTTGTATTTCTCATGCATAATAACCCTAGTTATTATACGTACTCATTAAAATTCTCAGAAATCACTTTTCCTAACCCTTAGGTTTTACGACCGCAGGCGAAAGCTTCGTTTTTGCCATAACTGAAATATTATTGAATATTCCATCACGTCTCAACATTTTACATAATCAATAACTTCTCGGAATTTCAAAATAAAACTCCGAGCAGAAATGGATGAATAGTGCCTATTTCGTCTTTTTCCCTGGAAATATTTTTGTTCCCGAAAAATTTTCATTTTTGTCTTAAAAATTCTTATTCGTTCAGTCTAGCTTGTAGCCAGAATACTCCCGACTTATAATCATCCTAGGTCATAGAACGATTAATAAACACATAGCACAGAATATTATTAATAAAAATTTATTTTATTAATAACTAATTATTTAAACTTAAATTCTGGACAATCCAATTTTTCGGGTTGTCACATTCTTCCCTCCTTAAAAAAATTCCGTCCTCGGAATTTCTTAAGACCAATCCCTACCCGGGTTCTCACATTCTTCTATTCTTCACAGAATTTTATCCTCGAAATTTTAGCTTACACTTCTTCTCAAATTTTCTTCAAAGAAGTTTTTATCTTTCCATCATTCCTAACCTCCATAACCTATCAAGAATCATGGAGTGAAAGGAATAAATAGGAATATAAGGATTCCTTTAAAACATTTCATTCTTTTGCTGAGGGGTCAAATTGACCATGAACTCTTTAGTAGGTTAAACAGCCTTTCGCCGTAAACCTTTCTTTCCACGGTAAGTTTACGATCACAAAGAAGGTAAACTACCTCTTTCCATACGTAGGTGATCAGCCTATCGTATAACCCTATTTCAGGGTATGTTCACCTCAGACTTAATCATTAGATTCCGCACCAAAATAATTTGGTTCGGCATAGATATTCAAAGAAAGCTCGATTTTCTTTTAATTATGACATACCACTCGTCTTAGCCAAATCAAGTAGCTTAGACCATACCAATAAATTGGACATCAACTTGAAACATTCGTCTAGTCAACTCACTTGACATCAACTACTTCTTTAAATTCTTTTTGCAATACATCAAAACGTTTCATGACGTCATGATACCTCACCCTTCACAGTACGTTGAGGACTTCGTCATTATACATCTTACCATAGTGGTTTGTTGATCCTAAGATCACATCCCACCAGGTTCAATTGCATTAACAACTCCATCTTTTTACCACCCTTGCATCAAATGCACGGATGATATAAAATTCATTTTGATATTTTAAATCAATTTCTGTCTAGCCAAAATGATTAGCATAGACATACAAAGAATAACTCTTTTAAAATCCATTGGTTCCAAAAAGTTGAACCAATCCTTTCCTTTTTCAAAGTGTACATATCAGCACGATTTCAATAAATTTCGAAATCTAGCATAGCTAGAGGATTTGGAATATCATATTCTCCATCTTCCTTTATTGTCTTACTGTGACAATACTTAATCTTCTCTAGCACCTTCAATGCTAGGTCTACTGAAAATACTTCGTTTTCAGTCTAAACATCTCTATACTTTAGTACAGTCCATCAACTTACCACACATTATGAGTTCAGGAACTTTCCACAATAGTATGAGTTTAAGAACATCCAGACAGACCTTAGACGTCCATTCACAGAGACGTTCGAAAATATACCATATTATTATGAGTCATGAACTTACCATAAGTATGAGGTTCAAGAACTCGCACCTACCTTATCATTCTCTACCTACCAAGTTTATACATGAGAAAAGATTCACCTTCTCATCATATACATCTTAATAGCGCGACCAATTCCAATGATTATCACTGTAATAAACTGAGTAGTTGTTACACCAAACACAAACCTCTGCCCATACAAAGGTTCATACAACTCAGCCATCACATGAGTCCTCAATTGAAATCTTACAACTTCTAACTTTCTCTTTACTTAATATGAATTTTCTTTAATTCGCATGCTAACCTTTACAGCTCAATCTGAGTTCTTCTTTGCGTACTACTTCGTAGTACCATTCATTCATAGCATTGGCTATAAATCATTCATCGTTTAACAACTCATCTGTTATTATGATTTACTATGATCACGCGGTGATCTTCTTATCCTTCTCTCTACGATTATAGTCTTAGGTACTCATACCTAAGGTTTATAACCTATCAGCTCTGATACCACACTGTAACACCTTGAAATCCTATTTACCTTCAGACCCGAACTCCGTGCGTCACGGTCCCACTTCTTACCAATCATACGTCATTATATAGTTAAATATAACAACATAAATTTTCAAATCCCAGGTTCTTGAAACCTTATAATCTCTTTCATTATAAATAATGATAGTTACATTATTCTTTACATCTTGCACAAGTGACTTTCATCCGCCACCAATGATATATAACTGTTCATTAAACTAGTCTATAGCTTAATTCTAGCATTCTATATTACAAGTCTTCACTTGATCTTCACGCACATTCACATACAGAATGGCACTTCGTCTGGATATCGATCAGCTTGATCTTTACGGGATCCTTAAGTTCTTTCTAACGTCATTCGCTGAAAATATTTTTCATTTAAAGCAAGTGTGAGCATTCAATTGCCCAGCAAGTCATAACAATTGAACAAACAACTTCAAGAGTTTAAAATTTTTTCAGAACTTCGATAACCGAACAAAGGTTATGAAGCAGCTTGAATAATAGGAATAGTCTCGATTCCTATCATTTTACAACATTCATCACATACTCTTTGCACTACTCTCATTCTTCTACCTTATCCCATACATATCCTGTCTGGCTAGAATCATTAGCACAGACTTAACAATAACGGTTCATGTATAAACAGAACATACTTGTATTGAACAGCTCAATCACAGAACAGTTCATATCATAGAAACACCGAAGTGTTCAAATTATGGCATAAGGCCTCATACATTCTAACACCTTGTACAAATATCACATATTCGCAAATAGACAGAACTTCTCAAGTTCAACATCTGAGAAGTTTAAGAAACTAGCATTTATATAAAATGAATGAAGTTAGAAAAACTTGCCTTACGCACAGCTACAACTTATAGTTTACGATGAACTGCTCATTCCAATTCCTATGCAGCACATAAGGAAATAATATGTATACCAATTAGTCATATACTTGACTTACACATTGGTTTACTTAACTTCACTTCTTAAGGTTCACGTTCATATAAACTAAGTTTACGCGACCAACTTCCTTTACTACCAGTTTACGGCTTCATAACATACGGAGATGTCTTACTCAATACATTCATCATCTTTGATGATTTACATTCTTATCTTCTTCTTATAACTCTCCTAAGACTCAGCACACATCGTGTCTCTGATAGTAGTCCATATGATACTCTGAGTGGTTTCCCACAAACAACCAACAAAAAAGTTCCCATCTCATCTACACTGCCCATAACAGTGAGTTAGATCGGTTGCCAGTTTTGTATATACCTTCGCTCTCTGAAGGAATTGTTTAGCCCAGTTCCCATATGTCAACCATCAAAGGTTACGATTGTACCACAACCTAACTTCTCTTAACTTATCCGAACCATTAAACTATAATGTTCGTTAAGTCAAATTCATATTCCTTACGGCTTTCTGGCAACTAAATGCAATACCTCAGGATTCATTCTTTATTTTCTAAGTCATACAATACTTTGTAAATTCAGAGCGATCATTCAATGTCAATACTACGAGGTCATAGCGTGAAACATTTTACAATCCCTTATTCTTATCTTACCACGTCCGGTTCACTCGACTCGGAACGTTATCCAAGTTAAAACTACTAACTCGACTTCTTAACGTTATACATTATTATCTTCCATTCATTTTCTTCACCATTCACGGCTCAATCTTAGTCTTCATTACCTTACGGTCAAACCATACATGGAGTGTAGGTCCTGCCCATTTAATAATCACTTACACTTAACCCTTGCGTTGATTAAAGTGTTTAATGCTTACTTTATTCCAACATTCTTTATCCGACTCACCCTCGGATTTTCATTAATCTCATTACTGTTCGCTACGGCTTTCTTACGATAATTCATAACTTACTTACTACTTTCGTCAACGTCCAAGTTATACAACCACTGTACACTTAGAACGTTCGTCCGACGCGATTACGATTCATGAGGATCGCTTACGTATTCGACGTTTACGTTGCTCGTCTCTTTATCTCTCATTCAACCTTCACTCAAGGTTTTAATTGCTCTACATCGTTATCCATTCCATGAACCCCATGTTCATTATTCTTTCTTAATGTCGAAGCCATACCGTTCGTTGTATGCTAAGAACGACCATTCACCGCAACAACGTTGCGTTAACAGCGTCTAAACGCTTTACGTTTATCTCTCATTACCATGTCATAACATCAAAATGTTATACATTACTCTCGTTACTCAACATCTAAGGAATCACAATTATAGCAATTCCTTACGTTCGTTTATCACGACTATGGTCCCCGAATATCGGTTCTGTAATCTAGCACTTACATTCTCTATCTTTTAATCTCGTTTAATCCTTTCGTTCAACCTTTATCAAAGGTTTAATACACTTGATTAAGTGTTATTTTAGGTGAACTATATGTTCCTATTTCTTTCTTGCACATCCCCTAGTAATTGAGTAGTTAAAATCTCATTTATGGGCATTACCCTGCATCGGCGTTGCGGCGCTACTTTCTGCACTAAGACTCGCGCTGCGGTGCGAGTTAGCAGTAGCTGGTGGCCCGAGCTCGTGCTGCGGCGTTGGCCTCTAAGGTACGACTTGCGCTGCGGCGCCAAGCATGAAACCTAGAAAATTTTTCTAAGTCTTTTACAAGCTTAAGACGTTGACTTCGAAATCTCATATCTCATTCGTTATAACTCGGAATGAGGTCATTTCAAAGCCATTTTCTTCCTTATCTTACATACTTCGATTACCCATGGCCAAAACTTTATTCTGAATCCATTAACATGCTATTCAATTGGCTTAATCTACACTATTTGTTTGTGTTTACGTTATTAACGTTCTTCATTCGTTCGTCCGTAATTCGGTCATCCGAACTCCGAACTCATTCGTTCTTGAGTGTATGACTTACATCTTCTACATTCTCTTACATCCTTATGAAACCCTACACGTTTGGGTTCATTTACTAACCATTCTAATTCTCGTTCATCTTTTACGAAAATTTCTCCATAACTTCGTTATAGCTACGTTTTAATCCGTTCTTCGTGAACGTTTCTAACGTTCCTAACCAAGCAATAAGCAACTAACTTATACGCGATGGTTTTAAGCTTGTCCATCAACAACAATTATCCTACGATGGTTTTAAATTTGTCCACCAACAACGTTCTTCGTGTTCTTCGTTCGTTCTTCGTTTTAATCGATATTTTGGATTACGATTCTACTTTTTCTTAGAATTTGATGTTATAAAACATCATTCCTTACTTAATTCATCTACTCGTTCATAATATTCGTTCGGATTGCTCAAAATCCTCACGAATCTTATACTTCCTTAAGAAATTTATAAACTAAATTTCTAAGTTCTTATTTCCTCTTTTCTCATGATTTCAACCATATGAAATCATTTCTAACATTATCTTCTCTCTATTCTCGTTAAGCAATGTTTTTGAACATCAAAAACTTAAAGAAAAATATTAGAAGAACTAGGGTTCGGATTACCGTTCTTCTTTAATCTCCTTCTGTCGGACAAAGCGTGCATTCGAGATAGCTTTTCCTCATTCTCCCCCTCTTCTTCTCCCTTTCGAACTCTCTCTCTCTCTAGCTCTCAAGTGTTGGTTGAATTTTCAAACTAAACAAATGAGCTTAAGGCTTGTTTATATAGAGAACCAAAGTTAGGGGTAGTTTAGTCATTCCGCCCTCTAACCTCCTTACAATTCCTACCTCCTCCACAACTTAGCCACCAAGTAAACTTGGCCTCCACCCTCACTTGGTCCCACATGCCCATGGGTCATCCCATGGGTTTCCCCAATGGTTATTACCCATCCGTTTACCCATCGGTTCGATCCGCGGTTTCTTTTCTTGGTTTGGGCCTTAACCCTAATTCTTATTGGGCCTAACTTGGGCTTGATTATCACAAAGCATTGGGCTTGACATAATCCAAGTCCAATTGGATTGTACAAAGTCCATGAACTCAAAGTCCATTAAGACTAATTGTATTCTACATTCCATTCCATTCTCGTATTCTCGTATTCTCTTCGTATATCGTTCGTACGATATTTGTATTATACGTCGTATTAATCTCTGTACTATACTCGTATAATAACTAATATTATACTATATTTCTCACGCATAATAACCCTAGTTATTATACGTACTCATTAAAATTCTCAGAAATCACTTTTCCTAAACCTTAGGTGTTACTTCCGCAGGCGAAAACTTCGTTTTTGCCATAACTGAAATATTATTGAATATTCCATCACGTCTCAACATTTTACGTAATCAATAACTTCTTAGAATTTCAAAATAAAACTCCGAGCAGAAATGGATGAATAGTGCCTATTTCGTCTTTTTCTCCGAAAATATTTTTGTTCCCGAAATTTTTTTATTTTCGTCTTGAAAATTCTTATTCGTTCAGTCTAGCTCGTAGCCAGAATACTCCCTACTTATAATCATCCTAGGTCATAGAACGATTAATAAACACATAGCACAGAATAGTATTAATAAAAATTCATTTTATTAATAACTAATTCTTTAAACTTAAATTCTGGACAATCCAATTTTTCGGGTTGTCACATTCTTCCCTCCTTAAAAAAATTCCGTCCTCGGAATTTCTTAAGACCAAACCCTTACCCGGGTTATCACAGGAATTCCTATTGACAAGTAAGTAAAACTCCATTACACTACAACAAAAAGGCTTATCAGCGACCGCCTATTAGCGATCGCATACGGTCGCAGATGGGTATCAGCAACCGCATGCGATCGCTAATATTAATCGCAGGTAATCTGGTCGCTGGATGGACACTAGCGACCAGTAATAGCGACCGACTTATTAGCGACCGTAATCAGCGACCGTTGCCGTCTGTAACACCCCGAAATCTGGTCCATCTTCATACCCGGATTTCGTGCGTCACTAGTACTTCATTAATCCAACATACATCATTACATACTGAAATATAACGACATACACTCTCAAATCCCGGGTTCTAGAAACCTTATAACCTTTTTCATTATAAATAATAATAAATACATTATTCATTTCATCTTACAAGAGTGACTTTTATCCGCCACCAAGGATACATAACAGTTCCTCAAACTAGTCTGTAGTTCAATTTCATCTTTTTACATAACAAGTCTTCACTTGATCTTCTCGCTCATTCACCTTCTGAATAGTACTGCATCTGGATACCGTTAGCTTGATCTTTACGAAATCCTTAAGTTCTTCTAACACCGTTCACTGAAAATGTTTTTCATTTAAAGCAAGTGTGAGCATTCAATTGCCCAGCAAGTCATAACAAATAAACAAACAACTTCAAGAGTTTAAACATTTCTTCAGAACTTCGATAACTGAACAAAGGTTATGAAGCAACTTGAATAATTGGAATAGTCCCGATTCCTATCATCTTAAAACATCTGTCATTTTCACTTTGAAATACTTTCATTCCTCTACCTTTTTCATACACATCCTGTCTGGCTAGAATCATAAGCATAAAATTAATCAATAATGGTTCATGTATAAACAGAGCATACTTGTATTGAACAGTCAATCATAGAATAGTTCATATCATAGAAACACCGAAGTGTTCAAATTATGGCACAAGGCCTCATTCATACTACCACCTCATACATACATTGCACATATGCACATAGACAAGACTTCTCAAGTTCGACATATTAGAAGTTTAAGAAACTATCATTCATATAATATGAATGAAGTTAGGAAACTTGCCTTATGCCCAGCTACAACTTACGTTGAATTATTCATTCCAACTCCTAAGTAACACATAAGGAAAACATAAGCACCAATTAGTCATATATTTGATTTACGCATTGGTTTACTTAACTTTACTTCTTAGGGTTCGCATTCTTTGCAATATAAGTTTACGCGACTAACTTCCTTTACCAGTTTACAACTTAATGACATACGGAGATGTCTTACTCATACGTTCATCATCTTTGATGATTTATATTCTTATTTGACTCACATTCGGCTTTCATTAATCTTATTACCGTTCGTTACGGCTTTCTTGATAATTCATATCTTATTTAATACTTTCGTTATCCATTACATGAACCCCATGTTCATTACTCGTTCTTAGTGTCGAAGCCATATCGATCGTTGTATGCTAAGACTGATCATCCATCGCAACAAAATTGTGTTCATAGCGTCTATACGCTTCACACTTATATCTCATTATCATGGCATAACATCGAAATGTTATTCATTACCCTCGTCACTCAACGTCTAAGGAATCACAATCATAACAATTCCTCACGTTCGTTCATCGCGACCACGATCCCCGTACATCGGTTACGTAACCCACGTTTATATCCTTCGTCTTTTAAGTACGCTTACTCTTTCCGTTCAATCTTTACTACAGGTTTAATTCACTTGATTAAGTGTTACATTATTGGAACGTTATGTTCTTTATCTTCCCTTACGTTCCCCCCAAGAGTTGAGCAATTAAAAGCTCTTCTCTAGCTTTTCCTTCACACTGGCGCTGCGGCGCCACCCTCTCCTTTAACTCTCACGACGCGGCGCGAGTTAGCAGTACCTGGCTCTCCGGTCTGGCGCTGCAGTGCCACATTACAAGGCATGACTGGCGCCACGGCGCCAAGCCCTAACCTTAGAAAATTTCTCTAAGTCTTTAACTGTTCTGAGACGCTTACTTCCCGATCTCATAACTTATTCGTTATAACTCGGAACGAGGTCGTTCCAAAGCCATTCTCTTCATTATCTTACGTACTTTAATACCCCTCAGATAGAACTTCATTCTGAATCTGTTAACGTGCCATTCGACTGGCTTGATCTTCACCCTTCGTTCATTTTTAAGCTTTTAATGTTCTTCGCTCGCTCGTCCGTAATTCGGTCATCCAAACTCGGAACTCATTCGTTCTTGAGTCCATGACTCACGTTTTCTATGTTCTCTTATTTCCTTGTGAAACCCTACACGTTCGGGTTCATTTACTAACTTTCTAATTCTCGTTCATCTTTTACAAAAATTTCGCCATAACTTCGTTATAGCTACGTTTTAATTCGTTCTTCATGAACGTTTCTATCGTTCCTAACCAAGAAATAAGCATCTAACTTATACACGATGGTTTTAAGCTTGTCCATCAACAACAATTAAACTACGATGGTTTTAAATTTGTCCATCAACAACATTCTTCGTGTTCTTCGCGTGTTCTTCGTTCGTTCTTCATTTTAATCAATATTTTGGATTACGATTTCACTTTTTATTGGAATTTGATGTTATAGAACACCATTCCTTACTTATTTCATCTACTTATTCATATAATCCACTCGGATCGTTCTAATTCATTTAGAATCTTATACTTCCTTAAGAAATTTACAAACTAAACTTCTAATTCTTATTTCTTCTTTTCTGAATGATTTCAACCATATGAAATCATTCCTATCATTATTTACTTCTTATTCTCATTAAGCTATGTTTTTAAACATAAAAACTTAAAGAAAATTTAAAAGAGTCTAGGTTCCGGATTACCATTCTTCTTTAATCTTCTCTCGTCGGACAAAGTTTGTACGCGGCCTAGCCTTTCCTCTTTCTTCTCCATCATCCTCGAGCTCTCTCTCTCTCTCTCTCTAAGATGTAGGATTTTCAAAATCCAAAACAATGAGCTCAAGCTTCCTATTTATAGATTTTCAAGGCTAAGGGCATTTTAGTTATTTTCCCCCCCACCTCCTTACTATTCACACCTCCTCCATCCCTTAGCCACCAAGTTTACTTGGCCACCACCCTTACTTGGTAGCCAAGTAGCCGCCCCACATGCCCATGGGTCACCCCATAGGTTATTACCCATCCGTTTACCCATCGGTTCGATCCGCGGTTTATCTTCTTGGTTTGGGCCTTAACCCTAATTCTTATTGGGCCTAACTTGGGCTTGATTTCAAAAATCATTGGGCTTGACGTAATCCATGTTCATTTGGATTCTACAAAGTCCATGAATTCAAAGTTCATTAAGACTCATCGTATTCTACGCATTCCATTATCGTATTCTCGTATTCTCTTCGTGTATCGTTCGTACGACATTCGTATTATACGTTGTAATAATCTTCGTACTATACTCGCATAATAACTAGTATTACACTCGTATTCCTTATGAATAATAACCCTAATTATTATACGTACTCATAAAATTCTTGGAACTCACTTTTCCTAACCCTTAGGTTTTGAGTCCGCAGGCGAAAACTTTGTTTTTGCCATAACTGATATATTATTGAATATTCCATCTCGTCTCAGATTTATATGTAATCATCAACTTCTCAGAATTTCAAAATAAATCTCCGAGCATAAATGGATGAATAGTGTCTATTTCGTCTTTTTTCCCGAAAAATATTTTGTTCCCGGAAAAATTTCATTTTCGTCTTAAAAATTTTATTTTTGTCTTGAAAACTCCCATTCGTTCAATCTAGCTCGTAGCCAGAATCCTCCCGACTTATAATCATCCTAGGTTATAGAACGATTAATAAACACATATCATATAAAAGTATTAATCAAAATTAGTTTTATTAATAACTAATTCTTTAAACCTAAATTATGGACAACCCGAATTTTCGGGTCGTCACACTCTTCCCCCTTTATAAAAATTTCGTCCTCAGAATTTCTTAAATCCACACCCTTACCCGGGTCATCACATTCATCCCTTCTTCACAGAATTTCATCCTCAAAATTTTAACCTACCGTTCTCCTCAACTTCCCTTCAATGGAATTCTTATCTTTCCCACATTCCTAATCCCCCATAACCTATCAAGAATCATGAAGTAGAAGGAATAACGAGGAATAACAAATTTCCTTTAAAACGTTTCATACTTTTGCTGAGGGGTCAAATCGACCATGAACTCTTATTAGGTAAAATAGCATTTCGCCGTAACCTTTCTTCCACGGTCAGTTTACAATCACAAAGAAAGTAAACTACCTCTTCCATGTTCTCCTCAGACTTGATCATTAGATTCCGCACCAAAACAATTTGGTTTGGCACAGGTTCTCAAAGAAAGCTCGATTTTCTTATAACATGACATACCATTTGTCTTCGCCAAAACAATTAGCTTAGACCATCCCAATAAATTGGACATCACTTAAAACATTCGTCTAGTCAACTCACTTGACATCGACTACTACTTTAAATTCTTTTTGCAATACATCAAAACGTTTTATGACGTCATGATATCGTACTTATCACAGTACGTTGAGGACTTCGTCAGTTTATGACTTCGTCATTATACATCATACCATAGCGGGTTGTTGATCCTAAGATCACATCCTACACGAGGTTCAATTGTATTAATAACTCCATCCTTTTACCATCCTTGCATCAAATGCACGGATGATATAAAATTCATTTTGATATTTTAAATCAATTTCTGTCTAGCCGAAGCAATTAGCATAGACATATCAAGAATAGCTCTTTTAAAATCTGTTGGTTCCAAAAGTTGAACCAATTCTTTCATTTTCAAAATGTTCCAATCAGCACGAGTTCAATAAACTTCGAAATCTAGCATAGCTAGATGACTTGGAATATCCTATTCTCCATCTTCCTTCATTGTCTTACTACGATAATACTTAATCTTCTTTATCACCTTCATTGCTAAGTTTACTGAAAATACTTACTTTCAGCCTAAACATTCCTATACCGTAGTACAGCCCCATCAACTTACCACACATTATGAGTTCAGGAACTTTCCACAATAATATAAGTTTAAGAACATCCAGACAGACCATAAGCGTCCATTCGCTGAGATGTTCGAAAACATACCATACTATTATGAGTCACAAACTTACCATAAGTATGAGTTTCAAGAACTCGCACCTACCTTATCGTTCTCTACCTACCAAGTATATACATTGAAAAAAGATTCACCTTCTCGTCATATACATCTTGATAGCGCGACAGACTATTCTAATGATTATCACTACCAGAAGCTAAGTGATTATAGAACCAAACACAATTCCTTGCCCATACAGAAAATTGGTCAACTTAGCTACTTACCGATATAGGAAGCTAAGCGATTGTTACACCAAGGACAATTCTCCGCCCATACAAAGAATTGTTCAAGTTAACAACTATATCGTATAAGAAGCTAAGTGGTTCTAAAACCACATACAATTTCCCCGCCCATACAAGGAATCATACATCTCAGCTACTGATATGAGTCCTCAATTGAAATTTTACAACTTCTAAATCTCTCTTTACTTAATACGAATTTTCTTTAATTCGTATACTATCCTTCATAAGTCAATCTAAGTTCTTCTTCCCGTACTACTACATAGTACCCTTCATTCATAGCATTGACTATAAATCATTCATCGTTTAACAGCTTATCTGTTACTACGATTCACTATGATCACGTGGTGATCTTCTTATCGTTCTCTCTACGATTATAGTCTTAGGTACTCCTACCTAAGATTTTTAACCTATCAGGTCTGATACCAACTTGTAACACCCCAAAATCCAGTTCACCTTTACACCCGGATTCCGTGCGTCACTAGTACTTCATTCATCCAACATACATCATTACATACTAAAATATAACGAGATACACTCTCAAATCCCAAGTTCTGGAAGCCTTATAACCTTTTTCATTACAAATAATAATAAATACATTATTCATTTCATCTTACAAGAGTGACTTTTATCCGCCACCAAGGATACATAACAGTTCCTTAAACTAGTCTGTAGTTCAATTTCATATTTTTACATAACAATTCTTCACTTGATCTTCTAGCTCATTCACCTTCTGAATGGTACTGCATCTGGATATCATCAGCTTGATCTTTACGGAATCCTTAAATTCTTCTAACACCGTTCACTGCAAATATTTTTCATTTAAAGCAAGTGTAAGCATTCAATTGCCCAGCAAGTCATAACAAATAAACAAACAACTTGAAGAGTTTAAACATTTCTTCAGAACTTTGATAACCGAACAAAGGTTATGAAGCAACTTGAATAATAGGGATAGTCCCAATTCCTATCATCTTAAAATATCTGTAATTTTCACTTTGAAATACTTTCATTCCTCTACCTTTTTCATACACATTCTGTCTGGCTAGAATTATTAGCACAGACTTAATCAATAATGGTTCATGTATAAATAGAGCATACTTGTATTGAACAGTCAATCATAGAATAGTTCATATCATAGAAACACCGAAGTGTTCAAATTGTGGCACAAGGCCTCATTCATACTGCCACCTCGTACATACATCGCACATATGCACATAGACAAGACTTCTCAAGTTCGACATCTGAGAAGTTTAAGAAACTAGCATTCATATAATATGAATGTAGTTAGAAAACTTGCCTTACGCCCAGCTACAGCTTACGCTGAATTATTCATTCCAACTCCTAAGTAACACATAAGGAAAACATAAGCACCAATTAGTCATATATTTGATTTACTCATTGGTTTACTTAACTTTACTTCTTAGGGTTCGCGTTCTTTGCAATATAAGTTTACGCGACTAACTTCCTTTACCAGTTTACAGCTTAATGACATACGGAGATGTCTTACTCATACGTTCATCATCTTTGATGATTTATACTCTTATCTGACTCACATTCGGCTTTCATTAATCTTATTACCGTTCATTATGAGTTTCTTGATAATTCATATCTTTTTTAATACTTTCGTTATCCATTACATGAACCCCATGTTCATTACTCGTTCTTAGTGTCAAAGCCATATCGATCGTTGTATGCTAAGACCGATCATCCATCACAACAACATTGCGTTCACAGCGTCTATACGCTTCACACTTATATCTCATTATCATGACATAACATCGAAATGTTATTCATTACCCTCGTCACTCAACGTCTAAGGAATCACAATCATAGCAATTCCTCACATTCGTTCATCGCGACCACGGTCCCCGTACATCGGTTACATAACCCGCGTTTATATCCTTCGTCTTTTAATTACGCTTAATCTTTCTGTTTAATCTTTACTACAGGTATAATTCACTTGATTAAGTGTTACATTATTTGAACGCTATGCTCTTTATCTTCCCTTACGTTCCCCCCAAGAGTTGAGCAATTAAAAGCTCTTCTCTAGCTTTTCCTTTACACTAGCGCTGCGACGCCACCCTCTCCTTTAACACTCGCGCCACAGCGCGAGTTAGCAGTACCTGGCTCTCCGGTCTGGCACTATAGCGCCACATTACAAGGCAAGACTGGCGCCGCGGCGCCAAGCCCTAACCTTAGAAAATTTCTGTAAGTCTTTAATTGTTCTGAGACGCTTACTTTCCGATCTCATAACTTATTCGTTATAACTCGGAACGAGGTCGTTCCAAAGCCATTCTCTTCCTTATCTTACGTACTTTAATACCCCTCGGATAAAACTTCATTCTGAATCTGCTAACGTGCCATTCGATTGGCTTGATCTTCACCCTTTATTCATTTTTACGCTTTTAATGTTCTTCGCTCGCTCGTCCGTAATTCGGTCATCCGAACTCGAAAGTCGTTTGTTCTTGAGTCCACAACTCACGTTTTCTATGTTCTCTTACTTCCTTATGAAACCCTACACGTTCGGGTTCATTTCCTAACTTTCTAATTCTCGTTCGTCTTTTACGAATTTTTTTGCCATAACTTCGTTATAGCTACGTTTTAATCCGTTCTTCATGAACGTTTCTACTGTTCCTAACCAAGAAATAAGCATCTAACTTATACGTGATGATTTTAAACTTGTCCATCAACAACAATTAAACTACGATGGTTTTAAATTTGTCCATCAACAACGTTCCTCGTATTCTTCATTCGTTTTTCATTTTAATCAATATTTTGGATTACTATTTCACTTTTAATTGGAATTTGATGTTATAGAACACCATTCCTTACTTATTTCATCTACTTATTCATATAATCCACTCGGATCGTTCTAATTCATTACGAATATTATACTTCCTTAAGAAATTTACAAACTAAACTTCTAATTCTTATTTCTTCTTTTCTGAATGATTTCAACCATATGAAATCATTCATATCATTATTTACTTCTTATTCTCATTAAGCTATGTTTTTAAACATAAAAACTTAAAGAAAATTTAATAGAGACTAGGTTCCGGATTACCGTTCTTCTTTAATCTTCTCCCGTCGGACAAAGTTTGTACGCGGCCTAGCCTTTCCTCTTCTTTCTCCTTCATCCTCCGAGCTCTCTCTCTCTCTCTCTCTCTCTCTCTCTAAGATGTAGGATTTTCAAAATCCAAAACAATGAGCTCAAGCTTCCTATTTATAGATTTTCAAGGCTAAGGGCATTTTAGTCATTTTGCCCCCACCTCCTTACTATTCATACCTCCTCCATCCCTTAGCCACCAAGTTTACTTGGCCACCACCCTTACTTGGTGGCCAAGTAGCCGCCCCACATGCCCATGGATCACCCTATGGGTTTTCCCATAGGTTATTACCCATCCGTTTACCCATCGGTTCGATCTGCGGTTTATCTTCTTGGTTTGGGCTTTAACCCTAATTCTTATTGGGCCTAACTTGGGCTTGATTTCACAAATCAAATTGACATAATCCAAGTCCATTTGGATTCTACAAAGTCCATGAACTCAAAGTTCATTAAGACTCATTGTATTCTACGCATTCCATTCTCGTATTCTCTTCGTATATCGTTCGTACGATATTAATATTATACGTCGTAATAATCTTCGTACTATACTCGTATAATAACTAGTATTACACCCGTATTCCTTGCGCATAATAACCCTAATTATTATACGTACTCATAAAATTCTTAGAACTCACTTTTCCTAACCCTAGGTTTTGAGTCCGCAGGCGAAAACTTCATTTTTGCATAATTAAAATATTATTGAATATTCCATCTCGTCTCAGAATTATACGTAATCATTAACTTCTCAGAATTTCAAAATAAATCTCCAAGCAGAAATGGATGAATAGTGCCTATTTCGTCCTTTTCCCCAAAAAATATTTTGTTCCTAGAAAAATTTCATTTTCGTCTTGAAAATTCCTATTCGTTCAATCTAGCTCGTAGCCAGAATCCCCCACGACTTATAATCATCCTAGGTTATAGAACGATTAATAAACACATATCACATAATAGTATTAATAAAAATTAGTTTTATTAATAACTAATTCTTTAAACCTAAATTCTGGACAACCCGAATTTCTGGGTCGTCACACTCTTTCCCCCTTATAAAAATTCCATCCTCGGAATTTCTTAAAACCACACCCTTACCCGGGTCATCACATTCGCCCCTTCTTCACAGAATTTCGTCATCGAAATTTTAGCCTACCCTTCTCCTCAACTTCCCTTCAATGGAGTTCTTATCTTTCCCACATTCCTAATCCCCCATAACCTATCAAGAATCATGAAGTAGAAGGAATAACGAGGAATAACAAATTTCCTTTAAAACGTTTCATACTTTTGCTGAGGGGTCAAATCGGCCATGAACTCTTACCAGGTTAAATAGCATTTCGCCGTAACCTTTCTTCTACGGTCAGTTTACAATCACAAAGAAAGTAAACTACCTCTTCCATGTTCTCCTCAGACTTGATCATTAGATTCCGCACCAAAACAATTTGGTTTGGCACAGGTTCTCAAAGAAAGCTCGATTTTCTTATAAGATGACATACCATTTGTCTTCGCCAAAACAATTAGCTTAGACCATCCCAATAAATTGGACATCACTTAAAACATTCGTCTAGTCAACTCACTTGACATCGACTACTACTTTAAATTCTTTTTGCAATACATCAAAACGTTTTATGACGTCATGATATCGTACTTATCACAGTACGTTGAGGACTTCGTCAGTTTATGACTTCGTCATTATACATCATACCATAGCGGGTTGTTGATCCTAAGATCACATCCTACACGAGGTTCAATTGTATTAATAACTCCATCCTTTTACCATCCTTGCATCAAATGCACGGATGATATAAAATTCATTTTGATATTTTAAATCAATTTCTGTCTAGCCGAAGCAATTAGCATAGACATATCAAGAATAGCTCTTTTAAAATCTGTTGGTTCCAAAAGTTGAACCAATTCTTTCATTTTCAAAATGTTCCAATCAGCACGAGTTCAATAAACTTCGAAATCTAGCATAGCTAGATGACTTGGAATATCCTATTCTCCATCTTCCTTCATTGTCTTACTACGATAATACTTAATCTTCTTTATCACCTTCATTGCTAAGTTTACTGAAAATACTTACTTTCAGCCTAAACATTCCTATACCGTAGTACAGCCCCATCAACTTACCACACATTATGAGTTCAGGAACTTTTCACAATAATATGAGTTTAAGAACATCCAGACAGACCATAAGCGTCCATTCGCTGAGATGTTCGAAAACATACCATACTATTATGAGTCACGAACTTACCATAAGTATGAGTTTTAAGAACTCGCACCTACCTTATCGTTCTCTACCTACCAAGTATATACATGGGAAAAGATTCACCTTCTCGTCATATACATCTTGATAGCGCGACATACTATTCCAATGATTATCACTACCAAAAACTAAGTGATTATAGAACCAAACACAATTCCTTGCCCATACAGAAAATTGGTCAACTCAGCTACTTACCGATATAGGAAGCTAAGCGGTTGTTACACCAAGGACAATTCTCCGCCCATACAAAGAATTGTTCAACTTAACAACTATATCGTATACGAATTTAAGTGGTTCTAAAACCACGTACAATTTCCCTGCCCATACAAGGAATCATGCAACTCAGCTACTGATATGAGTCCTCAATTGAAATTTTACAACTTCTAAATCTCTCTTTACTTAATACGAATTTTCTTTAATTCGTATACTATCCTTCATAACTCAATCTAAGTTCTTCTTCCCGTACTACTTCATAGTACCCTTCATTCATAGCATTAGCTATAAATCATTCATCGTTTAATAGCTTATCTGTTACTATGATTCACTATGATCACGTGGTGATCTTCTTATAGTTCTCTCTACGATTATAGTCTTAGGTACTTCTACCTAAGGTTTATAACCTATCAGCTCTTATACCAACTTGTAACACCCCGAAATCTGGTCCATCTTCACACCCGAATTTCGTGCATCACTAGTACTTCATTCATCTAACATACAACATTACATACTGAAATATAACGACATACACTCTCAAATCCCAGATTCTGGAAACCTTATAACCTTTTTTATTACAAATAATAATAAATACATTATTCAATTCATCTTACAATAGTGACTTTTAGCCGCCACCAAGGATACATAACAGTTCCTTAAACTAGTCTGTAGTTCAATTTTATCTTTTTACATAACAAGTCTTCACTTGATCTTCTCGCTCATTCACCTTCTGAATGGTACTGCATCTGGAAACCGCCAACTTGATCTTTATGGAATCCTTAAGTTCTTCTAACACCGTTTACTGAAAATATTTTTCATTTAAAGCAAGTGTGAGCATTCAATTGCCCAGCAAGTCATAACAAATAAACAAACAACTTCAAGAATTTAAACATTTCTTCAGAACTTCGACAACCGAACAAAGGTTATGAAGCAACTTGAATAATAGGAATAGTCCCGATTCCTATCATCTTAAAACATCTGTCATTTTCACTTTAAAATACTTTCATTCCTCTACCTTTTTCATACACATCCTGTCTGGCTAGAATCATTAGCACAGACATAATCAATAACGGTTCATGTATAAACAGAGCATACTTGTATTGAACAATCAATCATAGAATAGTTCATATCATAGAAACACCAAAGTGTTCAAATTGTGGCACAAGGCCTCATTCATACTATCACCTCGTACATACATCGCACATATGCACATAGACAAGACTTCTCATGTTCGACATATGAGAAGTTTAAGAAACTAGCATTCATATAATATGAATGAAGTTAAGAAACTTGCCTTACGCTCAGCTACAGCTTACGCTGAATTGTTCATTCCAACTCCTAAGTAACACATAAGGAAAACATAAGCACCAATTAGTCATATATTTGATTTACCCAATGGTTTACTTAACTTTACTTCTTAGGGTTCGCGTTCTTTGCAATATAAGTTTACGCGACTAACTTCCTTTACCAGTTTACAGCTTAATGACATACGGAGATGTCTTACTCATACGTTCATCATCTCTGATGATTTATATTCTTATCTGACTCACATTTGGCTTTCATTAATCTTATTACCATTCATTACAGCTTTCTTGATAATTCATATCTTATTTAATACTTTCGTTATCCATTATATGAACCCCATGTTCATTACTCGTTTTTAGTGTCGAAGCCATACCGATCGTTGTATGCTAAGACCGATCATCCATCGCAACAATATTGCGTTCACAGCGTCTATACGGTTCACACTTATATCTCATTATCATGACATAACATCGAAATGTTATTCATTACCCTCGTCACTCAACGTCTAAGGAATCACAATCATAGCAATTCCTCACGTTCGTTCATCGCGACCAGGGTACCCGTACATCGGTTATGTAACCCACGTTTATATCCTTCGTCTTTTAATTACGCTTAATCTTTTCGTTCAATATTTACTACAGGTTTAATTCACTTGATTAAGTGTTACATTATTTGAACGTTATGTTCTTTATCTTCCCTTACGTTCGCCCCAAGAGTTGAGAAATTAAAAGCTCTTCTCTAGCTTTTCCTTCACACTGGTGTTGCGGCGCCACCCTCTCCTTTAACTCTCGCGCCGCGATGTGAGTTAGCAGTACCTGGCTCTCCAGTCTGGCGCTGCAGCACCACATTACAAGGCATGACTGGCGTCGCGGCGCCAAGCCCTAACCTTAGAAAATTTCTCTAAGTCTTTTATTGTTCTGAGACGCTTACTTCCTGATCTCATGACTTATTCATTATAACTCGGAACGAGGTCGTTCCAAAGCCATTCTCTTCCTTATTTTACGTACTTTAATACCCCTTGAATAGAACTTCATTCTGAATCTGTTAACGTGCCATTCGATTGGCTTGATCTTCACCCTTCGTTCATTTTTACGCTTTTAATGTTCTTTGCTCGCTCGTCCGTAATTCGGTCATCCGAACTCGAAAGTCATTTGTTCTTGAGTCCACAACTCACGTTTTCTATGTTCTCTTACTTCCTTATGAAACCCTACACGTTCGGGTTCATTTCCTAACTTTCTAATTCTCGTTCGTCTTTTACGAATTTTTTTGCCATAACTTCGTTATAGCTACGTTTTAATCCGTTCTTCATGAACGTTTCTACCGTTCCTAACCAAGCAATAGGCATCTAACTTATACGCGATGGTTTTAAACTTGTCCATCAACAACAATTAAACTACGATAGTTTTAAACTTGTCCATCAACAACAATTAAACTACGATAGTTTTAAATTTGTCCATCAACAACGTTCTTCATGTTATTCGCGTGTTCTTCGTGTTCTTCGTTCGTTCTTAATTTTAATCAATATTTTGGATTACGATTTCACTTTTTATTGGAATTTGATGTTATAGAACATCATTCCTTACTTATTTCATCTACTTATTCATATAATCCACTCGGATCGTTCTAATTTATTACGAATCTTATACTTCCTTAAGAAATTTACAAACTAAACTTCTAATTCTTATTTCTTCTTTTCTGAATGATTTCAACCATATGAAATCATTCCTATCATTATTTAATTCTTATTCTCTTTAAGCTATGTTTTTAAACATAAAAACTTAAAGAAAATTTAAAAGAGACTAGGTTCCGGATTACCGTTCTTCTTTAATCTTCTCCCGTCGGATAAAGTTTATACGCGGCCTAGCCTTTCCTCTTCCTTCTCCTTCATCCTCCGAGCTCTCTCTCTCTCTCTAAGATGTAGGATTTTCAAAATCTAAAAAAATGAGCTCAAGCTTCCTATTTATAGATTTTCAAGGCTAAGGGCATTTTAGTCATTTTGCCCCCCACCTCCTTACTATTCACACCTCCTCCATCCCTTAGCCACCAAGTTTACTTGGCCACCACCCTTACTTGGTGGCCAAGTAGCCACCCCACATGCCCATGGGTTACCCCATTGGTTGCCCCATAGGTTATTACCCATCCGTTTACCCATCGATTCGATTCGCGGTTTATCTTCTTGGTTTGGGCCTTAACCCTAATTCTTATTGGGCCTAACTTGGGCTTGATTTCACAAATCAGTGGGCTTGACATAATCCAAGTCCATTTGGATTCTATAAAGTCCATGAACTCAAAGTTCATTAAGACTCATCGTATTCTACGCATTCCATTCTCGTATTCTCTTCGTATATCGTTCGTACGATATTCGTATTATACGTCGTAATAATCTTCATACTATACTCATAGAATAACTAGTATTACACTCGTATTCCTTACGCATAATAACCCTAATTACTATACGTACTCATAAAATTCTCGGAACTCACTTTTCCTAACCCTTAGGTTTTGAGTCCGCAGGCGAAAACTTCGTTTTTGCCATAACTGAAATATTATTGAATATTCCATCTCGTCTTAGAATTATACGTAATCATTAACTTCTCAGAATTTCAAAATAAATCTCCGAGCAGAAATGGATGAATAGTGCCTATTTCATTTTTTCCCCAAAAAATATTTTGTTCCTGCAAAAATTTTATTTTCATCTTGAAAATTCCCATTCGTTCAATCTAGCTCGTAGCCAGAATCCTCTCGACTTATAGTCATCCTAGGTTATAGAAAGATTAATAAACACATATCACATAATAGTATTAATAAAAATTAGTTTTATTACTAACTAATTCTTTAAACCAAAATTCTGGCAACCCGAATTTTCGGGTCGTCACACCGTCGCTATTCTGACTTATGCTGAGTCAATTGTCAGGTGTGATGTGGCACACGTAGCAGCGACTGGTAATAGTGACCGCAGCGGTCGCTAGATTTCAGGAAGGTGACGCGGTCACTAATACAGTGTTAGCGACCGCATGCGGCCGCTGATGGGTTTTTTTTTTAAATTTTGTCTGTTTTATTGATTTCCCAAAAATAACCTGCTTTGTACCTGCTTTCAATCCCAACACAGCAGTATATACAAGCATCCATATTAACATCCATCCATGATATAACTACTATATAATAAACATTGATCATCCATGAATAAACATTCATCCAACACAATACAATTGTAAGCATTCATCCAATACAATACAATCGATATCGTAAACATCCATATAAACCAATACAATTGTCCAAAGAATGAATCTAAAAGATTACAAGGCTTTAAAAATCTAAAAAAACAAGTTTAGGCGCTCTTCATAGATCATCCAAATTAGTATCCTGTAATTAACAAAGTAAAAAAACATATATGTTACATGTGTTGATACTGCTACGACTTAGGGAAAGCTAAACAATAGACAATGTAGTGAAACATATAAGTAAGATAGTGACTCAGAGACTATAAACATATAAGACAATGTAGCTAAACAATAAATGATATATATTTTTACATGGTCGTCATTCTATTGTTGTTGTGCTGCTGCTGCTGCCACTGCCGCTGTCGCTACTACCTCCGCCAACTCATTAGGACTCAGAGACTGCAGATGCCCGCCCAGTATACGAAAAAGATCACGATCCTGACAGATCACTCTCACACAGTCAGCAGGAGTATGATAGGCTGGATCACCTGATGACAGTGTAGACTGGGTGGCAGAGCTGCCTGTGCCACTGATGGTCGGGCGCCATTTTTGTCCTTAGCCTTTGACATATTTTTTCTTCACGAAGGATGCCCTCTCCCATAATTCTTGATCAGTCGACGGACACGGGGTGCCTTCAGGATAGCGCTCGTTCATTAAGCCCTTATAAGTGTCCTGTCAGAAGATGAACAATTAAATAGTTAAAAATAAATAAAAAAATACTAAAAAAGGTCGTCACAATTTATAAACAACATATTAGGATAAAGTGAACTTATTACCGCTATCTGAATAGCCTCAGGCAGACCATCGCGGGTGGCCATATACACATCCAACCAATTGATAGGTTGACCTTGAGACTGAGACTCCTACAGTTCATTTTCTCATATTATTATGTAAACATCTGATATTTTAGCTACAAAAGATGACTATAAACCTAACATACGTACCCTGGTAGCAATGTGTTGCAACTATGATATACTGCCGCCCCGATACGTACCTTTTGCCTTCTCGTCGTCTGATACACCTGAGGATCTGTTCGAGGTGACAGTCTTGCGCCTCTTGTCCCAGCTCTCAGCTCTCCACTGGTCACATATCTGCACCCATATGGGTTGTGCGCACCACCAGGGGCTATGCTCATGCATATACTACTCACCCTGTCCTAGATGGTCAATCTCAGCATTGTGCAGGGCTTTTTATCGTTCCTTGTTTGGATTATCTTTAGTTCGGACGGCGCACTTCTGCCAGAATAGTGTCTGAATAACTGATGCCTGTGCGTCGTCCCATCTATACCGCTTCTGCAAATAAAATAACAATAATAATATTAAAATTGTTATATTACTAAACAATATTATTTTATTAACTATGTATTATCTATCAGAGTGATAAAAAAAATATACCTGAAATTCAGCCCAAACTGCATCCTTATGGGCGAGAGGTGTGCTCGCCCATGTAATCACTGGCGTAGGCCAGTTATGTAAGCATAATTGCGAAATGCACTTCACAATTTTACTATCTTGAAAATCACTACAATATACAATAATTTACATTAAAACCCTTACATTTAAATCACTACTATATTTATAATAATGGAAATATTAAACCCTTACATATACACGATATTTAACTTACGTGCTTTTTGGAGGAGGACGAATCTGTATAAGAATGCGATCATCTGAATTAGCCGGGGCCTTCGGCACATGATTAGGGCCCCGACCTAACCCGCGCTTTTGTGCTGCAGGTTCAGAAGACATCTATAAATAAAAAATTTAGGATGTTAGTATGAGTTATAAATGAAAGGTACATAAACATGTCAAGGATATAGAGAACATCAGGATATGTAATTGTATGTAATACAATTAAAACTAAACATACATTTTATAGAAAAGGACAATAGAGAAATGAAAGGTACTATAGAGAAAGGTACATGAAAATCGTATAGAAAATAATTAACTACGACAACTATAAATGAAAGGTACTATAGAGAACATTCCTATATGTAATTCATTGTAATACAATTAAAACTAAATATACATTTTAATGAAAATCGTTGTTTGAGTCAGAATCATTTTGTACAAGTATCGGAGATTCATAACCATCTTCTTCTTCAGATTCTAAGTCAGTGTTAGTCAATAACTCTTCCTCAGCATCACTGTCATCTGGCACAATAACTGTCTCGTGATCCAATTCATCAGGTTCATCTCCACCCTCTAACTGGATTACATAATTGTTGTCCTCTATATATATTATAGGAGGTCTATGAATCATCTCCTCTTGGTAGAAATCCTCGTCTATTACTTGGACACGACTGCGCGCGGGAGTATGAATTATAACTTGCCAATCTATAGGCGGTCTATCCCTTTTCCTAACAGGACTAGGAGTGTAGTATAATTGTACTGTTTGAGTTGGTAACACAAACAGTTCGTTGGAGTAAGCCGACTTATGGAGGTCAATATCGACGATTCCATATCTGTCAACACGTATCCCTTTTTCTGAATTAAACCAACGACACTTGAACAAGTTAATATGACCCCCATACGTGCCCTTGTACGACAACTCTACGATTTCCTCTAACTCTCCATAAAAGGCACGACCAAGCTCATTGTAACAATCTCCTTGAACACACACTCCAATATTAGTTATTCTTTTACCGCGAGCATATATTTTTGTATGAAATTCACATCCATTTATTTGTAACCATTGCGAATGACATGGTCCCTGTCTGGACCCATAGCTAGGACTTGTATATTTGGAGGAATCGTTCCCTCATTAAGAGCCTACAAAAATTTAATTGAATTAAATACATTCATAAATTAATACGATATATGTCATTCTTAATTAACTTAACTTACTTTGTCCTTTAGCCAAATAACAAATTTTTGATCACGACTAACTTGAATATCTTTATCAGTGATGCCGAGCTGATTTACTTTTAACTCGTCATCGTATGTTCTATAAAATTTTATAAACATTAACATATATTAATATGAAATTGCAGGTTAAGATATAGGTCTAATATATATGAATTTTACATGTATACCTCACAAATTCATCAATCTCTTCACAATTGAGAAGAATGTAAGTATGTGTAGCATGTAATTCTTGCTCAGAAAGGAATATGTGCTTTTCTTTTCTATAAGCGCAACCCGGTAAACCAAATACAGAAAGCCGACCATTTAGTTCAACATTGCCCCCATCATCATGTCTCGGGACTCGATTGGCCTTTGTCAAGACTTCATCAGGAAAATAGTTTGAGACAAACGTAGATATCTCATCGAAATGGTATGCCTCATATATCTACCCCTCGACATAAGCTCTATTCTTCACCTTCCTCTTAAGGTTTCCCATGACCCTCTCGAAAGGGTACATCCATCTATATTGAACTGGGCCACCAATACGAGCTTCATAGGGTAGATGGATTTACAAATGCTCCATAGATTCGAAAAAACTAGGAGGGAATATTTTTTCAAGCTTACACGTGATCTCAATGATGTTCTTCTCAAGTATAGACATGTCCTTTTCATTTAACGTTTTTGAACATATGTCTCTGAAGAAATGACTAAGATCAGTCAAACCATCCTATATTGGTTTATCAAGCAAGTCCCGAAATGCTATAGGCATGAGTCTCTCCATGAACACATGACAGTCATGACTCTTCATCCTTTGTAATTTCCCACCTATAATACACCTTGCAATATTTGACGCATATCCATCTGGTAGTTTCAGAGACTTTATCCATGTGCACACATCTTCAACCTGCTTTCTGGACAATGTTTACCTTGCATGCGATTTGACCATCTTACCATTAGTAGATTAATAAAGTTCTAATCCAGACGCTTACAAATATCTTTCATGTCCAACCGTGCCTTATCATTATCTTTCGTCCTGCCCGCAATACCCATCACGGTGTTAAACACATTGTCGAACACATTCTTCTCAATATGCATCACGTCTAGATTATGACGAATCAAATTTGTAGACCAATAAGGCAATTCCCAAAAGATGCTTCTCCGAACCCAATTATGAGACACGCCAAACCCATCGATGATGTCAGAGGCAACAATCTTACCGAATGGGATGACCGGTAATCTCATCACATGGTCACGCATCTCCGTCCCCGACAGTCGCGGTGCTGGCATATCATGATCTACTTTCCCTTTCCTGAAGTGTTCTCTATTTCTTCGAAACGAGTGATCTACTGGCAAGAAACAACGATGACAATCAAACCAACATGGCTTTCGACCATTTGATAGATTAAAAGACTTTGTATGACCCATACAATATGGATAAGCCAACTTCCCGTGTGTACTCCATCCAGATAACATACCATAAGCAGAAAAGTCACTTATGGTCCACATAACCGCTGCCCTAAGGTTGAAATTTGTTTTCGTGGAAACATCCCAAGTTTGTACGCCATCCTCCCACAATACCTTCAACTCGTCTATAAGAGGTCTCAAGTAAACATCTAGATTCTTTCTAGAACTCTTGGGACCAGGAATCACAAGTGAAAGAAACAAGTACGGTTGTTTCATACACATCCAAGGAGGCAAGTTATACGAAGTAACAATCACAGGCCAGCAGGAGTACGGAACAGCTGAGTGGTCGAATGGGTTGAAATGATCAGTAGACAATCCAAGCCTCACATTTCTAGGTTCCAATGCAAACCCCAGATGTGCTAAGTTGAAATCTATCCAAGCCTGCCCATCTGCAGGATGGTTCAGTTCTCCATCTTTGGTTGAAGATTTCGCATGCCAAGTCATATGTTCAGCTGTTCTTGAGGACATGTACAATCTTTTGAGCCTTGGTGTAATTGGAAAATACCTTAAAATCTTAAAAGGTATATTCGTCTTTTTTGTAGTTACACCCTCTTTATTGGGCCTAAATCGATCACGATAGCAACACGTGCACTTTGTCATCTGTTCATTTTCCTTATAAAACAACATATAATCGTTTGGACATGCATCGATCTTTTGATATCCAAGATCCAACTTCTTCACCATTTTTTTACAATAGTAGTAGTTATCGGGCAATTTTTCGCCGACAGGCAACATACTTTTAATGGCCCTCAAGAGTGACTCAAAACACTCATGGCTCATATTGTGGTCAGCCTTGATGTTAAGTAATGTCGCCACTGCAGACAATGTAGTGTGCTTCATGCAACCATGCCACAACGGTTCGCTACCCTCGTCTAACAACTTAAAGAATGCTTTGGCATCAGAATTTATAGATTACTCTCTGCCTTGTTCCCAATCAAAATTCGGCCCTGCAATATCATGAACCATGTCATTCATACAATGGGTACTGCTGCCTGGATTGTGTACTTGTGTGTTGCCACTATCTCTTCTCTGCCCATGTGCCCACCAACATTCTTTGTAATTGTTCATGAACCAAGAAACAAGTAAATGATAGTTTACTATGTCTCTGTCCATATAATTTATATTCTTACACTTTAAACAAGGACATCTTATCTTGTTCTGACCATTAACACATTTCGGGTGACTATACGCATAATCTAGAAATACTTGACAACCAGCTCCAAATTCTGCTGTAGCACCTATCTGGGCACTTGACTTTCATCGTCTCATCCAACTACGGTCTGAATAGAGGTCCATGATACCACGTTACCTATGTCAACATGAATTATTTTATTCCCTTGTAGAGATTTACAATTCAGCTCAATGCCATTTATGATGCTTATAAATACATATAGATGTATATGTACATATATAACATGAGTGTGCATCATATATGATTAGGCATAAATTGAATAAGGATACATGCCAAAACAAATTTACACAGCTATTTCAGCAGAGTCTCCCCTATAATATGGACTACCCACATGCACGAGGGCATGCATACTTGACCATTTTTAGGCATATAAGAGCAACAAGAATGTATAAGCAATTAACATAACATCACATATACTCATTGCCTTTATATATTCCAGGGTCCAGGCTGTTGAACTATTTAGTATAACGTTGTATAAGAATCTATAATGATTCACCAACTAATAGCAAGGACCAGGCTGTTGATTGGTTCTTGGTATGGCTAATGTTTTACACTATCTTAGCCTTACATGTGGGACCTCATCTGCCGGTGTGACTTGCCTAGGTTTTGTGGTTCAACTGTGTACAACATTATTATGAGTATTTGGCGGTTGCTTTAAATACATAACTTTGATTGGGTCATGACGTAGGCAATAAGCCGGTTAAGATGGTTGGAACTTTAAGGTTTCCTTATAGGTATATGGTGGAATATCTTTATCTTGAGTCTCTCGAATCATTTTCTAGTCTTTGTCCAATCAAATCACGTGTTGGATTATAGAATAGGTAAGTGTGGGTTTCTGTTCAATACTAAACTAGGAACTTAGTGAGGATGGAGACCGGAGAAAGAACAGTCCAAGAGAAGAGTGAGAAACCCCTTAACAGATATAGAATAAAGGCTATTTGTGCGGCAAAATGGTGGTGGGAATGTAACATTCATAGATAAGTCAATACCACTTCTATTTCCTAAAAAAAATGTGCCAATGGCTTATCACTAGATATGCTCATTGTTCAAAAAGTTTCATTTTCAGTCCTTATTGTAGCTACGTGGCATATAAGGACTGATTCAATCCATAAAAATAACAAATACAAATAAATCCTTGAGTTATAGGATTATTCTTTGAAAGAATACTGGAACCTTTCTGTCCCATGTCCTTGAATCTTGTTTTCCAATTTGGAAACATTCTTAGGTGTCAGATACATTACTTGAAATTCCCACATTACATGTTTGATGTCTGACATATTTGTTTCATCATTTGGTCATATATAAATAGACATAATATTCTAGATTCTTCTGAAGGTATAATATTATGTTGCAGTGTTGAAACAAAAACAACTCAATTCAATTACAAGGTACATCTGTTATATGAATTATTACTAGTTTTTACCTAGATTCATATATCCTCCAGGCACACACTAATAATAAAACTAATAAGTCGTCGTTGAGCTGCATCACTCATGACAACTTAATCAGCTCCAAAATTAACTACTATCAGACAGTTCATAAAGCAGTAGCTAATCTAAGATGAAGAAATTATGAAATGCAATATTTAAACAGTCTTTCGTTACATCTGAATCAAACTAAGGTTCCAATTTAAGAGTAGAGAAGATAACTCTGCAGAAATTTAAAATTAGTGTACATGTAGTGTATAATGCTTGAACAATCAATTCAATTCAACCAAATATGAAATAATATAATAGAATATAACATATGATATTTAAATACAAAAATTTCAATTCAAGCATCATTTGAAGCTCAAACAAGAATAGCATGCTACACCCTAAAATTGAGTAGACAAATGTACCTTGTTTTTGGTGTCTGCTCTTTCTTTTAGTTAGTAGAGTTGCTTTCGATAGTAGAAATCGGAATCCTGGGGTATTTGAAAAGTAAATTACATTATACTGCCCTCAATTGCTAACAAATTCATAAAACCATCTCATGATAAATTACAGTATATTAAAAATTAAAGATATTCAATAAACATGGTGGCAGTGAAGTGCTTAAAGGACTTATCGGCGGTGGTACGGTGGTGGTGAAGCTTCGACTGGCCGGTGATATTGGCGGTGAACCCTCTTCTCTTCTCCCCCTACTCCCTCTTCTCCCTCTGCGTCCCCTCTTTTCTTTTCTTCTTGACTGATTCGAGCGAATACCTGAATCTAATTCAGGTTATAAGGATCAGCGACCGCACTCAGCTTCCGCATGCGGTCGCTAATTTTTAATAATGTGGACATAGCAGTGACCGCTAGCGGTCGTTCATATAGATTGGTCGTCGCGCCTAATTTTTTCTCCAATTTTTGGGAGGGAAATTTTTATTAGCTACCGATCAGCGACCGTCTACAGTCGCTGATATAAACTAGCGACTAGAATCCTGAGCGGTCGCAGATAGCGGTCGCTATTACTATTATCAGCGACCAGATAGGGCGGTCACTGATATCATTGGTCGCAGATGGCCCTTTTTCTTGTAGTGTTAGGTATTCCTTAGCGAGCCACGTTCAGTGAACTTATTCTCTAATAAGCACCTACATATTTACTTTAGGATCTCCACACAAATGATCATGAGATCAATCATCCTCATCCAATGAGCAAGCAATGTATGTACTAATCTATCAGGATTCACTAATCACCTAATTAGTAATCCAACGATTGTAAACTATTTTAGTTTTAAGCCTTCTAAGAATTTAGATCTCATTAGAATGAACATCATCATTATTCTAAAAGCATTGCTTAAAACTATGGATTTATCACATATTATAAAATAGCATCATGTAGATAATTAAAAGCCTTTAATAAATTAATACTTTTTATTAATAAATGAATAAGATTGTTACAAGGTATATACTTTATCATCAAACATGATTAGCTTGTGTGCATACTACTTTCACATATGGCCTTATATACCAAATTTAACACGTTAATCATATGTTGTATTATAAATTTACACATATATATGTTAATATGTTAACGTAGTATGTTTTTACTATGTTGTATGAACCATAACATCAGTTTCATAAAATATATGTAGTAGATTGTTTATTCAAAATTACAGAGTATGAAAATATGGTCATATGGCCTTACGTACCAAATTTGATACGTCAATCATATGTTATATCATAAATTTATACTTTTATATAATTATACATGTTAAAACGAAGGAATCAAACTATAAATGAATAGATTCGATGTTTTAATAAACTCGTAGTGTTGATTTTCATGTTTTGTATTCAAAACTTTTAAAAATATCAAGAACGGTAAATTATATGTTTTGATTATGTAAATTATGTGTTATAACATGTTAAAATCATGCTAGAAGGGTGGAGTAGTAAGTATATGTGTATTACAGTGTTTGGGTATGGCTAATTTCGTGTAAGAATAAATTAATTGGAGGTGTTGGCCATGTTCTGCAATTTTTCACGAATTACAAAACTGTTACTGGTTCGCCGCGCCCCGACGCCAGATCCATGCCTTAAGGCTCGTGCCGCAGCGCCACCGCACCGCAGTGCCAAAGGCCAAGCCGCAGCGCCACCGTGCCGAGGATAAGTCTATCTGTGGCGCCGCAGCGCCACTTTGCAAAATGTCCAGAAATGAAATTTTCCTAAATATTCAAGTCTATGAATGTGATAGTAACCTAATCTAATAAACATAAAAATATGTTAGAAGTACAATGAGATGTTAAAATAGATTCTTAACATATCAATAACACATTTAAGTATGGATTGAATTATTGAATGCATAGTTAGCTTATTATTCGTGAAGTGTAAATTATGTGACAACAAGTGTGATAATGTGACTAAGTATAGTCATAACCAAAGTTAGACAAAAGAATGAACTTGTGATGACTAGTTACATTATAATTAACTGGAATTGTGAATGGAAATGATATGTAGGATTAATTTAAGGAACCTGTATAATTAACGTGTAATCTACGCGCGAGGCAAGTTTTCTAACCCTACTTGCTATCATTATTCAAGTTTGTAAATTACGTCGAGTAAATTCTCATTACTATTAATCAAGTTCAATTTGTTATATTAAAGATTATTTATCTTTTCAAAGTACGATTTCGTTATACAATACTTGTTCTATTGTATATCTCTTGAAAATGTTATTCGATTTAAATATAATTTATTGTTGAACCTTGTTAGACTAGTGAACCCTTATTGATTTGACTAGTCCATAGTTGATGAACGTTCTAAATTTCAGAACCCTTATTGATTTATTCAAACCAAACTTCCTTTGGTGCGGACTCGAATGTCAAACTGAGATGAACAACCTTGTAAAGGAGATTACTTATATGTTAGCATTAAGATATGGTGCACAGTATGGTACTAAGGGCTGATCCCCCTAAGTACGAGTAGAAGAGTCCATAGTCTTATGACTATTAAAGATTTTAAGCATAACCCTTGATAACCTAGGACATAGTTCAAGGTCTTATGACACTCAGAAATCTTTTGATTCTTATTATTCATTCTTGATTCAAAAGTTGAGTTGTGCTCCAGAAGTCTTTGATTCACTCGTATATTATTATATATTGTTATTTCATTTTTATACTTGTGGGCAATCGTGCTCACTCTTGCTTAATAATAATATTACAGTTAAGAACGAAAGGTCCGACGAGCCTTCTACTAGCAAAGGCAAGGGCAAGATTAACAAGTGATAAAGACTTGTTATTTTATGTGATGATGTATTTCTGTTTTAGACTTATGTTAATGTTGTGTAAGACGATTAATTGTTTATGTATCCGTAGTTAAGATTTACGGTTAGTATGACCTGGGATTGATGTATTTATTTCAGATGATGTAACTCCTTAAGGAGAGGATTTCTTTCTATCTATTTACGTTTTCAGTTATTATGGGTAGATAGATATATGATGTTTGTATAGTGAACACCAAATCATGTGGGAATGGAAGTACCCGGATTTAGGGGTGTCACAGACTTAATTTACCCAGTGAACGATTAAGAAATCCCTTGAATATAGAAGTTGTGAATAAGGAAGTAATCCATGTGGAATATGTTTACAGAAATTGTCGCGCAAACATTAGAAATCATGAACTAAGCGTAGACTTGATCCCGATAACATTGGGAGAGTTTGACGTAATATTAGGAATGGAATGGTTGTATAGCCATGCTGCAATAATTGACTATCATAATAAAAGTGTGAACCTTCAGACTCCGAATAAGTCTAAGGTAGTGTTTTATGGTAGCTCATCGCTTAAGCAATCGTGTTGCCTTACGATGATGCAGGCCAAGAAATTGTTAAGGAATGAATGTGTAGGTTACTTAACATACATTGTTGATACCTGAAAAAAGGGAGTAGAAATTTAGGATATACCTATAGTTAGAGAATTCCAAGATGTATTTCCGAACGATCTGCCTGGTCTTCCACCAGACAGAGAAATCAAATTAGTAATAGACTTAGCACCGGGAATGGCACCAATTTCGAAAGCACCATATCGTATGGCACCAGTAGAAATGAAGGAATTGATGATTCAATTGCAAGAATTGCTAAATAAGGGTTACATGCAACCAAGTATGTGTGATGCCCCCAAATTCGGGTATCTTCCAACCCGACATATGGTACTACACGGTGCTACAGTTCATACATACATTCAATTGAAAAGCCTCAAAAGAACGAATATATCTTATATATATTCCAAACAATATTACCATTCCCCTGCTTCTTTATAACCATTACATTTGTTCTTGTCATAATATCAAATACTAACAGCATTCAACCTATATAATTATAAAAGCAATCTATAGGTTCGCCTTAGCATTCCCTTTATCTTTACCGGATCCTTCGGTCCGTTCGATCTTAGCTGCATTCATATGGTTCAAGCAAGAATGAGCATAACTAGCTCAGCAAGTATGAGAATTTCATTTAACAATATGCTTGAAACATACAAATCGTATATCTTTAATAATTGAACAATAGTTATGAAGTACTATCGATAATTCAAAATAGCACTTCTTTTCCTTCAAAACATTTCATCATGAACAACATTCATAAAGTTTGGTTCAAGACCATGAGCATTCAATACTTTCTTTGAAAAGGACAACCCGGTACCAAGTTCGTAAGTTCGGCATATCTTAAGAGCACGTCTAGGTGATCAGCCTATAGTACTTTATGTTGTACAACACTACTTTCTCTAAACGTATGTACGTTTAAGGTTTGGTAACATCATGTGCCTGTCGTTTGACGACAAAACATTTGTTTATGCATACTCAGTCTTCCTTTGAAAATCATACCAAAATAGTTTGGCAAAACTTAACAACTTTGATAACATTTCAATAGATTATAAGAAATCCCGAAATCATCTTAAGTCTAGCCGAAGGAATTGGCTTCGACTTCATCATACATTAATTCATGCGTAAGGTACATGAATTACAAAGCTTGTCCAAAGAATTCAGACAAGGGTCAGAATACTTGCCTTTGGCGTCTTCTACAGTCAATACAAATTCTCTTTGATTCTTTAAGGTCTCTACAATACATAATCATGTAACATACACAATCTAATCATTCATTAGATTTGTTTAACATTGATTACGATTTATCGTAATGTTTTACATTCATGTTCAAGCACTCTTTCTTCAACCTTAAGTTGTACTACTTATGGTTTATAACATCTTCGACAATGTTACTTTAGGTTTCAGTTCATTAGTAATTAACCAATTCCATTCTATATTCATAAACCTTCTTTACTGTGCCTTGTCTAGTGATCGCGCTGCGGTGCCAGCTTCCCTTTATAAGTCTCACGCTGCAGCGCGAAACTTCAGTAACTAATGGTCGGACTTGGCATTGCGGCGCCATCCCCAGTACACTTGGCCGCGCTATGGCGCCACTTTTTAAGCCTTGGGCCACACCGCAGCGCCAGCCCTGTGCCTCAGATAACTTTGATAGAAAATTTCTTTTGTGAGATTCCCGAGCTCATAACTTCTTCGTTATAAGTATGAATTGGCTCGTTCAAAAGCCGTTAGCTCACAAATCATGTGCTCTATGATGTCATTAAAAAACATTTCATTTTCGAATCTTTTAGCTCAGAATTCACCAATTAGTTCATTATTACAAAAACGATAAACGTTCGTGAACGTTCAAAGCTCGTTTCTTCGTTCTAAGTCAAAATTTGGTCATTTTCGAGTCCGCAACTCAATAATTCCAATTGAGACTCATGTCCATCAAAAATCAACGTTTCTGAGTTCAATGTCAAAATTTGACTTCCATTCCGAGAATTTCACGATTTCGACGATTATCGTCTAATCTCGTAAATTCCGCCTTAACTTCGTTACTTAAGATTTTTACACCATTTCAAATGGATTCATTACATTATACTAACATCCTAACCAAACATATTTCATTATGTATACACATGAAAGTTCTTACATGTTCTTCATGAGTTCATAACTTATATAAGTATGAATTTCTTGTTTATGGCTTATTAAGGTTTAAGTCCATTAATTAGCCATTCTTATCACTTCTTAGCATACAAGTTCTACCACTACTCACATCTCTAACAATTGAAGAGAGGAAGAATCATGGTTTAAAATCATTACCTTTGAAGATCAAACTTTGTTCTTCTTCTTCAACTATGAATGACTAGCTTTTCTAACTTTTTCTCTCTAACAAATAAGCACTTAAGTTGTTGGTGAAAATGTAACAAGTAACAAATGATCTAGCTCATCCCTTATTTATAAAAAATCCAAGGTTAGGGTAGTTTAGTCATTAAGAAATCCTACCTCCTTAATTAACCTCCTTACTATTCATTACTTGGAGTCCACAACACTTATCATTTACTTGCTCACCAAGATCATGCCATGTGATCATGGGGTCCACATGGGTTGCCCCATGGGTCATTTGTAACGCCCAAAAATCTGGTCTACCTTCAGACCCGAACTCCGTGCGTCACTGCCATATATCTTACCAAACATACATCATTATATACTAAAATATAATAACATATATTCTAAAATCCCAGGTTCTATAACCACAAAACCTCTTTCACTACAAATAATGATAATTACATTATAATTTACATCTTACACGAGTGACTTTCATCCGCCACAAAGGATTTATAATTGTTCATTAAACTAGTCTATAGTTTAATTCTATCATTCTATATTACAAGTCTTCACTTGCTCTTCACGCACATTCATATAATGAATGACACTTCGTCTGAATACCGCTCAGCTTGATCTTTACGGGATCCTTAAGTTCTTTCTAACATCGTTTGCTGAAAATGTTTTTATTTAAAGCAAGTGTGAGCATTCAATTGCCCAGCAAGTCATAATAGTTGAACAAACAACTTCAAGAGTTTAAACATTCTTCAGAACCTCGATAACCGAACAAAGGTTATGAAGAATGTTTAAACTCTTGAAGTTGTTTGTTCAACTGTTTTGACTTGCTGGGCAATTAAATGCTCACACTTGCTTTAAATAAAAACATTTTCAGTGAACGATGTTAGAAAGAACTTAAGGATCACGTATAGATCAAGCTGAGCGGTATTCAGACGAAGTGCCATTCATTATATGAATGTGTGTGAAGAGCAAGTGAAGACTTGTAATATAGAATGATAGAATTAAATTATAGACTAGTTTAATGAACAGTTATGAATCCTTTGTGGCGGATGAAAGTCACTCGTGTAAGATGTAAAGAATAATGTAATTATCATTATTTGTAGTGAAAGAGGTTTTGTGGTTATAGAACCTAGGATTTTAGAATATATGTTATTATATTTTAGTATATAATGATGTATGTTTGGTAAGATGTATGACAGTAACGCACGGAGTCCGGGTCTGAAGGTAGACCGGATTTCGGGGCATTACAGGTTGGTATCAGAGCTGATAGGTTATAAATCTTAGGTAAGAGTACCTAAGACTATAATCGTAGAGAGAATGATAAGAAGATCACCACGTGATCATAGTAAATCGTAATAACAAATGAGCTATTAAACGATGAATGATTTATAGCTAATGCTATTAATGAATGATACTACGAAGTAGTACGGGAAGAAGAACTCAGATTGAGTTGTAAAGGTTACTATACGAATTAAAGAAAATTCGTATTAAGTAGAAGAGGAAGTTAGAAGTTGTAAGATTTCAATTGAGGACTCATGTGATGGCTGAGTTGTATGAACCTTTGTATGGGCAGAGGTTTGTGCTTGGTGTAACAACTGCTCAGTTTATTACAGTGATAATCATTGGAATTGGTCGCGCTATTAAGATGTATATGACGGGAAGGTGAATCTTTTCTCATGTATATACTTGATAGATAGAGAAGGTTAAGGTAGGTGCGAGTCTTGAAACTCATACTTATGGTAAGTTCGTGACTCATAATAGTATGGTATGTTTTTGAATGTTTCAGTGAATGGACGCCAAAGGTCTGTCTGGATGTTCTTAAACTCATATTATTGTGGAAAGTTCCTGAACCCATAATGTGTGATAAGTTGATGGATTGTACTAAGAAATAGGAATGTTTAGACTGAAAACGAAGTATTTTCAGTAGACTTAGGATTGAAGGTGCTAGTGAAGTTTAAGTATTGTCGCAGAAAGACAATGAAGGAAGATGGAGAATAGGATATTCCAAATCCCTAGCTATGCTAGATTTCGAAGTTTATTCAAATCGTGCTGAATTGTACATTTTGAAAAAGAAAAGAATTGGTTCAACTTTTTGGAACCAATAGATTTTAAAAGAGCTATGCTTTTTATGTCTATGCCAATTGTTTCGGCTAGACAGAAATTGATTTAAAATATCAAAATGAATTTTATATCATCAGTGCATTTGATGCAAGGATGGTAAAAAGATGGAGTTGTTAATGCAATTAAACCTGGTATGGAATTGATCAGAGGATTAATAACCTGCTATGGTATGATGTATAATGACGAAGTTATAAACTGACGAAGTCCTCAACGTACTGTGAAGAGTACGGTATCACGACGTCATGAAACGTTTTGAAAAGAATTTAAAGAAGTAGTCGATGTCAAGCGAGTTGACTAGACGAATGTTTCAAGAAATATCCAAATTTTTGGTACTAAGTCTGAGGTGAACATACCCTGAAATGGGGTTATACGTTAGGCTGATCACCTACGTATGGAAGAGGTAGTTTACCTTCTTTGTGATTGTAAACTTACCGTGTAAGAAAGGTTTACGGCGAGAGGTTGTTTAACCTTGTAAGAGTTCATGGTCAATTTGACCCCTCAACAAAAAAATGAAATGTTTTAAAGGAATCTTTATATTCCTAGTTATTCCTTTCACTTCATGATTCTTGATAGGTTATGGAGGTTAGGAATGATGGAAAGATAAGAACTTCTTTGAAGAGAAGTTGAGGAGAAGGGTAAGCTAAAATTTCGAGGACGAAATTCTTTGAAGGAGGGAAGAATGTGACAACCCGAAAAATCGGATTGTCAAGAATTTAAGTTAAAGAATTAGTTATTAATAAAATGAATTTTTATTAATACTATTCTGTGCTATGTGTTCATTAATCGTTCTATAACCTAGAATGATTATTAATCGGGAGGATTCTGGCTACGAGCTAGATTGAACGAGTATGAATTTTCAAGACGAAAATGAAATTTTTCCGGGAATAAAATATTTTTTGGGGAAAAAGACGAAATAGGCACTATTCACCTATTTCTGCTCGGAGATTATTTTTGAAATTCTGAGAAGTTCTGGATTACGTTTAATTCTGAGACGTGATGGAATATTCAATAATATTTCAGTTATGGCAAAAACGAAGTTTTCTCCTGCGGACTCAAAACCTAAGGGTTTGGGAAAGTGAGTTCCGAGAATTTTATGATCGCGTATAATAATTAGGGTTATTATGCGTGAGAAATACGAGTATGATACGAGTTATTATACGAGTATATTACGAAGATTAGTACGACGTATAATACGAATATCGTACGAACAATATACGAAGAGAATACGAGAATACGAGAAAGGAATGCGTAGAATACGATCGTAGAATGCGATAAGTCTTAATGGACTTGGTGTTCATGGACTTTGTAGAATCTAATTGGACTTGGATTATGTCAAGCCCAATGATTTACGAAGTTAAGCCCAAGTTAGGCCTAATAAGAATTAGGGTTAAGGCCCAAACCAAGAAAAGAAACCGCGGATCGAACCGATGGGTAAACGAATGGGTAAAAACCATTGGGGCAACCCATGGGGTGACCCATGGGCATGTGGTCCGGCCACTTGGCCACCAATTAAGGGTGGTGGCCAAGTTAACTTGGTGGCTAAGTTGTTAAGGAGGTGTGAATAGTAAGGAGGTGGAGGCAAAATGACCAAAATGCCCTTTGCTTGGAAATTCTATAAATAGAGAGTTTAACTTTCATTTTCTAGGATTTTGAAAATCCTAGAACTTGAGAGAGAGGGAGAGCTCGGTTGGAAGAGGAAGAAGAAGAGTATGAGCATGAAGGCTCGGATCAAAAGTGATCGTGAAATAGAAAAGCTAGCAAATCGCCGGCTTTGTCTAACGGAAGAGAAATAAAGAAGAACGGTAATCCGAACCCTAGTTTCTTCTACTATTTTCTTTAAGTCTAATATGTTTAAAATATAACTTAATGAGAATAAGAAGTAAAAGATGTTAGTAATGATTTCATATGGTTGAAATCATGAGAAAATAAGAAAGGAGAAATAAGAAATTTAGTTTATAAATTTCTTAAGCAAGTATAAGATTCGTGAGGATTTTGAGAGATCCGAATGAATATTATGAATGAGTAGGTGAATTAAGTAATGAATGGTGTTCTATAACATCAAATTCCAAGAAAAAGTGAAATCGTAATCCAAAATATCGATTAAAAACGAAGAACGCGAAGAACACGCGAAGAACGCGTAGAACGTTGTTGATGGACAAATTTAAAATCATCGTAGTGTAAATGTTGTTGATGGACAAGTTTAAAACCATCGCGTATAAGTTAGATGCTTATTGCTTGGTTAGGAACGTTAGAAACGTTCATGAAGAACGGATTAAAACGGAGCTATAACGAAGTTATGGCGAAATTTCGTAAAAGACGAACGAGAATTTTGAAAGTTAGTAAATGAACCCGAACGTGTAGGGTTTCATAAGAATGTAAGAGAACGTATAAAACGTGAGTCGTGGACTCAAGAACGAACGAATTTCGAGTTCGGATGACCTAATTACGGACGAACGAACGAAGAACGTTAAAAGCGTAAAATGAACGAAGGGTTAAGATTAAGCCAATTGAATGTCATGTTAACGGATTCAGAATGAAGTTTTGTCTAAGGCATATTAAAGTACGTAAGATAAGGAAGAGAATGGCTTTGGAACGATCTCGTTCCGAGTTATAACGAAGAAGTTATGAGATCGTAAATTAAGCACTCAAACTTGACTTAACACTAAGAAAAAAATTTCTAGGTTTTTGTCTTGGCGCCGCAGCGCAAGAAGGGGCGCCGAAGAGCGAAAAGGGGCGCCACAGCTCAAGAAGGGGTGCCGCAGTGCGAGCTTGGCATACACTTCTGAAGAGTGGCGCCGCAGCGCGAGAGGATAGGCAAGGCACGGCGCCGCAGCGCCAGTGCAGTGCAATACCCAGAAATGAGATTTTAACTGCTCAATTTCTCGGGGGATGTGCAAGAAAGAAGTATGAACATATAGTTCATGTAATGCAACACTTAGTCAAGTGTTTTAAACCTTTAGCAAAGGTTGAACGAAAAGATTAAACGAGAATAAAAGACAAAGAAGTAGATGCGGGTTACGGAACCGATGTCCGGGGACCGTAGTCGCGATAAACGAACGTGAGGGATTGCTATGGTTGTGATTCCTTAGACGTTGGTTGACGATGTTAGTGTATAACATTTTGATATTATGACATGGCATTGAGAGATGAATGTAAAGCGTATAGACGCTATGAACGCAACGTAGTTACAATGAACGATCGGTCTTAGCATACAACGAACGGTATGGCTTCGACATTAAGAAAGAATAATGAACATGGGGTTAATGGGATGGATAATGATGAAAGTAATTGAAACCTTGAGTAAAGGTTGAATGAGAGATTAAAAGATGAATAAGTAAAACGTTGAATACGTAAACGATCCTTGTGAATTGTATTCGCGTTGGACGAACGTGCTAAGTGTACCCTAGTTGTATGACTTAGACATTGACGAAGATAGTAAGTAAGATACGAATGGTATCAAGAGAGCCGTAACGAACGGTAATAAGATTACTGAAAGCCGAATATAAGTCGGGTGAGAATGATAGAATGAAAAGTAAGCGCTGAACACTTTAACCAGCGTAAGGGTTGAGTGTAAGCGAGTGTTAAACGGGCAGAACCTACACCCTGTGTATGGTTTAACCGTAATATAATGCAGAATGTTGATTAACCATGAACGGTGAAGAAACTAAATTGGAGATAATAACGTATAACGTTAAGACGCCGAGTTAATAAGTATAACTTGGACAATGTTCCGAGTTAAGGGAACCGGACGCTGTAAGATATGAATAAGTTCATATAAAATGTTTAACACTATGGTCTCATAGTATTGACATTGAATGATCGTTCCGAGTATACAAAAGATTGTATGACTTAGACGATAAAGAATGATTCCTGAGGTATGGCATTTAGTTGCCAGAAAGCCATAAGGAATATGAAGTTGACTTAACGAACATTATAGTTTAATGGTTCGGATAAGTTAAGGTAAGTTAGATTGTAGTACAATCGTAACCTTTGATGGTTGACATATGGGAGCTGGGCTAAACAATTCCTTCAGAGAGCGAAGGTATATACAAAATTGGCAACCGATCTAACTCACTGTGTGGGCAGTGTAGATGAGACGGGAACTTGTTTGTTAGTTGTTTGTGGGAAACCACTCAGAGTACCATATGGACTACTAGCAGAAAAGCGATGTGTGCTGAGTCCTAGAGAAGTATAAGAAGAAGATAAGAATGTGAATCATCAAAGATGATGAACGTGTTGAGTAAGACATCTCAGTATGTCATAAAGCCATAATCTGGTAATGAAAGTTAGTCGCGTAAGCTTAAATTACAAGAACACGAACCTTAAGAAGTAAAGTTAAGTAAACCAATGTGTAAGTCAAGTATATGACTAATTGGTGTACTTGTTATTTCCTTATTTGTTATATAGGGTTTTGGAATAGGCATTTCAGCGTAAACTGTAAGCTGTAGCTATGCGTAAGGCAAGTTTCCTAACTTCATTCATATTTTAAATGAATGATAGTTTCTAAAACTTCTCAGATGTTAAACTTGAGAGGTTCTGTCTATGTGGGAATGTGCGATATTTGTACAAGATGGTAGTATGTATGAGGCCTTGAGCCACAATGTGAGCACTTCGGTGTTTTTATGAGATGAACTGTTTTGTGATCGACCTGTTCAATACAAGTATGTTCGGATTATTCATGAACCGTTATTGTTAAGTCTGTGCTAATGATTCTAGCCAGACAAAATGTGTATGAAAAAGGTAGAAGAATGAAAGTATTTCAAAGTGAAAATGAGTATGGATTAAGATGATAGGAATCGAGATTATTCCTATTATTCAAGCTGCTTCATAACCTTTGTTCGGTTATCGAGGTTCTGAAGAATGTTTAAACTCTTGAAGTTGTTTGTTCAACTGTTATGACTTGCTGGGCAATTGAATGCTCACACTTGCTTTAAATAAAAACATTTTCAGCGAACGACGTTAGAAAGAACTTAAGGATCCCGTAAAGATCAAGCTGAGCGGTATTCAGACGAAGTGCCATTCATTATATGAATGTGCGTAAAGAGCAAGTGAAGACTTGTAATATATAATGATAGAATTAAACTATAGACTAGTTTAATGAACAGTTATGAATCCTTTGTGGCGGATGAAAGTCACTCGTGTAAGATGTAAAGAATAATGTAATTATCATTATTTGTAGTGAAAGAGGTTTTGTGGTTATAGAACCTGGGATTTTAGAATATATGTTATTATATTTTAGTATATAATGACGTGTGTTTGGTAAGGTGTATGACAGTGACGCACGGAGTCCGGGTCTGAAGGTAGACCGGATTTCGGGGCGTTACATCATTCATACATATTGGATCGATCCATAGATCCGATTCTTAATTTGGGCTTTAGGTTTTAATTAACTTAAACTATTCTTTGGGCTTGCATTTGCATTTAACAAACTTGGGCCTTAACAATACTTCATTAGGGCTTGTATAATTCCTACCAAATCCTACAAGTCCAATACATTTGGCTTAAAGCCTTATAATATATTATACACGTATTCTTCTCATATGCTAACTCGTATACTCATTCATAATATACGACATACCATTATTCATACATACTCGTATGATACTTCATATCATACTTATATTCATTACCTCGTACAATACTTACGTATCACACGATCATCGTTTATTTGTTAACGCTTTACTTTCCCTTACGTTCTCAAATTTAGTACACAGGTGAAAAACTGTGTTTATCATACTTGAATTATTATTACATAATCCATACTCCCTTATTATTCTATCGTTACGTATTTTTCGGAAATTCAAAAATAATTCCTGAGCTGAAATCCGTGAATAGTATTTTTCAGAAAATTTCTTGGAAAGCTTTTATTTTCGTCTTGGAAATTCAAACACTATAATTCCTTCACGTGGTCAAAATACTACAACATTCCGACATATCTAGGTTATAGAACAAGATTCATCTTACTAACACGTAATAATAACTTTTAATATAATTTTATTCATTATTTAATTAAATAAAATTATGTTACAATAAATTCGAATTTCTCGGTCGTTACATCCTTCCCCCCTTATAAGGATTCTATCCCCAGAATCTCGTCTTACATTAAACAAATAACTGAGGGAAATTATTTTTCATCTTTTCTTCAAGCTGCCACGTTGCTTTTTCGGCATCGTGGTTCATCCATAACACCTTTACCGAAGGTATAACTTTGTTCCGCAGAACTTGCTCTTTTCTATCAATGATTTGAATAGGCACTTCTTTGTACATCAAGTCCTTCTCAATATGAATTGGTTCATACTATATTACGTGTTTATAATCTGGCTTATAAGGACGTAACACAGATACATGGAACACATTATGTATTCTTTCTAAGTCCGAAGGTAACGCTACCATGTAAGCTACCTCTCCTACCCTTTTTAATATCTCGAAAGGTCCTATAAACCTTGGACTTAACTTTCCTTTCTTTCTAAAGCGTATCTTTCCTTTCCAGGGTGATACCTTTAGAAATACGTACGAACCTACTTCAAATTCTCTATCCTCACGATGCGAATCTGCATATTTCTTCTGTCTATCTTGAGCTGCCACGAGACGCATCCGTATCAGCTTCACTATATCTGCTGTCTGCTACACCAATTCAGGTCCTAGCATTTGGCGTTCTCCCACTTTGTCCCAACACAATGGTGTTCTGCATTTTCGTCCTTATAGAGCTTCGTAAGGCGGCATGCCTATGCTCGCATGATAACTGTTTTTATACACAAACTCTACTAGTGGTAGATGATCATCCCAACTACCCTTGAAATCCATGACGCAAGATCTCAACATATCTTATAGCGTTTGAATTATTCTCTCGCTCTACCCATCAGTTTGTGGATGATAAGCCGTACTCAACTTCAGTTGCGTTCCCATCTGTTCTTGCAGACTCTTCCAAAAGCTCGACTTGAATCGTGGATCACGATCTGACACAATCAAAATTGTTACTCCATGTCTGGAAATGACTTCCTTAACATAAAGTTTAGCTAATTGGTCTAAGTTATACTTAATCGTGATTGGAAAAAAGTGAGCCGACTTCATCAATCGGTCCACTATTATCCAAATCGCATCATACCTCTTCTGAGTAATTGGAAGTCCCACCACAAAGTCCATCAGATATGCTCCCACTTCCACTCCGAAATCTCCAATGACTATAACAAGCCACTTGGTTGTTGATGTTCGGCTTTAACCTTTTGACAAGTTAAGCACCTACTCATATATTTTGTTATCTCCCTCTTCATGTTTGGCCACCAAAAACTCTATCGAAGGTCTTGATACATCTTAGTACTACCAGGATGAATCGAGTACCTTGAACTATGAGCTTCTAGTAACACTTGCTCCTTCAATTCTATCTCATTTGGAACCCAAATTCTTCCTTCAAATCTTAATAATCCCTTATTATCAAGACTATACTTTAAATCTTTTTCATCGGTTAACCACTTCTTCATCTGGTCATACTCCTCTGTTCGGAGTTGCACCTCCTTGACTCTCTCTACAATGGCAGATTAAATCTCAGTTGTAAACAATCTCTACCCCGACTCACTCGGTAACTTCACCTCTAACTCCATCCCAGCCATCTCTGTTATTAACTCAGTTTGAGTCGTTAACATACACAATTTTTCCCGACCCTACATACTTAAGGCACCGACCACTACATTGGCTTTTCCAGGGTGATACAGGATTTCACAGTCATAATCCTTTATCAACTCCAGCCATTTCCTTTGTCTCATATTCAACTCCTTTTGTGTGAAGATATATTTTAGACTCTTATGGTCCGTGTATATCTCACATCTCTCCCCGTATAAATAATGCCTCCATATCTTCAAGGCAAACACTATCACGGTCAGTTCCAAATCATGAGTAGGATAAACCTTCTCATAATCTTTCAACGGTCGTGATGCATACGCAATGACCTTGCCATGCTGCATGAGCACGCAACCAAGTCCTCTATGCGAAGCATCGCTATAAACTACAAAATTTCCTGTATCGTCGGGTAAAGACAACACAGGCGCTTCACTCAATCTCTTCTTCAGTTCTTGGAAATTGTCTTCACACTTCTCTGTCCACACATATTACACCATCTTCCTTGTCAAGTTAGTCAACGGAGTAGCTATCTTTGAAAAATCTTGGATAAATCTTCGATAATATCCCTCTAACCCTAGGAAACTCCGTACCTCAATCGGCATTTTTGGCTATTCCCAACTAATCACGGCTTCCACCTTCGCTGGGTCTACTGAAATCCCCTCACGGTCGATAACATGACCCAAAAACTGTACTCTTTCCAGCCAAAATTCACACTTAGTGAACTTTGCATACAACTTATCCTTCCTTAGTGTTCAGCATGATCTTCTGGCATCTTAGAATAGACTAGAGTATCATCGATAAACAGTACGACGAACTTGTCGAAGTATTATTTGAACACTCTGTTCATCATATCTGTAAATATAGATGGTGCATTTGTCAACCCAAATAACATTATCAGAAACTCGTAATGACCATAACGAGTCCTGAATGTCGTCTTAGGTACATCCTCACTTCTAACCTTCAACTGATGATACCCCGTTCATAAATCTATCTTAGAAAAATACTTTGCCCCTTTCAACTGATCAAAGATACCATCGATCCTAGGCAATGGGTATTTATTCTTTATCGTTAACTTGTTCAACTCTCGATAGTCGATACAAAGTCTTAACGATTTGTCCTTCTTTTTCAAAAATAGTACCGATGCTCCCCACGGCGAAATACTCGGTTGAATGTACTTTTTATCCAACAGTTCTTGTAACTAAACCATCAACTCCTTCATCTCCACTGACACCATACTATATGGTGCCCTAGAAACTAGTGCCGCTCCTGGCACAATGTCTATCATAAATTCGGTCTTCCTATGCGGTGGAAGACTCGATAATTCACTTGAAAATATATCCACGAATTCTTTAACTATAGGTATTTGTTACATCGTTGCTCCCACTCTCTAGGTATCAACAACATGGCACAAATAGCCTACACATCCCTTTCTCAACAACTTCCTCGTTTGTATCATAGTAAGACAACACGAACGGCCTGGCGATTTATTACCGTAAAACACTATATGAGGCTGACTCAACGGTCTAATGTTTACACATTTCTTTTGGCAATCTATTATTACACCATGGTTAAGCAACCAATCCATCCCGAGAATTACATCGAATTCTCCCAACTTTATCGGTATCAAATCTACCAATAATTTACAACCTCGTATATCTACACAACAACTCCTATGGATATCTTCAACAGGAATTATTTCTTCATTCGCTACCTTGATATTCAAAGGTACATGCAATCTTTCGGGAAGTAATCCTAAACGTCTAGCAAAATCACATGCTATGAAAGAACAAGTAGCACCTGAATCAAATAACACGTAAGCATTTATGTTGTTGATCGGGATAATGTAACGATCCGGAATTTCAAATTGTAACATTAAATATTTATTGAATAATATAAATATTTATTCGATGTGTCTATTGTTGAAATTGATGGAATAAATATTTTATTGATATGATGATTGTTAATAAATATTAATGAATCTAAATTATTAGATAATATTCTAAATTAAATTAGTTTATAATTTAGAGAGTGTAATATAACATGAGAGGTTATATTGTTGTGATGATTTTAATAATTTAAATGGTATATTAATTATTAAATAAAATTATAACGAAATTATAATTTTATGTTATTTGTTTAAATAGAATATTTAATTAAAATGTGGTGTATAATTAATTTATTTGATTAATATTGGATATGGAAATCCAAATAATAATATGAATTATAAACTAAAATTGTTTGTTGAAATAAAATAAAGGAGTTTAATTTAGTTTTTGCCAAACAAGGCTTAAATATATTAATTCTTTAAAATTTAAAAGGTTTTCCCAAACAAGCCTTATGACTTTTGGAATTTCTAATTTTTGAATTTAATTAAAATAAATAAATTAAATAAATTAAATTAAAATAATAAATATAATATATTTATAACCTAAGCGTTATAACTGATATTATAATTAGTAGACGTATTAAGGTTATATCAGTTTCTTTTTACGTATACTTGTTATCAGTGAGGTTTTTGGCTTAAGCCTAAGAGAGAATTCAAATAACTTGAGAGAGAATTTGAGAGAAACTTAAGAATTTTACAAGCAACTTCAGTGTTTAGCAAGAATTAACAGGCAAATCGAAGGTATGCTCTATAACCTTAGTATTATATATATATATATATATATATATATATATATATATATATATATATATATGTATGTATGAGTCTTACGGCAATAGTTTCAAACTCTGTGAATTCCATACTTTTCGAATTGTTGCTATATGACTGTATTATCGCATTTATATGTAATTGTAATGCTAGAGTTTATGTTTAAACAAGGAAATTGCATGCTAAATTCGTTGGCAATAGGAAGAAAAATAATGTCAGTATATGTATTTTCATATGATTCATGAAAAGTATCAATTGTAGTGGCCAATTAGTATGTGAAATTATTAATTGAAGCTTGTATATGTTTATTCATTAAGAAATGAGCATGACGTAATTTGAATGGAGTGATTTGGCCAAGTATTGAATTCATAGTGATGATTTTTCGGATGAATATCAAAAAAATTTAGTTTTATATGAAAAATATGGAATTTGAGAAATTAACCTAGCTTAAATTATTGTTAATTTGTTTTAATTGGTGGAATATGTTCACAAATATGTTTGAGATAGTTCTATACCATTTTTACATGTTATTATCACTGTTTGGTGGATTAAATTTGTGTTTGTTGGGCTAAAGTCGGCTACTGTTCATAGCCGTCTCTGCCTCTGTCTGTGCACCAGCGCAGCTGCGCTGGTGCCAAGGCAAAAAACTGCGCAGCTGCGCCAGTCCCAAGCGCAGCTGCGCTATAACCTAGTTTGGGACCGTGACTTCTGTTGTTTCTGAAGACTTGGGATAGGAACATAACATGGGTTAAGGTTGTGTTAACATGTCAAATGATTAATGACAAGGTTAAAAGAACATACTGAAAAGTGGTTAGTAATTCGAACGTTATAAAAAGTTAGTAAAGTATGAAAGTGAAGTGTTGTGATTTATTAAGCATGATGAATAGTAAACAGGTGTTGTGAGGGTTAACACTTATGAACTTCTAATATTTGTGTGGTAGCATAAGACTTCTGCTAAAATAACAAGTCTAACTAGAAATGCATATGTTATGGTATGTTAGTATATCTAATAGATTATGGTTCTAAACATATATGTAGGTGAACGTGAGTTTAATATTATAGCTTACACTCGAGACAAGTTTCTAAACTTATCTTTTTACATTGAGCAAGTTTCCTATCTTAAACTGTTATTGAACAAGTCATTTGTTCCTAGATATCATTTGAGCAAGCTTTAACTCTAATTGTGTTGGAATTCTCATTATGGTCGATTCATTCTAACATGTTTATAGTTAAGCAAGTTTCTTAAGTTCTATTCCTGTATAATGCACGTAGTTTTTGAACTCTCATCTCTATTATTGAGCTGTTTTATTACTTTGCATGAGTTATTACCATGTTGAGCAAGTTTTAGTTTCCAACTTGCTCTTAGTGTATATTCAGTAACTAAATTCCTAATTTGACAAAATCATAGATCTAGCTTATTATTGTTCAAGCAAAGGTTTATCATTTTTATTCATTTTGTTCGATACTTATGATATCCAGTTATTTCAAGCATGAGTTTAATATATTGTCAGTTCATTTATGATTTCCAATTGTTCTATGTTATGTTGTTAGTAAACAACTGTTGGGTTATCAAACCTTATTGATTTAACTAGTTCCCTAGTTGTTGATCGTTAAACTTCAAATTACCCTTGAAAGCTTATCCAAACTAAGCTATCTTTGGTGCGGACTTGTACTCTAAAACTGAGAAGAACAACCCTACTATAGGGGATACGCAACGCGTTTAGATGTTTTTGCACAATACATGGTACAAAGGGCTGATCCCCATAAGTATGTGAAGTCCCTACAATATAACTGTTAAGGTTAGAGTTGAAAGATTACTTGTAACCGTGGACATAGTTCGTGGTCTTATGACCCTCGGACATATTTCTTAAACTTTTATGGTCTGTGTAGATCTCACATTTTTCTCCATAGAGATAGTGTCTCCATATCTTCAGAGCAAATACTACTACAACTAATTCCAAATCGTTAGTCGGATACCCTTTCTCATAATCTTTCAGTTGTCTTGAAGCATATGCAATTACTTTGTCGTTCTACATAAGAACACAACCCAACCCTTTATGTGAGGCATCACTAAACACTACAAAGTTTCCTGTGCTATCTGTTAACGACAACACAGGTGCCACACTTAGCTTCTTCTTCAAATCTTGAAAACTCTCTTCACATTTCTCCGTCCAATCAAATTTTACAGCTTTCCTTGTCAACGTCGAAGAGGCTACGTGAGAACTCGAAGCTGATATGATGAAAAATTACCCTGAGTTATTTGTTTAGTTTGTGTCTTCGATTCTGGGGACAGAATCTTTGTAAGAAGGGAAAAATGTGACGATTTGATTGTTTGAATTATGATTCCGGGGACAGAATCCTTGTAAGGAGGGAAGGATCTAACGATTCGGAAGTTTAAATTATAATATTAAATAATTATTGAATAATATAAATATTTATTTGATGTGTCTATTGTTGAAATTGATGGAATAAATATTTTGTTGATATGATGATTGTTAATAATTATTAATGAATCTAAATTATTAGATAATATTCTAAATTAAATTAGTTTATAATTTAGAGAGTGTAATATAACATGAGAGGTTATATTATTGTGATAATTTTAATAATTTAAATGGTATATTAATTATTAAATAAAATTATAACGAAATTATAATTTTATGTTATTTGTTTAAATGGTATATTTAATTAAAATGTGGTGTATAATTAATTTATTTGATTAATATTGGGTATGAAAATCCAAATAATAATATGAATTATAAACTAAAATTGTTTGTTGAAATAAAATAAAGGAGTTTAATTTAGTTTTTACCAAACAAGGCTTAAATATATTAATTCTTTAAAATTTAAAGGGTTTTGCCAAACAAGCCTTATGGCTTTTGGGATTTCTAATTTTTGAATTTAATTAAAATATATAAATTAAATTAAAATAATAAATATAATATATTTATAACCTAAGTGTTATAACTGATATTATAATTAGTAGACGTATTAAGGTTATATCAGTTTCTTTTTACGTATACTTGTTATCAGTGAGGTTTTAGGCTTAAGCCTAAGAGAGAATTCAGAGAACTTGAGAGAATTTGAGAGAAAATTAAGAATTTCACAAGCAACTTCAGTGTTTAGCAAGAATTAACAGGCAAATCGAAGGTATGCTCTATAACCTTAGTATATATATATATATATATATATATATATATATATATATATATATATATATATATATATATGAGTCTTACGGCAATAGTTTCAAACTCTATGAATTCCATACTTTTCGAATTATTGCTATATGACTGTATTATCGCATTTATATGTAATTGTAATGCTATAGTTTATGTTTAAATAAGGAAATTGCATGCTACATTCGTTGACAATAGGAAGAAAAATAATGTCAGTATATGTATTTTCATATAGTTCATGAAAAGTATCAATTGTAGTGGCCAATTAGTATATGAAATTATAAATTGAAGCTTCTATATGTTCGTTCATTAAGAAACGAGCATTACGTAATTTGAATGGAGTGATTTGGCCAAGTATTGAATTCACAGTGATGATTTTTGGGATGAATATCAAAAAAATTGAGTTTTATATGAAAAACATGGAATTTGAGAAATTAACCTAGCTTAAATTGTTGTTAATTTGTTTTCATTGGTGGAATATGTTCACAAATATGTTTGTGATAGTTCTATACCATTTTTACATGTTATTATCACTGTTTGGTGGATGAAATTTGCATTTGTTGGGCTAAAGTCGGCTACTGTTCATAGTCGTCTCTGCCTCTGTCTGTGCACCACCGCAGCTGTGCTGGTGCCAAGGCAGAAAACTGCGCAGCTGCGCCAGTCCCAAGCGCAGCTGTGCCATAACCTAGTTTGGGACAGTGACTTCTGTTGTTTCTGCAGACTTGGGATAGGAACATAACACGGGTTAAAGTTGTGTTAACATGTCAAATGAGTAATGACAAGGTTAAAAGAACATAGTGAAAAGTGGTTAGTATTTCGAACGTTATAAAAAGTTAGTAAACTATGAAAGTGAAGTGTTGTGATTTATTAAGCATGATGAATAGTAAACAGGTGTTGTGAGGGTTAACACTTATGAACTTATGATATTTGTATGGTAGCATAAGACTTGTGCTAAAATAAAAAGTCTAACTAGAAATGCATATGTTATGGTATGTTAGTATATCTAATAGATTATGGTTCTAAACCTATATGTAGGTTAACGTGAGTTTAATATTATAGCTTACACTCGAAGCAAATTTCTAAACTTATCTTTTTACATTGAGCAAGTTTCCTATCTTAAACTGTTATTGAACAAGTCATTTGTTCCTAGATTTAATTTGAGCAAGCTTTAACTCTAATTGTGTTGGAATTCTCATTATGGTCGATTCATTCTAACTTGTTTATAGTTAAGCAAGTTTCTTAAATTCTATTCCTGTATAATGCACACAGTTTTTGAACTCTTGTCTCTAATATTGAGCTGTTTTATTACTTTGCATGAGTTATTACCATGTTGAGCAAGTTTTAGTTTCCAACTTGCTCTTAGTGTATATTCAGTAACTAAATTCCTAATTTGACAAATTCATAGATCTAGCATATTATTGTTCAAGCAAAGGTTTATCATTTTTATTCATTTTGTTCAATACTTATGCTCTCCAGTTATTTCAAGCATGAGTTTAATATATAGTCAGTTCATTTATGATTTCCAATTGTTCTATGTTATGTTGTTAGTAAACAACTGTTGGGTTATCAAACCTTATTGATTCAACTAGTTCCCTAGTTGATGATCGTTAAACTTCAAATTACCCTTGAAAGCTTATCCAAACCAAACTATCTTTGGTGCGGACTTGTACTCTAAAATTGAGAAGAACAACCCTACTACAGGGGATTCGCAACACGTTTAGATGTTTGTGCACAATGCATGGTACAAATGGCTGATCCTCCTATGTATGTGAAGTCCCTACAGTATAGCTGTTAAGGTTAGAGTTGAAAGATTACTTGTAACCGTGGACATAGTTCGTGGTCTTATGACCCTCAAACATATTTCTTATTTTAATTCTCGTTGTTGGTTACCATCGATAGAGTACTATTCAGTTTTTATGAACCTATTCATTGGCAGTTATTATATTCTTGTGTGATTATTGCTATATCTAGTGAGCAATTGTTTTGCTCACTCTTGAATAAATATTATTATTGCAGCTAAAGGTGAGAAGATAAATGAACCTACTACTAGCAAAGGAAAGGGAAAAACGTACAAGTGATGAAGACTTGTAATTTTATCTAATGTTATGATGATAGACTTTTAAATTAATGATGTGATGTAATAATTTTAATTCCGCACTTATATGATGTTTAAGGTTAGACAACCTAGGAAGATTTTTATTGAATGATGTAACCCTATTTAAAGGGATGAATTGTGATTTAATTATGTTTGGGTAGATAAATATGAATGTTTTGATTAAGTGAACACCAAATCTTGAGGAAATGAAGTACCGGGATTTGGGGGTGTCACAGATAATGCCTGCAACTACATCCCCAGATGCAACTGCATCTTCGGATGCAACTACATCTTGGACCGTCATATTAAAGGTGCGGGCCATCGGCCTACTCGTCGGTGTTGGACCACCAATAGCTAACTTATCGCTATTAGCGCCCTTATTCCCGTCCGTCCCCTTCTTCGGGCAGTTCTTCGCCATCTGGTCAGTTGACCCACACATGAAGCATCCATGGTTTTTCTTTAGACTTGGACAGTTAGGCGAAATGTGCCCCTCCTGTCCACAGTTGTAACATACAGCTTTCCCTTTGAGACAGACTCCTAAGTGAGTCTTCCCACAATTCTTGCACGCCTCCATCCTCCTCTTAGGATCCCCTTGCTTCACTCCAGTATTTCTAGAGTTAAATCCCTTCCTCTTCTGGCCTTCTCCACTACCTCTGGCTCCCTCGAGCTTTACTCCCCCGTCTATCTTTCCCTTGTTCTTCTTCTCCTTGTGGTATTGGCTTAGAGCCTCGTTACCACATTCGGCAATTATTGCCTTCTCTAGTATGGTTTCAAAAGAAATACTTTGGAACACAGATATTAGGCTATAGAGCCAAGGTTTCAAGCCCTGTTCAAACCTTCTAGCCTTCCTCACCTCGGTGTCCACCTGATGTGGAACAAATTGCACCAATTCATTGAATTTGGCAGCGTATTGGGGAACTGTCATTTCCCTTTGTTTTAACTCTTGAAACCGCATTTCCATCCTCCCATGCATACTCGTGGGAAAGTAGTTCTCGAAGAAAATCTCCTTGAACCGCGTTCACGTAAGATTTTCTATTTCGGCCCTAGCCTGGTTCGCCACCCACCAGAAGTTGGCCTCTCCCTTCATTATATAAGTGGAAAAAGCAACCTTTTGCCTCTCGTCGACATTTGCAATTACAAATGCCTTCTCTATTTCCTTCACCCAAGCATGGGCTTCTATGGGGTCCGTAGTTCCTTTGAACTCCGGCGGACCGACACTCTTAAAATTCTTAAAAATAGTAGCTCGTACTACTGCAGGATTTATGGGTATATTAGCTCGTTCCAATTAAAAGCGGTCGTTAAAAGATTAACGAACTCTTGCATAGGGTTAACTGAACCTCCTTCCAGTTGATTTACATTAGCATCTTGATTTCTTTGTCTCCTTCTTGGCGGCATTTTGCTGTTAAGATAAACAACACATCATTATTACTTTCTTTCTTATTAGTTAGTTATTATTCATTACTAGATAATAAATTAAACTCATTGCTCAATATGTTCCATAAAAAGGCTTCTATTGATTTACTTCTTGTAGTATAACACTACATCATTCAACCTTACACAGCCTTAGCTGATTACATTACTATCCTGCAATTGCTTTTCAAAAATTGGGATTTACAAAAGACTACCCTTTGATATACAAAAGAGGGTTTTACGTCACTACTAGATACATCACATATACATATCTAACTCTACTCTAGTACCTTACTAGTCTATATCCGCCTTATGAAATTCTCAAAATCCGCGTTGGCAAGACCGACTGTAATAACCTGATATTTTCAATATAAATAAATCATAAATTTTGCGTATAATTTTTTTTTATTCAAATTAATATGAGGAAACATGTATAAGTAAAGTACATATATTTATGTGATAAATAAATATATATTTATTACATGAATAATTACAAATAATTTTATCTTAGAATTGTTGATCATTATAAATTATATTTTATAATAATTAATTTTAATGTAGAAATATTTTTATTATTTATTTTTCAAAGAAAATATGATATTATATTATTTAAATAATATATGGAATGCTTATTGTAATTATTATAATTATTATTTATTTATATGAATTTTAGCTCAGATTAATAAGTTAAGTATTTTAACTTAATTAATAATGTTGTTTATGCAAGATAAATCATATATGGAATCCAAACCCTAATTTTGGATTTTTATCAAGGAATGAGAATAATAATATAATATTAATTATATTTTGATTTTTCAGTGCTTTACATATGCACTGTATGTATGCATTGATAATGGTTGGTCAATTATGGTGCAATATTTGAAAACCCTAGTTTTACTGTGTTAAACCCTAATTTGAAACCCAAATTAGAGTACAAGATTGTTTTGTTATTGTGATATGTGATTAATATTAATTATTAAATATTTGATTAGGTAAACCCTAATTAAAATTTAGAAACCTTAATTTTCAATTTAAAACCCTAATTTGCTAAATTGGTAACCCTAATTGTTAATTGTAAGCTAAATACTAATTAGTGGACATTAAATGTAAGACCCCGAATTTTATGAAATAAAAGTATTCAATTTTTCTTATAATTACTATTCAGTAAATGGTTAAATTGATAAAAGTTTAAAGTTAAGGGTGATATATAAATTTTTTTTCAAAATACACAAGTGGTTATAAAATAATCATTGTTGTCGGGGAATATTCTTTCTGTCGGGGAATATTCGTACGACGGCGCAGCCATTTGTGGGCCCCATAACGAATAACTGTCGGGTGAAGAAAACGACAAATTTGAGTTTTTACAAATAACGGCGTAGTTGTTACCGTTAACACTGTTGGAATACCCGGTGGTTAAAATACAGTAATACGCGTTATTGCACAGTAGCACACGGTATTGCATAGTATTTTTGAAATTATTGATTCTTACGTAAGAAGGCACTACTCAATAATTGTTACAGTAATTACTGTTCAATATTTTATTTTATTGATTCAATAATTGCTACGTTGAAATTTTATATTATTGTTGTTCAATAATTGTTGCTGCACAGTATTTCCCGTTATCAGATCAATAATTCATATTATTTGAATAGTATTATTAGATAGCATTATTGGCAATATCTAGAAAGTTCTGTCTAAGGAGAGGTTTGGTCATCTAATTGCGCGCTAGTAAGGAGAAATCCTTATTGGAAAGCCCCCTCTTTCCTGGGAACGGCCTGGTTGTCATAAATGTGATTCTGTAATATTATTTGTGAATAATTAATTATTGATTCATATGATAAGAAAATATTTATTTTATGTGGATATAAATGAGGGATATATTTTTGTGGTTAAAAAATGAAGGAGTTAATGTTGAGATTTTTATCCGTATTTTTGTCGGAATGGAGGTATTAAAAATCAGGGTTTTGAGATATTTTGCGGGGGTTATAATTTTTAATCCGACCGTTGGATCGTGGTAATTTTTGGATATGTTATACATATATAAGTTGAGTATATGCCCACAAATTTTGAACCGTTAAAAATGAACGTATGATTTATTATGAATTTTACGAGATGACTGGTTCAGAAATTGTTGAATTTTTGGAGTTTATCATTTTGGTAGAAAATTCTAGAATTGTGGGCCCACTTGTGGTTGGTGAAGAAATGTGCTGAATTATATTTCAAATGTGGTGGGTGGGAATAGTAGCAGGTAAAGCCATCAGGTTGCAGGTCAAACCTACCAAAATTTTCCTATAAATAGAGGGCTAAGTTAGAATTGAAAATCACACCAGAAACATAAGCTTTCTCTCTTTCTCTCTCTATATTATGAAGCATATTTTGTGAGTTTTTAGATACTTGGTGAGTTTCTATTCATCAGTGCAAGTTTCCTTCAGCATCATATCCGATATCCAGTCAGAAGTACTGCTCTTTTGAGGTAAGGGATAGTAAGGGATATTAAGGGATTTTAAGGGTTGTTATGATTTTCAGTTTCGTAATTTTTCTGATCTTCAAAAATTCTGAAAAAATTTAAAATGATATTTTGATGAGTTTTCTTGATTGTGTCCAAAAATGGTGATTTTTGGATGTATAGATTGAGAGTTATGAATTTTATGAGAAAAGACTATTTTAGAAGTAACAGCTTATAATTCCTTGTGGTTAACTCCAAAATTGATGAAATTTTTATTGGGAGTACATGTATATGATAGAAGTATACTCTGTAAATTTCAGAATTTTTGGACAAAAGTATAATTTTTGATAAATGTCTAAATATTCGGCTGTTTTGGCCATATGAAAAATAGTAAATGACTTTTAAAAATTTTGAGAAAAATATATGTTCACTATGGGACTATATTATGCTAAATCTCAGAAAAGAAATATTTTTAGAACTGATTTGGTATTTTTCATGAAAATGGTCTAGTTGTGAGTAAATGAATTAAATATGTTATGTGAAGTAAGAAAATTGGAAAATAGGATTTTATGGCTTGAGAATTCTATATGAGGTATATGCAGATTTTTGATGAGGGTTTTGATTATTGGTGATAAAATCTTATGAGTTTGGTATTTTAGAATGATTAAATGCATTATTTAGTAAAGTGTAAACAATTTAAATAAATTGTTTATAAGCTTAAGAAATATTATTCTTTCAATATCATTATACCGAAATACTGGTATGGATTTTATTGTGGAATTTCTACCTTTTTGTGTCGAGTTTACTATTTATGAGTTACTATTCACGAGTTACTATTCACGATAAAAATTGGTTTCTTTTTCTAACCAAATTATAGTTGAGTTATGAATATTACTCTTGAGATTAAAACTATGTATTGATTATATTGATTTTATTATCATATATAACATTTTTATAACCCTGATGTTAAAATTCTCTTTCACTAGAGTGTAAAGATGGGTAGATTATTGGTATGATCATGACTAGGGTTCTCTTTGGCCTGTAGTGCAAAGTTGAATTGTGACTGGTATGATCATGACCATTGAATTTATAAGTGAATATCTTTAGCTTAAGTGCAAAGGTGAATTGATCAACATGGTTATAATTATTGTTTATATAAATTCTGAAATGATTATATATTTCTTTGAGATATTAATATCTTTGGCCTGTAGTGCAAAGATGAAATATTGATGAATATCTTTGGCCTGTAGTGCAAAGATGAATTGTTGATGAATATCTTTGGCCCGTAGTGCAAAGATGACATGTTGTTGAATATCTTTGGCCAGTAGTGCAAAGATGAACAGATGTTGAGATAAACATGACCAACTGGTGATACAAATGAATATCTTTGGACGTAGTGCAAAGATGAAGTTATTAGTATGATTATGAACAGGAAATGTGATTTGGTGTAACCATGATCTTTGATGTTTCAGGTAAAGATAAGTGATGAAAATTATCATCGTCCTGGATGAGAAGAGGAATTTAGAACTACAGTTATGATTATGAGTTATTCATATGATTGTGGACCAGAATTGTTGATTGATGTTACAGGGATAAAACATTGTTGGTGAATTTTTAACATGGAGAAGATAATAGACTTTATAGTCTATTTGACTCTTCTAATGGATTGCTCGTTCTGCTGCAACTATGGTTGAAATTTTTATCATTTACCATATGTTCTAAATCTCTGATTTATTGTTGATGAAGGCTATTGATAATTGAATTATCTTTAGTCATGACATTCTTTACTGAGCTAGTTGTGCTCACCCTTTTGCTTCACAATTCCTTTCAGGTAATAAGAGTGTAGCTGGGTCGAGCGGGGGTAACAAGGGAATAGAACGGTGGTCATCATTTAGTAGTTATATTTGGTGAAGAAAATAGGGTGAGGCGAACCCAACGTTGGAAGGGTGTTTTGTCACTATCATACAAGATGTCTAATGACATACAACCTCGTGTCATCATAAGACAGGGTTGTGCTCATGCACTTGCTGAGTATATCTATGGGCACTACCTATATAATCTTGGTGTTTGTTTGAAGTATAATTCTCAATTAGAGACAGTGGAGATAATGATAAGTCAAGAGAAGACTCACCATTGGGAAGAATATGATAGTAATCTTCTCGTTTTTCTTTGGGGTCTATTGGGTCAACCAAGGATAATTCTGTGGCCATATGATATCTATCATAACCTAGATGCGTGGCCTCCCATGTACGAAGGTTTTCTTGAGCACTTCCCAAAGATTCTAATTTCTAAAACAGTTTTTGACTATACCTTTATGTAAGGTGTTATTGTGAGGTGATGTCCACGGTTGGAACATGAGTCACATTTGGTATATATTTGTATCCAAACTCACAGCATATGTGTTGTTGTATTTTGCACGACAATTGTTGTAATAAAGTTGTAGTTGTTTTCTGTACCATGTATTTGGCGACTCAGAATAGGTTGGATGGAATGAACCTATTTTGGGATTGTTACATTAAAACCCTAATGTTCATGTATAATGTAATTAGGAAATTAAACATAATTAGGAAACCCTAATTTTCAAAAAAATTAGAAAGTTAATTTTTATTTTATTTTATTTTTAAACCCTAAATAAAAACTTAGAAATTCAATTATGCTAAACCTTAGGGTCAAACCCTAAGGGTTTGCTAATTGACCAAAGTGCCATTAAAATAATGAGCCAAATGACCATTATACCCTTAGGTGCATTATTGAAGCTAACATGTGGATTGTTGACAAGTGCGGGAGTTGTTCACCAACTCTACCAACCCCATGTGCCAAAATCTTTGCAAATCAGCCATCACACCATCCCAATACAGTGCATCTAAGTTATATATATAGATTGGAAAGAGAAAAAAAATCATTTGTTAGCTCATTTTGCACAAACACTCAACCTAACCATCCTCTCTCTAAACCCACGAAATCTTTAAGTTATTCAGTCCCTAAACAACTCTCTAGAACACCAAGATTAGTGTTATAGAGCAAGATCAAAGAAATTTCAAGAAAGAGGTATAACCCTAAAACCTAAATTTGATTCTTAAAGCTATGTTAGATTTATTGTTTTTGTGTTTATTTAAGTGTTAGAAGATGTTATATGATGATCTATGATGTTACACCATAGATCTATAACCTCAAAGTGCCTTAAAATTAAAGTTTTTCAAAACTGCCATGAACCCTAATTTTGTGTCTGACAAGCATAAGTCAGGGGCCATAGATCTGAGTCTATTATTGATTTTGCATGTTTGATGTTTTAGACTTGTAATGGGTTGTATGGACTTTAATCTAGACTTGAAATCATGCTTAGATCATATCCAGAATGAAAGATATTCATGGTCAAACTCAGTTGACCGAGCATGACCAAGAGTTTCTGGGCAACCTAGAAACTCAAAGTCAGTGTCTGACAACATTTTCCAAGGCTCGTATCTGTCAGGTGTTAAATGTTTTGGAGATTTTATTGTATTTAGTTTGTAGCCTGCCAGAAATACTCTCGATTTGTTCCTTTAAATCACTCAAACGGTCAACAGATTGTAAGTGGTGGATGGTCAATGTATCCCACTCGCCATTGACTTTTATTTTCTGGGTAACCCATAATGTGTTTTTCAGTGTCTGACAAGAACTTCATGGTTCCAGATCTTGCATGTGTTTGATGATTTGCTTGTGTTAGTGTTATAAGATTATACTCTTGTATGTATACTACATATTCATGCTCCTAAATCACCTAGATAAACAACATAATGAAAACAAATGATGGTCAAACTAGGACAGTCGTTCATGGTTACAGTTTCTGGAAAACCCAGAAATCGTAAGAACATGTTTTTTGACAAGGTTGGACCGAATGATATCTTCTGGATCTGATGTAGTTAAGTCGATTTGATGATTGATATATGTACTTTGACATGTGGACTACAACGTTAAACCAATAGAACACATTAACAAGGACTAAAACTTATAGAGATTTAAGCCTCAAAATGGACCCTTGAGATTGACTGGGTTTCTGGAAAACCCAGAAAGTTCTGACAACAACTTTGAATGGCTAGATCTTTATGATGTGTGATTGTATGACTTAGTTAATGCTTGATTCATGTAGTATTACATGTATACTACACGATCATTACAAGACCCAGCCATGAAACATCATGATCTGATCAGAAATCTTGGTCAAAGTAGGCCACTTGATAACTGACATGCATGTTATGTGTTTAGCCAAGAACATGAAGAACACATATAGCGACGGTTCTGTCGCTATAGGCAGTCTTTAGCGACAGTTATTTACAAATTTAATTATTTTTATTAAATAATTAGTATTAAATAGTTTTAAATTATTAAAAATACATAATAAATTATTAAAAATTATTTTATGGTTCGAAAATTAGTTTTTAATTATTTTAAATATATCTCATAAATATTTAATATTTTTGAAATATTAATGGTATTTAATTTATTTAATTATAATATTAAATAAATTATTTAAAAATAATTTTAATACATGAAAAATCATTTAAAATTATATTAGGGTATAAGAAAATATTCTAAGTTATTTTTAGTGACTTTTAATATTTTGTGATAAGTTTTATTAATAAATTAATATTAATGATCATTAAGTTATTTAATAAATGAATTAAATAAATTAATAAAAAAATGATTTTATTATATTAAAAATCATTTTAAATAATAATAATGTATTTAAAAATATTTTAAGTTATAAAATATAACTTTTAATATTTAAAGGTAAATTTCATTAATAATTTAATATTAATGATATTAGAATTATTTAATAATTATATTAACTAAATTAGTTTTAAAATGATTCTAATATTAGAAAATTTATTTTAAATGAAAATAAAGTGTTTAAAGATATTTTAAGTTATAAAATATAACTTTTAATATTTAAAGGATAATTTCATTAATAATTTAATATTAATGATTATTAAGTTATTATTAATGATATTAAATTTATTTAATAATTATATTAAATAAATAGTTTAAAAATAGTTTTATTAATTTAAAAATCATTTAAAAAAGATATAAATGAATTAAAAATATTTTAAGTTATAATTAATGACTTTTAATATTTTGAGGAATAGTACATTAATATTTAAATATTAACGATAATTATTTAAAAATGATTTTTAATGTTTTAAAAATCATTTAAAGGCAATATAACTGTTTTAAAAATAATATGACTGATACTAAGTTATAGGATAGAGTCTTAGACTCGATAATTACCCGATAAAACCGTCGGTACACTGACATGTTTTAAAAATTGATCTGAACTTAGATAGGTTGACTTGATAAATGTTTATTTGTGATTCATTGATTGTTAAACTTACATGACAATATGATTAGGTTATGTTCTGACTGCAAATAGCAGTACAATATGATATGATATATTATTTTAATCAAACGAATGATCTATTTAATGATAGGGCTTGATATAAAAGATAAATCTAAGTTATGTAAGCAGTAGACAAGGCAAGTATCTAACCCTTTGCATTTACTTTATGCAATGGATATGCGTAAGATAATATCTGAACTATTTTTTTTCATTGTTCAAATATTTCAACCTCTGTATGTACTTATGCAATGATTCTGTATAAGTAAGCTATTAAATTATAATTGTTGTATAAGTTCCTTTATTCTGTTATTGTAGATCAAGAAATATATTATGTTCGTTAATTTCTAAACTTGGTTATATAAGTGTCCTCACTTGGATAATCATTATATTTTATCACATGTTAATACATACTTATCAGTGTCCAGTATGTATATGTTGAATTGAAAGTCGTCTAAGCTATTTGATCAGGCTAGACACAAACTTAAAATTGTTGTTAAGCAAGATAAAACTTTATTATTATCCAATTGAATTGTTTTGGTTCAGATTCTAGACTGGTATGAACATCCCAAATATGGAAAACTTTTATGCGCCTAAGGCGGATATGCTGGACAAAAATATCATCCTTGAATGTAGTATTGATCAATACAGGGCATAAAGAGCTAATCACCCCCGTGCCTGTAAAGTTATGACGGTTTACAGATGAAGTTCTGTTTAACCTTTTCGAAAATAGAAAATAATGTTCATAGTCTATCAACTGATCCTCATTTATAGTCAGTACGTAGTTTCAAAAAAATTTGAAATCGAAATGATATGTTGTTTATTATTGGTTCAGCTTACTTCACAACTGTTGATTCGTTATAGAAGTATCATTCAAAGAAAACATTTAATTCGTTCAGCTAACTGTTATTGTTGCTATTACTTGCTGGGCACTCAAATGCTCATCATTGCTTAATTTAAATATTTTCAGCTAAGTGTGAACAACCTAAAGGCTCTGCCAAGAACAAAGGGAAAAGGAAGCTCGCTGAATGAATGATAATGCTATCTTTTGTAATAACTAGACTTTATTAGGATAATGATGATATATATTAATTATCATGTAATGTAATGAATGTTTAAAGGTTTTGTACTTGGGATTGAAAACTCTGATAATATGTAAATTAAATTTGATAATCTATATTATTGTTATTATTATTAGTATTATTCCGCTCATAGAAATGGTATCATGAAGCACTGAGTTCGGGTTTCAAGTACCCGGATTTGGGGGCGTCACACCGACAATAATATCTCAGCTGATAGTATGCCGAGTATGCCCTGCTTCTATCGGATACCCAGCTACCTGTTGCTGGAAATCCCATGAGAACTCCTATGTATATAGGACATCCTCCCAATCTTCTGCTTCTTGGTCTTTAGCTCCTGCCTGATCTCAAAAATCTCGTGTTTCAGCTCGTGGACCTTATCCTTTGCTAAAACTCTTTCATCGTGCTCCTCCTCCCACATGGACTCCATGCTTTTCTTATCTTCCAGGATTTCCTGGACCTCTTCCTTCAATTCTCTAACCTCCCTTCCCAGCTAGATGTTTCTATCCAATAAGGTAATGAACAGTGTTTTCATTGCCTCCCCAGGAGCCACCTCCTCTTCAGGTGTTATGGGGTTAAAAGATGCCACCTCTACCTCTTCCTCCGACATGTCATCGAACATGGACATGAGGTCTAGGCTTTCAGAGTTTGCAAACTCAATTACCACCACTTTTGGCTCTTCTGCTATAGGGTTCGGTAAGATCTCTATTTGATTCACCGACTCCTCACTTACTACATCTATATCCCTATACATTTCGTTTTCTCCTGACATCTACAACAAAAAAATTTAGTTTTATTAGTACACGTCAGTAGAATAATAAAAACACATATCACATTTAATGTATTTTTAGGGTTAACTTCATCTTTTACTTTTTTAACTTTTCTTAAGGTTATGACTTAAGGTTCTTTTCCCCCCTTAAGTTTTATAACCTTCTTGCTTTGATACCAACCTGTGGTGCCTCCAAATTCGGGTATCTTCCAACCTGACATATGGTGTTACACGGTGCTACAGTTCACACATACATTCAATTGAAAAGCCTCAAAAGAACGAATATGTCTTATATATATTCCAAACAATATTAACATTCCCCAGGTTCTTTATAACCATTACATTTGTTCTTGTCATAATATTAAATTCTAACAACATTCAACCAATACTATTACAAAAGCAATCTATAGGTTCGCCTTAGCCTTCCCTTTATCTTTATCGGATCCTTCGGTCCGTTCGGTCTTAGATGCATTCATATGGTTCAAGCAAGAATGAGCATAACTAGCTCAGCAAGTTTGACAATTTCATTTAACAATATGCTTGAAACATATAAATAGTATATCTTCAATAACTGAACAATAGTTATGAAGTACTATCGATAATTCAAAATAGCACTTCTTTTCCTTCAAAACATTTCATCATGAACAACATTCATAAAGTTTTTTTCAAGACCATGAGCTGTGATGTCCCCAAATTCGGGTCTCTTCCAACCCGACATATGGTGCTCCACGGTGCTACATTTCACACAACCATTCAATTGAAATTCCTCAAAACCGTTACACTTATTCTTGTCATAATATCAAATATAATCATTACAAACATATACTATTACATAAGTAATCTACATGTTCACCTTAGCCTTCCATTTATACTTGTCGGATCCTTTGGTCCATTCGGTCTAAGCTATATTCATATGGTTCAAGCAAGTGTGAGCATAACAAGTTCAACAAGTACAATAATTTCATTTAAAAAGCATGCGTGAAACATAGGAATCGTATATCTTCAATATCTGGATAATAGTTACGAAGTACTACAAATACTTCAAAATATCATTTCTTTTCCTTCAAAACATTTTATAATGACAATATTCAGTAAAACATCAATTCTGGTCCAAGACCATGAGCGTTTCACAATTTCTTTGAAAAGGACAACCCGGCACTAAGTTCGTAAGTCGGGCATAGCTTAGGAGCACTTCTAGGTGATCAGCCTATAGTACTCTATGTTGATCAACACTACATTCATTAAACGTGTGTACGTTTAATTTATGACAACCTCACGTGCCCATCATATAATCGATAAAAAATATATTTGTTTATTCATACTCAAGCTTACCTTGAATCCGTACCAAACAATTGGTGTAGGATAGCGTTAGCAATTCTATAGTGAAAGACTTATAAATAAATCAATCAACTCTTCAAGATTAGTCTAGCCGAGATAAAACTGGCGTCGACCCTATAGTAAAACAATTCATGCATCTCATAACATGAATCACAGAAAACCTGGTTAACACGAAGGTTAGACAAGCGTTTAGAAAAACTTTCCTTCAGCGTCTGCTATAGTAAAATTACTTTCCTTTGAGTCTTTACGGTCTCAACAACACATAATCACATAACATACCACATTAGGTCATGAATGAATATACATGGTTCCTAATGAATATTACCCTTCTTCTCAATCTAATCATGTATTAGATTTGTTATTATTGGTTTCGGCTTGCCGTCGTTCTTTTACATTATTCTTACCAACTTCTTTCTCTTTTATGTCTTAACTGAATTTACTTCATTAATAAAGGTCAGTTCGGATTTTTAATCTTCCTTCTAGCTTACTAACGTTCTTACGTTATTAATCGAAACTCGATCGTCATTAATTCAGTACACTTATTGCATACTGTTCATGTTCACGTAACCTTTAACAACTTTTAGTTGTAATTCTAAATGTTATTGTTATCATCGAAGATATTACTTTAAGTTAATTAATTCATCATCAATTAACTATCTTTCATTTCGTATACTTAATCATACTTATTTCTTTAACAAAACTCGCTTCGAGTATTTATCTGCCCTTACGGCTTATTATCGTTAATCGTTTTATTATTACTAACTTACGCTCAATTAATCTTTCCTTCAACCTTTAGTCGTTAATCTTAAGGTCTTCAACATCTTAATTGATGTTACTTTATGTTTAGCATTGATATGATTCACCATTATCAATTTACTTTCCCTTTACATTCATAATCTTTCCTCTCTGTGCTTCACCTAATGCTGGCAATGCGGTGCCAACTTTTGCTCCACAATTCGCGCTGCGGCACGGGCGTTTTGTACTTAGGACTCGGTCACGGCGCTGCAGCACCATCTCCTTCGCTATTCGCCGCGCTGCAGCGCCAAACTTCAGTAGCTCACAACCCTTTGTGGCGCTACGGCGTGACTTAATTTGCCTTGACTGGCGCCGCGGCGCCAGTACTCAACACCAGAAAATTTTGATAATTAACTTTTTATGTGAGATTCCCGGGTTCATAACTTCTTCGTTATAAGTCCGAATTGGCTCGTTCAAGAGCCTACAGTTCACAAATTACATATTCTACGTGTTTATGTAAGACTTTTATAATTTCGAATCCATTAACTCAAAATTCACTTTTTAGTTCATTTTAACGAAAACGATAAACGTTCGTTAACGTTCAACGCTCGTTTCTTCGTTCTAAGTTGGAATTCGGTCATTCTTGAGTCCGCAACTCTATAATGCCAAATAAGACTTGTCTCCATTGAAAACCAATGTTTCTAAGCTCAATATCAAAATTCGACTTCTATTTCGAGAATTTCACGAATTCGACGATTATCGTCTAATCGTGAAATTACGGCTTAACTTCGTTTCTTACAATTTGTTCATCGTTTCAAATTGATTTTATCCAACATACTAACATCTTAACATACTTACTTCATTAACTTATGATCACGATAAGTTATTACTTATTCTTTGTGAGTTTGTAACTTATAAAAGTATAAACTACTTATGATTTCTTTCTCATGACTTAAGATAGATTAATTCTTTTAACCATCATTCTCATATCTCCTTATCATATTATATTAGTAAGGTAAACATTTGAGAAGTTCATATAGGTTCCTCATGAGTTCATAACTTATTTAGGTTTGAATTACTTATTCATGACTTATACGGCTTAAATCCATTGATTTAATCATTCTTATTATTCCTTAGCATACATGTTCTACCACTACCCACTTCTCTAACTATGGAAGAGAAAGAGAATCATGGTTAAAGATTGCTTACCCTTCGATGATCACTTGGTTTAAGCTTTGTTCTTCCTTTTTGCTTTTAAGAAAGACTAACTCTTACTTTTCTTACTTTTTCTCTCAAGCCAATAAGCTATAAGTTGTTGGGCTTTTTGAACAAATAACAAATGAAGTCCAAGTCCCTCTATTTATAGGAAAGCCAAGGTTAGGGCATAAGGGTCGTTAATCCAATTCCACCTCCTTAATCACCTCCTTACTATTCATTACTTCCTAATTAAGTTAACTTGGCCACCACATTTACTTAGCCACCAAGTCACTTGCTCACCACTTATCTTAGCCATTAAGTTATTTTACTTGGTCATTACATTATTTTCTTAGCCATTAAGTTAACTTGCCCATTACTTATAAGCTCTTTACTTAGCCTTTAAGTTTGCTTAACTTATCATTTGCTTAACCCTTAAGTCTACTTGCTCATTACTTAAATTATCCATTGCTTAGCCCTTAAGTTTACTTGCTCCTTACTTCCTTTGCTTAATCATTAAGTTTACTTTACTTACTCATCACTTTGAATCACCCATGGGTTGCCCCATGGTTCATGCTTACCCATTGGATACTTACTTTGGGCTTTATACTTAATTACACATGGGCTTGGTCATTAATTCACTTTGGACCTTAACCTTTAATTCCAATTGGACTTTACTATTTCCTATGCAATCCTACTAGTCCATTACATTTGGCTTAAAGCCTTATAACGTATAATTTATGTATTAATCTCGTATTCCATTCGTATACTTATTCATATATGACATACCATCATTAATACATACTCGTATAATACCTCGTATCATACTCGTATTTATTACCTCATACAATACCTACGTATTATACGATTATTGCTTTAATTCATTATACGCATTTAAATTCCTTCTCGTAAATCACTTTCCCTAAACGTTAGGTTTTAAGTCCGTAGGCAAAAAATTGTATTTTCCATAACTGAAATATTATTGGATATTCCATTTCACCTCGATATTCTATTGTTACGTATTTCTCGGAAGTTCAAAAATAATTCCCGAATAGAAATGCGTGAATAGTATTTTTCAAAAAAATTCTCGAAAAATTTTTATTTTCGTCTTGGAAATTCAAACACTTTAATTCTATCACGTACCCAAAATACTACGACGTTCTGATATGTCTAAGTCATAGAACGACCTTCAAATAGCTTACTCCCATAAATAATCAATTAAATTCATTTAACCACATAATCAAATAAAAATTTAATTCTCATAAAATTCAATTTTTTTGGGGCGTTACATGAGCATTCCATACTTTCTTTGAAAAGGACAACCCGGCACCAAGTCCGTAAGTCCGGCATATCTTACGAGCAGGTCTAGGTGATCAGTCTATAGTACTCTATATTATACAACACTATTTTCTTTAAACGTATGTACGTTTAAGGTTTGGCGACCTCATGTGCTTGTTGTTTGACGACAAAACAATTGTTTATGCATACTCAGTCTTCCTTTGAAAACCATACCAAAATAGTTTGGCAAAACTTAACAACTTTGATAACATTTCAATAGATTATAAGAAATCCCTAAAACATCTTAAGTCTAGCCGAAGGAATTGGCTTCGACTTCATCATACATCAATCCATGCGTAAGGTACATGAATTACAAAGCTTGTCCAAAGAATTCAGACAAGGGTCAGAATACTTGCCTTTGGCGTCTTCTACAGTCAATACAAATTCTCTTTGATTCTTTAAGGTCTCTACAATACATAATCATGTAACATACCACATTAGGTCATAGTCAAACATGTATAGTTTCTAACGTATCTTGCCCTTGTTCTCAATCTAATCGTTCATTAGATTTGATTAACATTGGTAACGATTTATTGTAATGTTTTACATTCATGTTCAAGCACACTTTCTTTAACCTTTAGTTGTACTACTTAAGGTTTATAACATCTACAACAATGTTACTTTAGGTTTTAGTTCATTAGTAATTAACCAATTCCATTCTTTACTGTGCCTTGTCTAGTGCTGGTGCTGCAGCGCCAGCTTCCCTTTATAAGTCTCACGCTGTGGCATAACACTTTAGTAACTAATGGCCGGACTTGGCGTTACGGTGCCATCCCCAGCACACTTGGCCGCGCTGCGGTGCCACTCTTCAGTGGGTTTGGGCTTGGCCTGGCGCTGCGGGGCCACTTTTTAAGCCTTGGGTCGCGCCGCGGCACCGGCCCTGTGCCTTAGACTACTTTGACAGAAAAATTTTTATGTGAGATTTCCAGGCTCATAACTTCTTCGTTATAAGTCCGAATTGGCTCGTTCAAAAGCCGTTAGCTCACAAAGCACGTGCTCTACGATGTCATTAGAAAACATTTCATTTTTGAATCTTTCAGCGTGGAATTCACCAATTAGTTCATTATTATAAAAACGATAAACGTTTGTGAATGTTCAAAGCTCGTTTCTTCGTTCTAAGTCAGAATTTGGTCATTTCCGAGTCCGCGACTCAAGAATGTCAATTGAGACTCATCTCCATCAAAAATAAACATTTCTGAGTTCAATGTCAAAATTTGACTTCCATTACGAGAATTTCACGATTTCAACAATTATCGTCTAATCTCATAAATTCTGTCATAACATCGTTACTTAAGATTTTTACACCGTTACAAATGGATTCATTACATCATACTAACATCCTAACCAAACATATTTCATTATGTATACACATGATAGTTCTTACATGTTCTTCATGAGTTCATAACTTATATAAGTATGAATTTCTTGTTCATGGCTTATTAAGGTTTAAGTCCATTAATTAGCCATTCTTATCACTTCTTAGCATACAAGTTCTACCATTACTCACATCTCTAACAATTGAAGAGAGGGAGGATCATGGTTTAGAATCATTACCTTTGAAGATCAAACTTTGTTCTTCTTCTTCAACTATGAAAGACTAGCTTTTCTAACTTTTTCTCTCTAACAAATAAGCACTTAACTTATTGGTGAAAACGTAACAACTAACAAATGATCTAGTTCATCCCTTATTTATAGAAAATCCAAGGTTAGGGTAGTTTAGTCATTAAGCAATCCCACCTCCTTAATTAACCTCCTTATTATTCATTACTTGGTGTCCACAACACTTATCATTTACTTGCTCGCCAAGATCATGCCATGTGATCATGGAGTCCACATGGGTTTCCCCATGGGTCATTCTTACCCATTGGATCGATCCACAGATCTGATTCTTAATTTGGGCTTTAGGTTTTAATTAATTTACCCTATTCTTTGGGCTTGCATTTAACAAACATTGGGCCTTAACAATACTTCATTTGGGCTTGTATAATTCCTACCAAATTTTACAAGTCCAATACATTTGGCTTAAAGCCTTATAACGTATTATACACATATTCTTCTCATATGGTAACTCGTATACTCATTCATAATATACGACATACCATTATTCATACATACTCATATGATACTTCATATCATACTTATATTCATTACCTCGTACAATACTTACGTATCACACGATCATCGTTTATTTGTTAACGCTTCACTTTCCCTTACGTTCTCAAATTTAGTACGCAGGTGAAAATTTGTGTTTGTCATACTTGAATTATTATTACATAATCCATCCTCCCTTATTATTCTATTGTTACGTATTTCTCGAAAATTCAAAAATAATTCCCAAACAGAAGTTCGTGAATAGTGTTTTTTCGAAAAATTTCTCGGAAAGCTTTTATTTTCGTCTTGAAAATTCAAACACTATAATTCCTCCCCGTAGTCCAAATACTATGACATTCCGACATATCTAGGATATAGAACAAGATTCATATTACTAACACGTAATAATAGCATTTAATATAATTTTATTCATTATTTAATTAAATAAAATTATTTTACAATAAATCTGAATTTCTCGGTCGTTACAGTGTATCTCTTTGGGGAGCACCAATGTTGTTCATAAAGAAGAAGGATGGATTTATGAGGGTCTATATCGATTATCAGGAATTGAACAGAGTAACGATTAAGAGTAGATATTCGTTACCGAGAATAGATGATCTTTTTGATCAACTAAAGGAAGCAAAGTGTTTCTTGAAGATAGATCTACGAACATGTTATCATCAGTTGAAGGTGCGGGAGGAGGACATATCAAAGACGGCGTTCCGAACTCGTTACGGACATTTCGAATTTCTAGTGATGTCATTCGGGTTGACAAATGCTCTGGCAGCATTTATGGACTTAATGAACCGAGTCTTCAAGCCATTCCTACATAAATTCGTGGTAGTTTTCATCGACGATATCTTGATCTACTCGAAGATGGAAGAAGAACATGCCGAACATCTGAAGATGGTTTTGGAGGAACTAAGAAAAGAGAAGCTGTATGCAAAATTTTCTAGGTGTGAATTTTGGATGGAAAATGTTCAACTCTTAGGACACGTGGTGGATAAGGATGGAATTTCTGTAGACCCTGCGAAAGTAGAAGCAGTGAGTAATTTGGAGCAACCGAAGACGCCAACCACAGTAAGAAGTTTCTTAGGGTTAGTTGGGTACTATCGAAGATTTATCCAGAATTTTTCTAAGATAGCAACCCCATTGACCAATCTAACGAGGAAGATGGTGAAGTTCGTGTGGACGGACAAGTGTAAGAAGAGTTTTCAGGAGCTGAAGAAGAGATTGAGTGAGGCACCTGCATTATCACTACCAGATGATACGAGAGGATTTGTGGTGTATAGTGATCCATCACATTGAGGACTGGGCTGTGAGCTAATGCAACATGGCAAAGCCATTGCGCATGCGTCATGACAATTGAAGGATTACGAAAAACGATACCCTACTCATGACTTAGAGTTAGCGGCAGTAGTTTTTGCGTTGAAAATTTGGAGACACTATTTGTATGGAGAAAAATATGAGATATACAGGAACCATAAGAGTCTGAAATATATCTTCACACAGAAGAAGTTGAACATGTGTCAGAGAAGGTGGTTAGAATTAATCAAGGATTATGACTGCGATATTTTTCATCACCCGGGGAAGGCAAACGTAGTGGCCGATGCGGTAAGTATGAAAGGAAAGGAGAAGTTATGTCAATTGACAACTCAGGAGGAGTTAATAAAGGATATGGAGAAATTAGAGATAGAAGTAAAGAGACTAGAGAGGTCTGAGGAAAAATTAATTGCAGTAGAAACTCGTCCAACCTTGTTAAACAGAATTAAGGAATCACAAGAAAGGGATGAGGAGTGCGAGAAAATTAGAAAGAGGATCATAGAAAATGAAGAGGGGAGATTCAAGGTTGATAGAGACGGTATTTTGAGATTCGAAGGGAGAGTCTGGGTGCCAGCGGTAGCCGAGTTGTGGGAAGAAATTTTGCACGAGGCACACAATACGACGTATTTCGTTCATTCAAGAAGCACGAAGATGTACCGAGATTTACAGCAACATTTTTGGTGGCCCAATCTGAAATGAGAAATCACGGAGTGCGTTAACAGATGTCTTACGTGTCAACCGGTCAAAGTAGAGAACCAGAGGCCGAGTGGTCTACTTCAACCGTTGGAAATACCAGAGTGGAAATGGGAGCATATTACGATGGACTTCGTGGTGGGACTTCCAGTCACACAGAAAGGTTTTGACGCCATTTGGGTTATCGTAGATCGACTAACGAAAACGACTCATTTTCTACCGATCAAGATCCGATATAGTTTAAATCAGTTAGCAAATCTGTGCGTGAGGGAAATTATTTCATGACATAGAGTGCTGGTATCGATTGTCTCTAACCGAGATCCGCGCTTCACGTCAAAATTCTGGAAAAGCTTACAAGAGAGAATGGGAACATAATTGAGGTTAAGTACCGCTTATCATCCGCAAAAGACGGGCAAAGTGAGTGAGCAATACAAACGTTAGAAGACATGGTTAGAACTTGTGTGATGGACTTCAAGGGAAGTTGGGACGATCATCTACCCTTAGTGGAATTCTCATACAATAATAGTTAGCATGTGAGTATAGGCATGCCACCGTACGAAGCTCTTTATCGGAGAAAGTGTAGAACACCGTTGTACTGGGATGAGGTCGGAGACCGAAAGATCTAGGGCCGAAATTAGTTCAAAAAACCGCAGATGTGGTGACATTAATAAGAGCTAGACTAGTAGCTGCATAAGATCTCCAGAAAAAATACGCAGACTTGCATTGACAGGACCGCAACTTTGAAGCCAAAAGTCACATTTTCATAAAAGTATCTCCCTAGAAGGGAAAAATACGATTTGGTAAGAAGGAAAAATTGAGTCTGAGGTTCATAGGACCATTTGAGATACTGAAGCGAGTGGGCGAAGTGGCGTACAAAGTTACATTACCACCTGAGTTGAAGCACATTCATAATGTGTTTTACATCTCCGTGTTGCATCCGTACAAACCTGACTACAAACACGTGATTTTGTACGAGCCCATTTAAGTGGAGAAGAATCTGGCATATGAAGAAATTCCTATCTAGATACTAGATAGGAAAGAACATACGTTAAGAAATAAAATCATATCCTTTGTAAAAGTACTTTAGCTAAACCACGACGCCGAAGAGGCCACGTGGGAATTAGAAGATAAGATGTGACATGACTATCCCTATCTATTTGTGTAACCTTGTACCAATTCCGAGGATAAAATTTTTATAAGGGGGAGGATGTAAGAACCGTGAATTTCATGAATAAATATTATTTTGATTTAATGAGAAAAAGGAATATTTATTTAAATATTGATGTGTTGTGACACGAATAATTCAATTAATTTAAATTGAATTTATAAGAATGTGGATTTGTGATGAGAATTATGAAAATGCCTTGTGTGACATAAGAATGGAGGTTTAAGGAATTAATTTAATTAAGAAAGGAAAGATTAAGTAATATTCTATTATTAATTAATTGTTGTTATGAGCAAAGTAAATTACATAATTAGAATTATATCATTTAATTGATGTGTGTAAGATATGGGTTAACATATGGTTCCTACATTAAAAAGAAAGTGTAGTGTGACACTTTAGTGAAACTATATTATGTATAGAAACTATATAGTAAAGTGAAAAAAATTATAAGTTACATAAATAAATGTTTATATAAGTGTATGGGGGAATATTAAAAATGTACTATATCAAAGAATTACAAATTATTTCAATAAGTGAGTCTAATTGGAATAATAAAGTTTTAAGAAAATATTAAATTGTTAGTGACTAATTTAATGGAGTCCATATATGCTATAATTAGTAATTAAACTGAACTAATGTACATGAATTATATGACGGGGATACATAAATAATCCCCAACTTTCCATTTTGTAGTAGTATTAACACATTAAAATTAAATATTAAGAGCATAAGAGAAACAAACTAAGCATTATAAAATACAGTAGCTGAGATTTAAGCCTTGTCCCAAATTAAAAGTCCCAGTTATTAGCCACGTATTAGGCCAATGGCCTATCCCCTACTGTTGCGTAAAGCTGAGCAAAACCAAAAGGCTAAGAGGAAGATGATGAAGCTAGAAATGGTAGTGATGATGGCTATGAATTGGTAGTTGGCCAACTCCCTTCTACCCATTGTTCTATTCTTTTTTCCATTGAATCAAACCTTGGTGTAAATCAATTGACTGGGTATGCATTTCTCTATATAAGTAACTTCATTCTTCAATTCTCTGTTGCTTGAAATTGTCTGTTAAGTGTAAACTGAGAGTGTGTGCTGCTGAGCAATTGAGGAAGTATAATCATTGTGTTGAGGAATTCAATTAAGCTCCGAGGAGGTATAAATTCTACTTTTGTGTTCTTGAGCTTGAGTTTTGTAAAAATCTTGCAATTGTTTGAATTCTCTGTTGATTGATATAAAATAGCATAACATTATGTTATCTGAGTTTTTATATATGTTTAGAAGCATAGTAGTTAGTTGGGTTGCAGATTTAGCATGGTTTGTGTTGAGGCTCAGCAAAAGCAGAGCCATTATTTTTTATTCTGCTTGAAGTGGCGCGCCTGCACCACTTCTATAGTATGACCGCGCGGCCGCGCCGGCTGCAAGTCATGTGTAGTAATTTTGTGATCTTGTTCCATTTTGAGCATACTACTTTGGTTAGAATATGCATATAAACAACCTTAACTTGTGGACTGAGATTTGCAATGTATATAGAAGCCATGTTGGTTGTTTTAGTACGAACATTCAAAGAAAATTTAAAGATTTGGAAAACTAGAACTTGTGAACATGGATTAATATATTTTCTGATCTTGTGAACATGTGTAGATAACCTAGATATATACATAAACAAGTTTAACATAAGGCATAAGTTTGCTTTGTGTATAATAAGTTTTGCTAGCTTGATTTTAAAGGGAGTTTCTAAAGGAAAACTTTAAGTTTTGCAAAACGAAGCATGATGAGCATTATGTTTTCAAATTCTGATCTTTCTAGCCTATGTAAATAACTTGAGTATGTGTACAAATGAGTATAAAAGCATGATTTAGACAATGTGGACTTATCTTGCATGCTTAAATAAGTTTTACTAATGGAGACCTTAAAGTTTCAAAAACAAACTTGATAAACTATATACGCTTTGAGTTAAGAATTATGAGCATGCTTATGTGGTCTAACATGTATATATGTAGGTATGATGTATAGTAAGTGAACTATCTTTGCATGCTTTGTGATTTAACATGGGATTTTCACAAGAAATCTTGAAAATTAGTGTTGTCAATAACTACGTTACAAGTATTTTAACACTTGACATACATGACTAATCTAATGCAAGCGTGTGTTGTTGAGACCTATGGATCATATAGCATGTGTTTAACGATCAAACATAAGAAAATCGTGGATAGAACACTTTAAGTCTTGATTTGTGACGCCCCCAAATTCGGGTACTTTCAACCCACAGATATGGTGCTACACGATACGTATAACTATACATTCATTTCATTGAAACAACATCAAAATGAGTGTATTTACTACATTCTTATTACAATAATAATAAATCCTTTCCCAGGTTTTGTAACCGAATACATTCTCGTTATCATAAGTATAATTCATACAAACATGCTAGTCTATTACAGGATAATCTACTTATCCATCTTAACCTTGCCTTTATCCTTACTAGAACCCTCGGTTCGCTCGACCTTAACTGCAATCATATAATTCAAGTAAGAAGTGAGCATAACTAGCTTGGCAAGTCTAGTAACATATTATATAAATACCACATCGAGAATCATATGATTATTCTTCAATAACTGAACAAATAGCTATGAAGTACTATGAAATAGTGGATAACACTTTTCATTCTCGTAAAATAATTCCGGCATGGATTGATAGTCAATATGTCAGTCTACACAACCATTACAATAACATGGTCAAACTACTTAAGAACAACAAGATTCATGGCCCGCAAAACGTTGTCAGACAAAACCTGAAAAATATAGGTTACCCAGAATTCAGTTTGCGTGCTCGATCAACCATATTTGACCATCATTATCTTGAGATCTAGACATGGAATGGGCTTGATTCCACTTCCAATCTACTCTCTTCATGGCAGAGAACAATTCTAAAACATTAAACACTCATATCACCTAACACACACAGATATACGAGCCCTGAAATAAGGTTGTCAGACAATAATTTTAGGGTTCATGTTCAGTTTTTTTTAAAACTCTAATTTCTTGCATCTAAATGTTATGGATCTATGATGTAACATCATAGATCACTAAATAACACCCTCTAACACAAATCTTAAGAACAACTAACAACATTAACATAAAATTTTAAGGATTTCGAAATTTAGGGTTTATACATCTTTCATGCTTTAATCTTGAATATGAACCTTAAGATTTGATCTGGGCTTGCTAAGATATGATATTAGCTTTCCTTATCACTTAGTTTCTCTCAAAATTTTTGGATGGGAGTGAGAGAGAAGACTTGGCTAGGTTGAAAAATAAAGTAAGTTACTTTACATACTTTTAAGCTTTTAATCTTTGATCCATTGAATCTAATTTTGCTAGTTGTCCAAGTTGGCTGAGATATGAGATATAGATCACATGGGAGATTTGTAGATGGTAAACAACCAATATTTTGGCAAGATTCACACACTAACTAATTAAAGAATACAAAAAGGTCATTTTGAACATTTTGCTCTCCATTTTAATGGCATTCAAGTAATCTAACATAACCCTTAGGTTTTACAAATTTAATTCTAGGGTTTTCTAATTAGGGTTTTAAATAGAAAATTTAGCAATTTTCTTATTATATTAGGGTTTCTTAATCACATTTGAGCTTGCTAATTAGGATTAAGGTTTCCTAATTAACATTAAAATTGCTAAATTAACAATTAGGTTTTTCCTAGTTGTACATTAGGGTTTCTAACTTAACAATTAGGGTTTTCTAATTAATTGTAAATATATATATAAAGACGATGAACTACCACGAAGTAAACTCTAGGCAGGACTAAATGTAAATATATATATATAAAGACGTTCAACTGCCACGAATTAAACTCCATGCAGGACTAAATGTAAATATAAATATAAAGACGATCAACTTTCACGAAGTAAATGGCCACGAAGTGATCTCCAAGTCTGACAGATGTGACAACCCAAGAATTTAGATAATTTATTTAAATCTTAAATGATGGATTAAAGGTTTTATGATAGACCTAGACTGAAAATAAGTGTATGGATTTGATGTTTATGTGAAAGAATTTTAAGGATTTTAAAAATTTTGGAAAAGGACTTGAATGATTTGATAGACTGTAAGTGTTAGTCTGATAATGAGGTATATGTTTAGTGTATGAGTGTAGGGATTTTGGCATAAAAACGCAACGAAAAATAAAAATTATAAAGCCAAATCCGAAACCCTAAAACAGGATCCATGCAAAAACATAATAATTCAATGTTTACATATTATACCGATTATAGAATTTTCTGAAATGCTTCGAATCTCCAATGCAATTCCTCACGGTACTACGTCTCTACGGTATCCACACGAACGCACGCGAACCGTCGTACGATTTTGCAATAAAGGGAGCTGTGGTACTAGCCACCAAAGGAATAGGATTTTCGAAAACTTTTTCTCTAGTCTTTCTCTAACAGCGGCTAGGGTTTTTTAGGTTAATGATGATCCCTAATATGGTTGCTACATATCATATATATAGCAGTTAAAAAGGAATTAATCAAAACCCTAATTTAATTAAAATAAACTCTGAATTATATATATATATATATATATATATATATATATATATATATATATATATATATATATATATATATCTTAATTAAGTCTTAATTAATATACCCATATATATAAATTATCCTATTAATTTAAATTCGTAATTTAAATAATATCAATCATATTGACATATTTAAATCTTTACAATTTAAATTAATTCCCTTTTAATTACGTTCTATGTGTGTGACCTTATAGGTTATTATTACGTTTGCAATAATTTTAAAATCATATTATAAAATTATAAACAGTGAGCGGCATCTAGTAATGCATCACTGCTACCCAAGTAATAATAAAATCGATGATTCGATGCAACCTTTTTGTGACCAATGTATCAATGTAATTTAATCCTTTTAACCTTAAAATACAAGATTAAACTCGAGTCATGGAATATGTCATACTCTTCATAATTTAATCTGAGTTTTTCTTGATCAATGAGTAAACTATATGAAACAAATCACTTATTTGAGCATGGCCATGCATTTCATAGTCCTACTCAATCAAGAGGCCTATGGATATCACCCCTAATATATAGGAGGGTTAAATTCCATCTAGATCACTCATATTCCTCACACGATTCATGATGTACCTAATAATCACCTTTATAGTCCACCCTATTAAAGGTGACCTTTGATGATATCAAAGTACATAAATTCCCGTGTAGTAATATAGTGATTTCAGGTCGGAGGATCATTACATCATTGTCACTATGAGAATCGCAAATGACACTTCGCATAATGCTCCACATAGAATTCTCATGGTGGGTTTGTCCAATACATCGTTCTCTAACACGTACCTATGCATTGACTTAATATCTCATATATTTATGACCAATGAGATTTGGTCATCAGTCAATCCACATACTAGTCTCAATGCATCATTATTGTCCCATCAACAATGATACTCGACTAGGGACATTTAAGAGTAATGATACAAATTGTAATTATATAATCTCATGTTCAAGTCACATACTTGAAACTATATAATTTGTATCACTATTCTAAGGAATTTTATTATGTTAACATTTATATAACTCAGTAAATAAAATCATAACAAAATCATTCATTTATTCAATCAAATATAATATCAAAATGTTAAGCAATTATATCAAATAATTGGCCTTTAGGGCGCAAACTCTAACAATGAGTTCATAAGAATATGTGTATGTGGTTCTATGTGTACAAGATTGTAGATAAAGATCAAACATTGATCAGATAATTTATATAAGTGATTTTATGTGAACAGTTGTGGTTTAAGGATCAGATATTGGTCAGGTAAGTTACATCAGTAACAAACCCTAAAGTTATGTGAGAACGTCAAGGTTAAAATAGTAAACTCTAATGAATTATTAGAAACCCTAACGATACGTTCGGAAATCCTAATTCAGATTATCAAAACCCTAATTCGGGAGCTCAAATATTAAGTGTAAATGGCTAAGTGTTATAAGTTATGGAATAAAAGGGAAATGTCCAAATTGCCCTTTAAGTTTTAGAGGAAAAGACCAAATTGCCCTTAGTGAATGTGAAATGACCAAAATGCCCTTTTTCTTACTTTTTAAGTAAAAGATTACACCAAATCTTGGTGACTCGCCCCATTTGATATTGCCATGTGATAAAATCTATCCCATATCAAATATATGTGCCACCTTGCAAGATTTGGTTCATGAATCAAAAGATTAAACTTAAAACTTAAGAAAAGTAACTTACTTTACTTTTCATATTATCTAAGACCTTCTCTCTCTATAATTTTTGAAATGGGGAGTGAGAGAGAGTGAGAAGTTAATCCAAGAACATCCTTTAGCTTTCCAAGAATAGCAACAAGGATCAGAAATCAAAGATTGGACATTAAAGAGGTATAAACCCTAACTTGCTAAATCCTTATGATTCATATTAAAGTATGTTAGTTGTTGGTTAAAGTTGTGTTAGAGGATGTCATTTAGTGATCCAAGGTGTTACATCAAGGATCCATAACATCTAGATGCATGAAAATGGGTTTTTAGCAACTGACTATGAACCCTAATTTTAAGGCCTGACAGCCATATGTCAGGGCCTTTAGATCTGTCTATGTTAAGTGTTATGTGTGTTAGATGCTATAAATTTGTTCTCTGTCATGAGGAGAGTAAACTGGAAGTGGAATCAAGTCCATGCCATGTCTAAGTCTCAAGTTATAAGCAGTCAAACATGGTTGACTGACCATGACCAAACTGTTCTGAAAAACCCAGAATTTCCCAAATGGCTCTGACAAGCTTTTGCAAGCCTCTGATTTTGCTGTTGTTTGCTAGTTTGACCAAGTTGTTGTTTTAATGTTGTAGCCTGACATGTAGACTACACAATCAAGGTCAAACTTGAGTTGACCATCTATTTTGTCAAATTTCTGGAAAACCCAGATTCGTGAAGAACAAGGTTTCTGACATGGTTTGACCATGTCAGATCTTGTTCATGTGTTGTTGATAGGTTGATCAGATGTTATAAAATTGTATCCTGACATAAGGACTACAAGTGTGAACTCTTAGATTACACAAACAAGACCTAAACTGCAAGCTAAAAGGATCTAAAGTAGCACACTCGAACTGTTCTTCATTTCTGAAAAACCCAAAAATGAGGAACAACCTCTGACAAGTATTTTGAAAGCCAAGATCTCTCAGTTGTGATATAGTTTTGTCATGAAATCGATTTATAATTGTAGTATTACACTTATACTACCACATTAACAAAATTACAAACCTAGATAACATCAAGAACATAAATTTAATTGCAGTCAAACTTACCACCTTGAACACTGACATGAACTTCTTGGTTAGACTCAAGAACACCTATAGCGACGGTTCTGTCGCTATAGGGCCCTTTAGCGACGGTTATTTTCTAAAATTAATTATTTTTATTAAATAAATAGGAAAAAATAGTTTTTAATTATTAAAAAAACAAAATAAATTCCTAAAAATTATTTTAAAACCTAAAAATGGGTTTATAATATTAATGGTAATTAATTTATTTAATTATAATACTAAATAAATTACTTAAAAATGATTTTAAAACTTAAAAAATCATGAAAAATTATATTATGGTGTTGGAAAATATTTTAAGTTATTTTTAATAACTTTTGATATTTTGTGATGAATTTCATTAATAAATTAATATTAATGGTAATGGATTTATTTAATGAATATATTAAATAAATTATGGAGAATTAGAATTAATGATTTAAAAATCATATAAAAATTATTTAAGGGTTAGAAAAATATTTTAATTTATAAAATATAACTTTTGATATTTTGTCATGAAAATATTATTATTTTAATATTAATGGCATTTATTGGATAATGAATTTAAATGTTTTAAAATCATTTAAATGAGAAATTAAGGTATTAAAAATACTTTAAAATATTATAAATATATTATAATATTATGTTATGATTTTCATTAATATTTTATATTAAATAAATATTAATGATAAGAGGATATTGTGGTATTTATCATATAAATATGATATAAGTGATTGAAAAATTGTGATAAATGGTAATAATTATTTAAAAATTATTACGAGACTTTGAAAAATATGTTGACTGAAAATAAAATTATTTAAGTTAATTAAACCGAGTTTTAGGGATATTAGGTTCGAGAATTATCCGACTAGACCGTCGGGATGTTAGAATTGTGTCGGATTCAACTCCGACTGAAATAGTTTGACTTGATACCGAGTCTTAAGTAATTTGTGGATTGATAGGGTTATATGTTTAGGACTTTTTTATAAATATATTTATAACAGTATTATACTGTGATAATATTATTCTAATATTAGAGATCTATATTACTAATATTAGGTCTTCGGATAAAGCGATATAAATTGTGTAGCAGTAGTCGGTGATTCAGGCAAGTTCCTAACTTTGAACTTCTAATTATTGTGCAAGTTTTTCTTAACTCGACCTCGAGTTTCTTATTCGAATATGCTTATGGTTAATCATTGTTGATTACCATGTCTATGAATTATTGATTTGCACTCTGTGCACATTGCATGTAGTCATCAGGTATGAAAGGTTGATCACTTTCATTACCATTCAGTCTAGATATATTTGTTTATGTTAAATGTTCGTTCAGCTATGAAAATTTGTCCATGCTAGTTGTTCACAATCATATTGTAGAACTTTAGCCTGTTATTATTCAAATTCTTTCAATTGTGATATATCCTCAAATAAACTTTTACTTGCTGGAAAAACTTGTTGCTCACCCTTGCTATATCATAATAAACATTGTAGATTAAGACGAATACGTGGGATACAAGAAAAGTCAAAGACAAGTCCAGCATTGGTTTATGGTATACATAAAATTTGTAATAGTATTGTATGATAATGACAGTGTATGTCAATTTGTTTATGAATTGTGTATAAGTTAAGGTTACTCGACCTTGGGGATTAATGTGTAAAGTTTAATGTATAAACAATTTATGTTTATATCTTCCGCAATAGTTATAGAAATAGTATACCAGATCCGTGCTGAATAGGACCCCGATTTGGGGCTTTTATAATTGGTATCAGAGTTGTTGGTTATAATCCTTAGGTAGGATTACCTTAGGCTAATAATCGCAGTGATTAGGATAATTACTAACTCAAATAGAGTTAGTGACTTGGTAAGATTCAAAGACGAATCTCGGCGAGTTATAAAAAGATACAGAGTTCCCTAACTCTGATAATAAAGGTGAATAGTAGAGATGAATATATAGAGTCTAAAAGACTAAAAGTACAGGGATAGGAGATCGTAAAACAAAACGATCATAGTATAGAAATGAATCGTAATATATACGATGAGATCACCTCGTGACCAGATAAGGTTATAGTATGGAGAAGGATTAAGCGAATGATTGAAAAGTTTACAGGAAGAATGTTGTGTGTCAGATTGTACTATGAATTAGTACGAGGCAACTTCAGGAAAGGATTATGAATATGAATTGAACAAAATTCGTATTGACAAGGGAGTTATGATAATTATTAAAATGATTGTGTCGTGCTGTTTGCTATATACATGTTGAGAAGTTAATTATTTTCACATGTGTATAACAGATAGGTAAGGTATAGGTAGAGAATATAAGGTTAAGTACGAGTTCTTAAAACTCATACTTATGGTACGTTCGTGACTTATAATTATATGAAATGTTTATGAACCCCTCAGTGAATGGACGCTAAAGGTCTGACTAGGACAAGTTCTTAAACTCATATGATTGTAGAAAGTTCTTGAACTCATGAGTGTGGTTTGACGAACTGGGAATAGTTATGGGTGAATGGAGAATTAAAGATAATAGGAATAGATAGACTGTTTAAGAAATGGATCATTAGTGGAAGATTAGGTTTTTCCAAATCTTCTAGCTATGCTAGATTCAAAATTTTTGACATCAAGCTAAATACGCACTATGTGCTTTTCAAAATAAATTTGTATTCTCAACTCCTGGTGACCATTGTGTATGTAATACCCCGATATTTTTCATATAAATAAATAAGAAATTTTTTGCATATAAATTTTTTATTATTATTATTTATCTTAATGATGAGAATAAGTGTCAGGTAATGTGCAAATATTTATATGATAAATAAAATGTATTTATTTCATGAATAATTTCAAATAATTTAATTTTAGAATTATTTATCATTATAAAATATATTCTTATAATAATTAATTTTATAGTAGAAATGTCTTTATTAATTATTTTTCATGAAAATATGATTTTTGTCTTATTTAAATAATATATGAAATGGTTATTGGAATTATTATAATTATTATTTTATTATATGAATTTGTTCAGAATATTTAAGTTAATTATTTTAGCTTAATTATTGATATTGTATATGAAGGATAAATCAGATATGGAATCCAAATCCTAAATTTGGGTATTGATCAAGGGATGAGAATAATAATATAATATTAATTATATTTTGATTTTTCAGTGCTATAAATATATACTGTAATGTGTAGACTGATAATGGTGGGTCAATTAAGATAAATTATGTCATGACTCTTATATCATGTTATTAAACCCTAATTGTTAAACTCAGTTATGAGTTCGAGAATATGTAGTAATTGTGTTATATGAATTTTATTGCGTATTATATAATTTCTGTAATTAGGAGAAACCCTAATTATTATTTGAAAGCCCTAATTTGCTAAAATTTGAAATCCTAATTACTGTTTTAGTAAATTATAATGATAATTAGGAAACCCTAATTGTTAATTTGGGAACACTAATAGTATTAAGGAACCCTAATTTTAAAAACCCTACTTTTCTATTAAAAACCCTAATTTCTATTAAAAACCCTAATTTAATTAGTGTGTTTAAAATTAAAATTTTATTATACTTTAATTTTTAATTGTCCAAACCCTAGTAATTATTTGGAAAACTTTAAGATGTAAAATCTAGTGATTAAACCCTAGATTCAAATAACTTGGACAAGAATATCCTTAAAATTATAAGTGAAATTACTAAAATACACTTTTGTCTTATTTGTGAATTATTGCTAGACAAATCTTATCCAAGATCTGGCCAACCACCCTACCCTAGGCCTGCCTATGAGCTAGATTAACATCACATGATCAGCCATCACATACATGCCAACATGATTTGCATAATTTAAGAAAGAGAAAATGTTTATTTTTGGCCTAAATTGTTCACAAATACATAGCCATATTCTCTCAAGACCAAACCTCTGAAATTTCCTTGCTAGATCAGTCCCCAATCAAGCCCCACGAACACCAGCATCAAATCAGAAACATAAAAGTCAGAATTTGATCATAAGGAGGTAAAACCTAATTTAGAAGTTTAACTTTTGATCTTGTGTTAGATTTTATGATTTATTGTTAAAACATGTTATTTGTAGTCCATAGAGTTGATCTGGGTGGGTATTTGTAAGACCCATAACATCAAAGTGCTCAAAATTACATTTTTCAAAAATCTGGAAATTGTAAAAATAAGGGTCTGACAGTGAATGTCAGGTCCCATAGATTTTAATCTGTTATGTGTTTTTGTGTTTTGAAAGTTTGTACTTGTAGTCTGTTAGGAGATCTTTAATTTGCAACCTGTATCATGGTCATATCTATTGTAGATTAAAAGTTATTTAAGGTCAAAGTGGGTTAACCGGCATTGACTGGCTGTTCTTGAAGCCCAAAATTTGCCCAGAAAGTGTGACAGGCATTTTGATAGCCTCTGATCTTGCTCCTTGTAATTCTTTAGGCCATGTTGTTGTTATAGACTTGTAGTTTGACACGAATAATACATTTTAAAACCCATATAACAACCAGATCTGTTACATGATCAAAGATATGGGTGGTCAAACTAGAGTTGACCACCAGCCTTATGAGTTTCTGCGAAAAACCCAGATTCATGAAGAACAGTTTCTCTGGCATAGTTTGACCAGATTATATCTTCTTGTTGTGTTGTTGTTTTATTGATGTTTTGTAATAGATATATTTAGTTACATGTATTCTACAACCTGAAACTCTTATATCACAAAAACATCACACGAACAACATGTAGGGGATGTTTAAAAGTGGTCACCTGAGACTGTTCTTCATTTCTGGGTAACCCAGAAATGAAGAACATCTCTGACAGCCTTTTTAATTTCTTAGATCTTGCAGTTTAATGATGTTTAGACTTGAACCTAGCTTGATTCATGGACCTTGATAGATACTCTACACAGTCCGACGTCTAAACCACCAAATACATGAACAGATTGTCAGATTTAAGATCAACAAAAGCGTTGACCGGCCATGACTGAAAATTCTGGGCAACCCAGAATTGTTCTGACAGTTACTTTGTGACTTTATATCTTGCAGAGATGTTGTTGTTTGACTCAGTTTATTGTTGGTTCTTGTAGTACTACATTAGTACTACAAGATCAAAGCTCTAGAATACCCAGAAACATAATAGACACTGAATTACGCTTGGTCAAAGTAGGCTACTCGAAGCTGACTTTGAATGCCTAGGTTTCTCAAGAACACCTAAGGCGACACTTACTGCCGCCAAAGGACTTTAGCGACAGACATAATAAAATTAATTAATTTAATTTCTAAAAATCATTTAAAAATAGTAAATAAATTCTGAAAATTACAAAAATAGTTTTAAAAATTATTTTAAGTTATAAAAATTAACTTTTGATAATTTGACATATTTTTCATAAATATTAATATTTATTTAGATATTATTGGTATTTAAATTATTTAATAAATGCGTTAAATAAATTAATTAAAAATGATTTTATTGTATTAAAAATCATTTTAAATAAAGAATAAGGTATTTAATAATATTTTAAGTTATAAAACATAACTTTTAATATTTTAAGATAAGTTTTATTAATTATTAAATATTAATGATATTAGATTTATTTAGTAATTAAATTAAATAAATAAATTAAAAATGATTTTTAACATTATAAAAATCATTTTAAATAAAAATAAATAGTTTAAAAATATTTTAAGTTATAAAATATAACTTTTGATATTTAAAGGTAAATTTTATTTATAATTAAATATTAATGATATTAAGTTTATTTAATAATTATATTAAATAAATAGTTTAAAAATGGTTTTATTGAATAAAAAAATCATTTAAAAAGGAAATAAATGAATTAAAAATATTTTAAGTTATAATTAATGACTTTTAATATTTGGATAAATAGTACATTAATACTTAAATATTAATGATAATTATTTAAAAATAATTTTAAATGTTTTAAAAATCATTTAAGGGTAATATTAATACTTTAAAAATATTTTGAGTTATTATAAATAACTTTAATATTTTGGCAATGGTTTCATTAATAGTTTAATATTAATTAAATATTAATGATAATAGAATTAGTAAATATTTAAATCATTTAATAATGATTCTGATGTTTGAAAATTCATGATAAATTATAATAAATGTTTAAAAATTATTATAAGTCATTTTAAAAATAATGTGACTGATATTTTCAGTTATTAAGTTACAGGATAGAGTTCTAGACTCGATAATTACCCGATAAAGCCGTCGGTACACCTAAATATTTCAGAAATTGATCTGGACTTAGATAATTTAACTTGATAAGTTTTTATTTGTGATTCAATGGTTGTTAAACATATGTGACAATGTGATTAGATAAGATGCGGACTGCACTAAGCAGTGCTATGTGTTACGATATATTATTTTAACCGAACGAATGATCTTATTACTGATAAGTCGTTGTATAAAAGATTAATCTAAGTTGCGTTATTGTAAGCAGCAGCTCAGGCAAGTATCTGAACTGTCCTTTACATTGTGCAAGTATCCTACCTTTGTATTTTCTTTATGCAATGGGCATGAGTAAGAATGTTTAAGAATTATATTATTGTACAGATTATTAACCCTATACTATATACGCTCATTGCTTATCAACATGTTAGTATATGGTAATTCAGATATATATTATGTTCGTTAATTTCTATAAATGGTTATACAAGTGTCCCCACTTGGATAATTATTGTATTTAATCACATGTTGATACACCTTTGTTAATTATCCGTATATATATATATATATATATATATATATATATATATATATATATATGTTGAATTATAGATTATTGTTGAACAAGACAAAACCTTTGATTTGGAACCAAGACAAGTATGAACATCCCGGAAACGGGAAAACTTTTTATGCACCCAAGGTGGACAGAGTGAACGATACTATCGTTCTGGCATGTAGTATTGATCAATACAGGGCATAACGGGCTGATCACCCCCTGTGCCCGTAAGTTATGACGGTTTGCAGATGAATTTCTGCTAAACCTATTCGAAAATTGAAAACGATGTTCATAGTATGTCACCTAAACCCCAATTATAGTCATTACGTAGTTTTAAAAATTTGATAGAGAGTTGTTATGTTATTATTATCGGTTTAGATTACTTCACAACTATTGACTTGTTTTGGAAGAGTAGTACAAAGAAAATATTTAACTCTTTCAGCTAATATTTATAATTGTTATTACTTGCTGGACACTCAAATGCTCACTCTTGCTTAAATTAAATGTTTTCAGTTAAGTATGATCAACCAGAAGGCTCAGGCAAGAACAAGGGGAAATGAAAGCTGTTCGAATGAAATTTCTAATATGTTGTGTAATAGTTATAGTTTATTAAGACAATGTTACTTATTATCTATGGTGTAATGAATGTTTAAAGGTCTCGTACCTGGGAGTAAACTTTGATGCATATGTAAATTAAGTTTGAATTTTATATTATTGTTATTATTATTAGTATTATTCAGCTTATAGAAATGGTATCGTGAAGCACCGAGTTCGGATTTCAAGTACCCGAATTTGGGGGCGTCACAGTGTATGTGTGGACTTTGGGCCACCAACACCTCGTTACCTATTGAGATGATAAAAATAGATTTGCAATAATTTTTGAACGGTTTAAAGAATAGTCTATGCTACTTGTTTCGGCTAGACGATAATGATTTAAAATATAAAAATATATTTTTATTTATCACTTATGTACAATGTAACCTGGTGCAAAGATGATAAACAAATTGATGGAGTTGTAAATACATGAATACTTAGTGTTGATTTCGATCTAAAAATCGTTATTCCACTATTATATGATATGTTATGACAAAGTCACTTGATGACGGCATCCTCAAACGGGCTGTTAAATACAGTACGACATCACGACGTCATTTTCAAACTAAACATTTTCAAAAATTTAATTTGCCAACGGCGTTTGGCTATACACATTCGTATTTCGATTGAAATTGAATTATTGATATAAGTCTAAGCTATTTGATTCGGCTATACCAACTTTTATAAAAAAAAATCTAAGCGTTCTTTGAAAACTTTCCCGAACCAAATTGTTTTGTTGCGGAATCCGATAAGACTGAGGTAAAATTTTTGTGCCTAGGGCAATGACGAGAAACGGATCAGACCAGCAGTACTTAATAAGTACAGGGCATATCAGGCTAACTACCCACTATGTCTGTAAGATAAGACGATTTGCGGATGAATTTCTGTATAAACCTTTGCGAAAATGAAAATTTATAGTCAATATAACTCCTCAGCACTATTTGAAAATTTTTACTCTTATGAGAGGTATATTGGGTAGCATGTGATGATGTGTATGAAAGGTGTAAACCATATGGTATAAGGTGTAAGTTAAATTTCGAGGAAAAAATTCTTAGAAGAAGAGGTGAATGTGACAACCCGAGAATTTAGATAATTTATTTAAATCTTAAATGATGGATTAAAGGTTATATGATAGACCTAGACTGAAAATAAGTGTATAGATTTGATGTTGGTGTGAAAGAATTTTAATGATTTTGAAAATTTTAGAAAAGGACTTTAATGATTTGATAGACTATAAGTGTTAGTCTGATAATGAGGTATATGTTTAGTGTATGAGTTCATAAGAATCTTTGTATGTGGTTATATGTGTACAGGATTGTAGATAAAGATCAAACATTGATCAGATAATTTATATCAGTGATTTTATGTGAACAGTTATCGATCAGGTAAGTTACATCAGTAACAAACCCTAAAGTTATGTGAGAATGTCAAGGTTAAGTTAGTAAACTCTAACAAATTATTAGAAACCCTAACGATATGTTCGGAAACCATAATTTAAGTTTCGAGAATGTGAAACCCTAATTCGGATTATCAAAACCCTAATTCGGGAGCTCAAATGTTAAGTGTAAATGGCTAAGTGTTATAAGTTATGGGATAAAAGGGAAATGTCCAAATTGCTCTTCAAGTTTTAGAGGTAAAGACCAAATTGCTCTTAGTGAATGCGAAATGACCAAAATGCCCTTTTTCTTACTTTTTAAGTAAAAGATTACACCAAATCTTGGTGACTTACCCCATTTGATATTTCCATGTGATAAAATCTATCCCATATCAGATATATGTGCCACCTTGCAAGATTATGTTCATGAATCAAAAGATTAAACTTAAAACTTAAGAAAAGTAACTTACTTTACTTTTCATATTATCCAAGACCTTCTCTCTCTATAATTTTCGAAATGGGGAGTGAGAGAGAGTGAGAAGTTAAGCCAAGAACATCCTTTATCTTTCCAAGAATAGCAACAAGGATCAGAAATCAAAGATTGAACATTAAAGAGGTATAAACCCTAACTTGCTAAATCCTTATAATTCATGTTAAAGTATGTTAGTTGTTGGTTAAAGTTGTGTTAGAGGATGTTATTTAGTGATCCAAGGTGTTACATCAAGGATCCATAACATCTAGAAGCAAGAAAATGGGTTTTTAGCAACTGACTATGAACCCTAATTTTAAGGCCTGACAGCCATATGTCATGGCCTCTAGATTTGTCTATGTTAAGTGTTATGTGTGTTAGATGTTATAGATTTGTTCTCTGTCATGAGGAGAGTAGACTAGAAGTGGAATCAAGTTCATATCATGTCTAAATCTCAAGTTATAAGCAGTCAAACATGGTTGACCGACCATGACCAAACTGTTCTGGAAAACCTAGAATTTCCCAGATGGCTCTGACAAGCTTTTGCAAGCCTCTGATTTTGCTATTGTTTGCTAGTTTGACCAAGTTGTTGTTTTAATGTTGTAGCCTGACATGTAGACTACACATACATGCCATAAGAGCACTTAGATCATAACCAGAGTGAAAGATAATGAAGGTCAAACTTGAATTGACCATCTGTTTTGTCGAATTTCTGGAAAACGCAGATTCGTGAAGAACAAGGTTTCTGACATGGTTTAACCATGTCAGATCTTGTTCATGTGTTGTTGATAGGTTGATCGGATGTTATAAAATTGTATCCTGACATAAGGACTACAAGTGTGAACTCTTAGATTACACAAACAAGACCTAAAAGGATCTAAAGTAGCACACTCGAACTGATCTTCATTTCTGGAAAACCCAGAAATGAAGAACAACCTCTGACAAGTATTTTGAAGGCCATGATCTCTTAGTTGTGATATAATTTGGTCATGAAATCGATTTATAATTGTAGTATTACACTTATACTACCACATTAACAAAATTACAAACCCAGATAACATCAAGAACATGAATTTAGTTGCGGTCAAACTTACCACCTTTAACACTGACATGAACTTCTGGGTTTGGCTCAAGAACACCTATAGCGACGGTTTTGTCGCTATAGGGCCCTTTAGCGATTGTTATTTTCTAAAATTAATTATTTTTATTAAATAAATAGAAAAAATAGTTTTTAATTATTAAAAATAAAAAATAAATTCCTAAAAATTATTTTAAAACCTAAAAATGGGTTTTTAATAATTTTGAATATATTTCATAAATATTTAATATTTTTGGAATATTAATGGTAATTAATTAATTTAATTATAATATTAAATAAATTACTTAAAAATGATTTTAATACTTGAAAAATCATGAAAAATTATATTATGGTGTTAGAAAATATTTTAAGTTATTTTTAATAACTTTTAATATTTTCTGATGAATTTTATTAATAAATAAATATTAATGGGAATGGATTTATTTAATGAATATATTAAATAAATTATGAAAAATTAGAATTAATGATTTAAAAATCATATAAAAATGATTTAAGGGTTAGAAAAATATTTTAAGTTATAAAATATAACTTTTGATATTTTTTCATGAAAATATTAATATTTTAATATTAATGGCATTTATTGGATAATGAATTTAATTGTTTTAAAATTATTTAAATGAGAAATTAAGGTATTAAAAATACTTTGAAATATTATAAATATATTACAATATTATGTTATGATTTTCATTAATATTTTATATTAAATAAATATTAATGGTAAGAGGATATTGTGGTATTTATATCATATAAATATGATATAAGTGATTGAAAAATTGTGATAAATGGCAATAATTATTAAAAAATTATTACAAGACTTTGAAAAATATGTTGAATGATAATAAAATTATTTAAGTTAATTAAACCGAGTTTTAGTGATATTAGGCTCGAGAATTATCCGACTAGACCGTCGGGATGTTAGAATTATGTCGGGTTCAACTCCGACTGAAATAGTTTGACTTGATATCGAGTCTTAAGTAATTTGTGGATTGATAGGGTTATGTGTTTAGGATTATGTTATAAATATATTTATAACAATATTATACTGTGATGATATTATTCTAATGTTGGAGATCTATATTACTAATATTAGGTCTTCGGATAAAGCGATATAAACTGTGTAGCAGTAGTCGGTGATTCAGGCAAGTTCCTAACCTTGAACTTCTAATTATTGTGCAAGTTTTCCTTAACTCGACCTCGAAGTTGGTAATTTGAATATGCTTATGGTTAATCATTGTTGATTACCATGTCTATGAATTATTGATTTGTACTATGTGCACATTGCATGTAGTCATCAGGTATGTAAGGTTGATCACCTTCATTACCATTCGGTCCAGATATATTTGTTTATGTTAAATGTTCGTTCAGCTATGAAAATTTGTTCATGCTAGTTCACAATCATATTGTAGAACTTTAGCCAGCTATTGTTCAAATTCTTTCAATCATGATATATCCTCAAATAAACTTTTACTTGCTGGGCAAACTTGTTACTCACCCTTGCTGTATCATGATAAATATTGCAGATTAAGACGAATACGTCGGATACAGGAAAAGTCAAAGACAAGTCTAGCATTGGTTTATGGTATAGATAAAATTTGTAATAGTATTGTATGATAATGATAGTGAATGTCAACTAGTTTATGAATTTTGTATAAGTTAAGGTTACTCAACCTTGGGGATTAATGTGTAAAGTTTAATGTATAAACAATTTATGTTTATATCTTCGCAATAGTTATAGAAATAGTATACCAAATCCGTGGTGATTAGGACCAGTATTTGGGGCTTTTACAACAAAAATGTGTGTGTGTGTGTGTGTGTGTGTGTATATATATATATATATATATATATATATATATATAAGCAATAAAAGCCACGGATCGACGGTTCGGGCATATACATATAACACGACTCTCAACGTGAATAACTGTGTGTGAGCAAAAGTTGAGAAAGGCTTTAAGTAATGTGAGATGTCTTACAGTGGGTTACCAAGAAGACTTCAAATAGCTTTGACTAAATGAATACTCTGTAAGAATCGAGAATTTCATTAATAATAATTATTTTAATACTAGCCCTAGAAGACCAGGAAAAGACTACCTTTACTTGTCCGTATGGTACATTTGTGTTTAGAAGGATGTCTTTTGGTTTATGCAATGCCCCGACTACATTTCAGAGATGTATGATAGCTATTTTTTTGGATATGTTTGAGCACAATGTTGAAGTCTTTATGGATGACTTCTCTATTTTTGGAGATTCCTTCGACATGGGTCTGGAAAATTTGGTAATGGTGCTAAAGAGATGTGTTGAGACGAATCGTGTTCTAAATTGGAAGAAGTGCTATTTTATGGTACAAGAGGGTATAATATAGGGACATAAAGTTTTGAAGAAAGGATTAGAGGTGGATCGAGCTAAGTTGGAAACTATTGAGAACTTGCCTCCACCTACTTCTGTTAAAGGTGTTCGTAGTTTTTTGGGGCATGCATGCTTCTACCGTCAATTTATAAAGGACTTCTCGAAGATTACAAAGCCATTTTGCAGTTTGTTAGAAAAGGATGTCCAGTTCAAATTTGATGAAGAATGCATGACTGCATTTGAGCACTTAAAAAGGAAGTTGACTACGGCACCAGTGATTACAGCACCACATTGGGACCTTCCTTTTGAGTTGATGTGTGATGCAAGTGACTTTACTATGGGAGCATTTTTGGGCCAGCGAAGGGACAAGGTATTCCATGTTATCTATTATCCTAGAAAGACCCTTACTGACGCCAAGCTGAACTACACTACCACAGAAAAGGAGCTTCTAGCAGTGGTGTACGCATTTGACAAGTTTCGTTCTTACTTGATTGGGACTAGAGTGATTGTGTACACAGACCATGCAGCGATCCGATATTTGGTAGCAAAGAAAGATGCCAAGCCCCGTCTGATTAGGTGGATACTTCTTTTATAAGAATTTAACTTAGAAATCAAGGACAGAAAAGGGATTGAGAATCAAGTGGCAGACCACTTATCTCGATTGGAAAATCTAGGAAGGGATGCAAATGACAAGGTTATGATCAATGAGTCCTTCCCAGATGAGCAATTATTTATGGTGAAAGGTGAAATGCCCTGGTTCACAGATTTATGCAAACTTCATAGTAAGCAAGATAATCCCTTCTGACTTGACTAGGCATCAAAAGAAGAAATTTCTACACGATGTGAAATGGTTTATTTAGGATGAACCTTACTTATTCAAACAGTGTTCTGATCAAATAATTAGAAGGTGCATTCCATATAGCGAGACGGAGGGTATATTGCAGGATTACCACACATCAATATATGGAGGTTATTATGGAGGTGAAAGGACAGCGACTAGGGTTTTGAAAGCTGGTTTTTATTGGCCGACTATTTTCAAATATGCTTATAGCTTTGTTCAGAGATGTGATAGATGTCAGAGGGTAGGGAACATATCTAAGCGTAATGAAATGCCATTGAATACAATCCTTGAGGTGGAGATATTCGATGTCTATGGGATATACTTCATGGGACCTTTTGTTTCATTATGTGGTAACTTGTACATCCTGCTGGCAGTTGATTATGTATCCAAGTGGGTGGAAGTGGTAGCTCTACCAATGAATGATGCTAGGGTGGTTCTGAGGTTTCTTCAAAAGAGTATTTTCACGAGGTTCGGGACACCCAAGGCGATCATTAGTGATGAAGGAAGCCATTTTTGCAATCACCAGTCTATAATTTTGTTGGCTAAATATGGGGTGAATCATCAAATAACTACAGCTTACCACCCCTAGATAAATGGCCAAGTAGAAGTATCAAATCGTGAGGTGAAGAAAAAATTGGAAAAGATCATGAACCCCACAAGGAAAGATTGTCCACTGAAACTGGATGATGCAGTATGGGCTTATAGGACTACCTACAAAACACCGCTGGATATGTCACCATTTCAGCTTGTGTATGGAAAGGCTTGTCACCTTCCCATGGAGCTTGAACACAAGGCCTATTGGGCAATCAAGAAGCTGAATTTCGACCTATAGGCTGCAAGGAAAAAACGCTTACTCCAACTCAATGAGTTGGACGAATTTAGATTGCAGGCCTATGAAAATTCCAAATTGTACAAGGAAAAAGTGAAAAGGTGGTATGATCGCAAGATTATGAAAAGGATATTTAAGCCTGGGCAAGCAGTACTGTTATTTAATTCAAGACTTAGACTCTTCCCAGGAAAGCTCAAGTCAAGGTGGTCAGGGCCTTTCACTGTAAAGACTGTATATCCACACGGTGCAATAGAAATTTTTGACAAGTTCCTAGGCAAGCCCTTCAAGGTTAATAAATAGATGCTTAAGCATTACTATGGTGGTGAGGATGACAGGCAGAAGGTCGCCTTAATTCTTTCTATAACTTGATCAGAGCAGAGATAGTCAAGCTAACAGACTATAAACTAGCGCTCAATAGGAGGCACCCCATTTTCTCTCTTCTCTCCTCATGTTTAATTCTTGTGATTATAAAAAATTTGACACAAATTTTGATAGAGCTCAATGCACATATCATTTTTTTTAGAAATAGTATATAAATCATTTTTGGATATACAATTGTTGCCTCTTTTTTAGTTCTGATAAAAGAGCTCTAACTCATGCAAGCATACATGTGTCAACAAGTAATACAGAGCAAGTAAAGTATCAATCCCACAGAGAAAGTTGTCTAATTTAAATCACTATGCATCAATTAAATCACTATATTTATATGCTTAAACTAATAGCTATATTTGTGAATTACCCTAAATTGCATATAACAACTAAAATAAGACTAATAATGGAATAAATCAAATCTGGAAATAATGGGATCCTAACTTCATTTAATATTTCATCCAATCACCACTATCATGCAAGAAGTGTTCACATATCACATGAAAATAGTCAAGAGCACTAAAAGAGTCATAGCCATTTTTCAATGCACTATGACCTACTTACATAGCATCCATAGATGATAGACTCCATGTAATCGTCAATATAACCAAAATCACTATATATCTATGTGAAATTGCAATCATACTGAACTTAAGCACAAGCCCTTATTCTAACTCATACGGTGAAACAATATATGTATATCTGGTTCACGAAATACACAAGCCATATAAAATAGCCCCATATTCGTATGCTATCATGATTACAATCCATACTTGCATGTTCATTGTCAATTCCATACAAGTACTGAGACAAATGGTGATCAAGCATTCACATATGCAAAACAACCATAATAGAAACCCCATATGATATGTAAAACAGCCCTAGCAATCAAGCATGTAACTAAACTACATATTAAAATCCGTTAGAATCCCATAATGGAGTTTAGTTCATGGCTGAACCAAAAGCTATTATGGGATCAAAGCAAAGCATGGCTAATAAGCAAACAATTGAAAGATGAAGGATAGAATGATCAAATCCAATTGCTGAATATAAACCAATATTAATGATTAAATCCTCATAAAATTCTAGTAAAATAATAATACTAATCCACAATGATAGAGAATCCCAAGAAGAATTGGTAGAGTTAGCGTTTTGGCTTCGTTCTATGTTGGAATATCCCTCACGATGTAAACCCTAGTTATCAAAATGAAAATACGTAAAAATTGAATAGTGATGCGTCTGACACCAATCAGAAATAGTTTTAAATCAATTACAACCCTTTTAATTAAAAATTAAAATAAAACAAATTAGCAGCTACAGGCATCGCGCGCGGTCGCGCGCCCCTCCAGTGTATATCTCGCGCGGGCACGCGACTTGCAGTAGGTAAAGTTGTCTGGCCGGGTGCTCGCGTGGGCGCGCGTCTTCAAGCTTGTCATGTCGCGCGGTCGCGAGGCTAGCAATCTGTGTCTTCTGATTCTGCTGCAGCACTGATTTGCTCTACTGCTCCATCCTTTGTCCATCCATGCTTCACTTGATCATCTTTCCATGCATATCCCAGCTTGTGCCTCGCCTTCATGCTTCCATTAGCCTCGTGCCCTCTAATACCACCAAAACAGGCCATTTTCTGCACTATTTCACCAAAAGGAGTTTTAAGTAAATGCAATGTAAAATAACATGAAATGCACTAAAAACACACTAAAATGTACTTGAGATGGGCATAGTTCGCGTGAATTGGTATTCAATAAGTAGGTATAAATCCTATTTATCAAATACCCCCAAACTTGAATTGTTGCTTGCTCTCAAGCAATGCATGCTAAATAACAATGAAAATACAACTACAATACTATGCACTACGCTATGATGCAAACTAGTCTCACATAGTTCCAGCCATAACATAATTTCAGTCCAAATTGTCTCAGTAAATTATCCATATCCAAGAATACAATTTCAAACCAAACTATAGGAATAATATCATACACTCAGATCATTTATATATGCTATAGAGATGATGTGTGTGTGTGTGGTGTTCACCAAAACTTGACTTAAGCAAAGAATATACATGTTACATTGCTCAAAATAGAAAATTATAGTCTAAATCAAGACTCATGTATACTCATGCAACACAGACTGTTTCAACATATCAACACAAACTAAGGTTCAACAATGAGCTTAACTGCTTTATTGCTACTCACGAGGGCAATTTTTTTCGCACTTTCCCGTGGTGTTTATTACTATTTTTCTTTTCTTTTTCGTTTTTTTTTCACATGACTGTGCAATGTCTTAATCCAATAGGCACACTGCTACCCCTTAGCGAGCTTTCAACCAACGACTCTCAGACCTTGAAAGACCTTATGGCGCTAGGTGTAGAGACAATCCCCTCGGGCATACTTACTCAAGTAGCCAGGGCCCCGGATTAAGACTAGCCACATTATTGCTATTTGATTTTTTATTTTTTTTTATACATAGCATACCCATGTTTTCCCAAAGTTTGAATGTCAATGTTTCATACAGTCTAAGATCACTTTTCACATATTTCTCTTTTTAAAACTACATTTTCTATCAAGCAATGTAGCACATACTTCTTATACCTACAAGTGATTGTGAACACATTTGTGCAAACCGAAAGCATTTAAACAGCAACATGAATTTAATCGTGTAAAACACTATATCTCAGCTCACGTTATCCAAAATATTCATGACTCTTTCAAAATTTACTATCATCATTGGCTAGACCAAATTTCCATAAAGCTAAACATTGTGAGGCATGCAACTAAAACATACTAGCACAAACAATAATGACTAAAAATTAAAAATGTTAGCAAAATTTTATCTAACACATAAACATGCAAAATTAAAACTAAACATGCAAAAACTAAATGAAACTATATACAACTATGCTACTACCCCAATACCCCCAAACTTATCATATTCAATGTCCCATTAAATGAAGGTAAAGGGTACAGAAAACTCCCCTAATGATCGGCTGAACCACCCTCCTCGGGTGGTGAATCTGGTGGTGGATATGGCACTGCTGTACCGAACTGAGGCCACTCAAGCATTGTTCCCTGCTGTGCAAATGCCTCGGCCAAGGCCCTTATGAGTCCTGTAGCAAACGTTCAAAAATTATCATACATGGCATCGACTTTTTGCTCCAACCTTCGGAGCTATCAATCGCTAGGAACGGTGTATGCTCGGGTGGATCGGCCTGCCACATCTGTCTGAGGGGGCTGCTGTGGTGGCTCTGGGAAAGTGGGCTGAATGATAAAACCTCATTTGCGCGGGTGTGGTACACCTCCCGCCCAATCCTCAAATTTTGCAATGGTGGAGTGGGTGATATCCTGGCTTGGGTTCTGCATTTGCTCCTTGTCCCAATGGTAGCCCTGATTAGCACACAGCATAGCTACAACTGACACGTGTGGAATACTCACTGTAGTGCTTCCCCACAGATACCGCAACATATTTTGATGGATAAGATGGCCCACATCAATATATTTGCCGGTGATTATGCCCCACAGAATGATTGCCCTGTCCGATGTGATCTCATGCTGATGAGACGAAGGAACTAGCTTGGCACATATGAATAGATTCCACGCCTTTGCATATCAATTCAGGGCGGCGACAGGGAATATGCGCGGCTGATTGGTGCCGACTTTGTATGTCCATTTTGTGCCAAGCACACACAATTCAGCAATAACCAATTCCAAGTCCGTTTCCAGATGTGCACCTACTACCCAATTCGCAGACCCAGTCGGTGGTGTGTCAATTAACCTGAAAACTGCCCTGATGGCAGGAGGTCTAAAATCCACTTGTACACCGTGCACCACGGATAACCCACTCATTGTTGCCTTCGCATTTTTATAAAATTCTCTGACAATTCCCATTGGGATAGGCATGGGCGTGGTAACTAATCCAAGCCATCCTCTCTCGCGAATCATGTCACATAGCTGACCATCTTACCCTTCAGGTTTAAACCCTCTTTCTTTCACAAAGGTTTTGGTCACTATTCTGTAATACTCCTGATGGGCTTCCAAATCCACAAACTTGGTGTGATCAACCATATCCTCCCCTTGACTGTCGGAGGAAGATGAAGAAGAGGTTAATCGTGCTCTTTTCGAAACCATTTGCAGTTGATAGAGATGATACAGATGATCTGACTGAGAATGAATGCTAGCAAAAACTGTGATTTACCCCACACTGATGTCGCACGACTCTCTCTTAAAACCCTAGTTTTATAATACACTAATGAGACGTGGGTAGATGCAGAACGTGGAATAAATTATGGATAATCACGTGGTGGAGAGATTTATGGCTTCAAGTTTGTAACTGATTGAAGGGAGATGAAGAGACATGCGATTTGGAGACTGAGTTGATTGTGTTTCTGTTATTATTTCAAATGAGAGTCCAAATGGTCCCCAACTTAGTCTGGTGTCGCGCGTGATCGCATGGGTATTCAGTGTGTTTTGTGCACGGGCGCGCGAGTATGAATTGTGTTGTGATCGGCATGCCGCGCGGGCGCGCGCATTTTGACTGCAGTCCTTACGCGGCTGCGCGATCCTGATACCTGTACTGTTAATGATCAACTCCAATCTGCATACCAGTGGTGCCTTCAATTGCTGATACATATATAGACATTAATGCACTCTGTTAACACATGAATCACTGACCAAATAAACTCTAACCTATTTCAACTAATCTCAATGTAAGCATTGTTGCATACTCAATTATGCAAATTCGACAAACTATCAATAATGAAATAAAGCTGAGCCCATTAAAACAATCTAACTGGAATAAATAAAAATGAAATAGAGATAGAAATAATGGGTTACCTCCCATCCAGCGCTAAGTTATAGTCAATTAGCTTGACTGTCTCTGAATCTCACGTCAACGAAGAAATTGAGGCGACTTTCTGTCTGTCCACCTCGCCCCTAAAATTACTGTCTCTTACTTTCATAAATGTTTTGATCCCCAAATCTGAATTTTTACCAGTTACACACCTCCACGGTTCATATTTCACCAAATTATGTTCCTCGTCAATTAAGACCCGATCCACCGAATCAACCTGAAAACATTATTCTTCATCTGTTGGGAACTTCATTGCCTTAAAGACATTAAAGGTCATCTCCTGATCGTGTACACGCATCGTGAGTTCCCCTTTTTGCACATCTATCAAAGTCCTGCCTGTGGCTAAGAAAGGTCTCCCCAGTATGATTGGTATATTCTTATCTTCCTTATAATCCAAAATAATGAAGTCAGCCAGAAAGATGAATTTGTCCACTTTCACCAATACATCTTCAATAATTCCCTGTGGATATGTGATGGATCTATCAGCTAACTGTAACGAAATGTTTGTTGGACTTGGAGCCAGTAATCCCAACTGATTGAACAATGATAAGGGCATCAGATTGATGCTTGCCCCAAGGTCACACAAACATTTGTCAAAATTCATCTTCCCGATTGTGCACGGAATTGTTAAACTGCCCGGATCCTTCAGTTTCAGAGGTAATTTCTGCTGAAGCACTGCACTGCATTCCTCTGTCAAGGTTACCCGTCTCAAACTCATCTAATCTCCTCTTCCTTGACAGTATACCTTTCATGAACTTTGCATAGCTTGGCATTTTCTCCAATGCCTCGGCAAAAGGTATATTGATTTGAAGCTTTTTGAATACCTCCAACAACTTGTTGAATTGCTTATCTTCCCTCTGTTTATTCAATCTTTGCGGATACGGTACCTGAGGGTGATCTGGTGGTACTGAACTCACAGGTTTCTCAACTGTCCTTGCTATATCTTTCTTTTCATGATGCACCTCAGATTTTTCCAGATTTTCTTTCTCAGTAGTCACCTGTTCTGCCTCGCTCGACCGCATGACCTCCTTAGTGTAATTGGTCGCGAGCGCATGATTTTCAGTACCTGCAATATTTTCCCATATCTCAATGTGATCGCTTAACACTACTCCTTCCCGTCCCTTCTTGAATTTGTCTCTGTATTACTTGCCAAAGAACCTTGGGGCCAGTTGTTAAGCATACTCGCCATTTGCCCCATTTGAGTCTCCAAATTCTTGATAGTCACTGCTTGGCTTTTGATCATAACCTCTGTATTTGCCATGTACTTCAACATCATCTCCTCCATTTCTGATTTCTTTTCTGGCTGTAGTGTAGCTAGAGTGTGATGTTGTTGTTGTTGAGAGAATCCCGGTGGAAACGGTGGTTTTGGTGTAAGCTGTGGCTAAGGTGGCTGTGACTGAAACTGTTGGTTCGATTGAAACTAATTCTGCTGATTTCCTTGGTTATTGGACCAGCTAAAGTTTGGATGATTTTGGTTGTTGGGGTGGTATGTGTTCTGAAACTGTCCTTGATCTTTCCTGTAGTTGCTCACATACTGCACTGACTCTGAGCTGATAGCACATTGATCTGTCGAGTGTGACCCCGCACAAATCTCACAGACGAAGGCAACTATTTTTGTCTTACTTTCTGTTAATGTATCTATTTTCTTTGCCATCACTGCCATCTGTGCCGACAACTAAGTAATAGCATCTACTTCCAACACACCTACAACCTTGGGCTGTGGCATCCGAGCTGTAGGATTTTGATAATCATTTCCAGCCATAGTCTCAATAAGTGTATAGGCCTCATCATATCTCTTTGCCCATAATGCCCCTCCTACGGCTGCATCCACAATAGGTCTCGACTGCCATCCCAAACCATTGTAAAATGAGTTTATCACCATCCAATTTGGCATACCGTGATGTGGACACTTCCTTAGCATCTCTTTATATCTCTCCCATGCCTCATATAAGGACTCACCCTGTTGTTGCTCAAACTGAGAGATAGTTGTTCTCATCTTTGCAGTCTTAGCCATTGGAAAGAACTTGGCTAAAAATTTCTGTGCTAAGTCCTCCCATATAGTGATTGACCCTGACGGTAGAGAATGTACCCAACTTCTCGCCTTATCCCTCAATAAAAATGGTAATAACCTTAGTCTTATAGCATCCTCCGTCACACCTTTGTATCTGAATGTGTCACATATCTTGATAAAACTTAATAGGTGTTCATTCGGATCATCCGTAGCAGCACCCCCAAACTGTACCGAGTTCTGCACCATTTGAATAGTACCCGGTTTAACTCAAAAGTATTGGCTGCTATCGCCGGTCTGACTGTGCTAGACTGCAGTCCGTTTATGTTTGGCATGGAATAGTCCCTTAGAGCCCGATGCTCTTCTCTTTGCTCAATTCTCGGTTCTTCTTCCATACTGGCTGTTATACTTTCTAGCTGAGCTTGCAAATTTCTCCGCACACTTGCTTTCCAACCTCTTCCGTTAATGTTATCCTGTGTTGGCGTTAGTTCTGAGTTGGATGATCGCGTGTGCATAAAAATCTACAAGAACCTGAAACCAAATACAAAACAAGAATAGAAATGAGAAACTATCAGAATTGTCTAAGTCATACAATATAGCTTTAAACTGATGATAATTATTTAAATTAAAACGCCTTTCCCCGACAGCGGCGCCAAAAACTTGTTGCCACTTTTTCAGTTCTAATAAAAGAGCTCTAACTCATGCAAGCATACATGTGTCAACAAGTAATACAGAGTAAGTAAAGTATTGATCCCACAGGGAAAGTTGTCTAATTTAAATCACTATGCATCAATTAAATCACTATATTTATATGCTTAAACTAATAGCTATATTTGTGAATTACCCTAAATTGCATATAACAACTAAAATAAGACTAATAATTGAATAAATCAAATCTGGAAATAATGGGATCCTAACTTCATTTAATATTTCATCTAATCACCACTATCATGCAAGAAGTGTTCACATATCACATGAAAATAGTCAAGAGCACTGAAAGAGTCATAGCCATTTTTCAATGCACTATGACCTACTTACATAGCATCCACATATGATAGACTCCATGTAATCGTCAATATAACCAAAATCACTATATATCTATGTGAAATTGCAATCATACTGAACTTAAGCACAAGCCCTTATTCTAACTCATACAATGAAACAGTATATATCTATCTGGTTCACGAAATACACAAGCCATATAAAATAGCCCCATATTCGTATGCTATCATGATTACAATCCATACTTGCATGTTCATTGTCAATTTCATACAAGTACTGAGACAAATGGTGATCAAGCATTCACACATGCAAAACAACCATGATAGAAACCCTATATGATATATAAAACAGCCCTAGCAATCAAGCATGCAACTAAACTACATATTAAAATCCGTTAGAATCCCATAATGGAGTTTAGTTCATGACTGAACCAAAAGCCATTATGGGATCAAAGCAAAGCATGGCTAATAAGCAAACAATTGAAAGATGAAGGATAGAACGATCAAATCCAATTGCTGAATATAAACCAATATTAATGATCAAATCCTCATAAAATTCTAGTAAAATAATAATACTAATCCACAATGATAGAGAAACCCAAGAAGAATTGGAAGAGTAAACATTTTGGCTTCGTTCTACGTTGGAATCTCCCTCACGGTGTAAACCCTAGTTATCAAAATGAAAATACGTAAAAATCAAATAACGATGTGTCTGACACCAGTCAGAAATCGTTTTAAATCAATTACAACCCTTTTTAATTAAAAATTAAAATAAAACAAATTAGCAGCTACAGGCATCGCGCGCGGCCACGCGCCCCTCCAGTGTATATCTCGCGTGGGCGCGCGACTTGCAATAGGTAAAGTTGTCTGGCCGGGTGCTCGCATGGGCGCTCGTCTCCAAGCTTGTCATGCCGCGCGGTCGCGCGGCTAACAGTCTGTGTCTTCTGATTCTGCTGCTACACTGATTTGCTCTACTGCTCCATCCTTTGTCCATCCATGCTTCACTTGATCCTTTTGCCATGCATATCCCAGCTTGTGCCTCACCTTCATGCGTCCATTAGCCTCGTGCCCTCTAATACCACCAAAATAGGCTATTTTCTGCACTATTTCACCAAAAGGAGTTTTAAGAAAATGCAATGCAAAATAACATGAAATGCACTAAAAACACACTAAAATATACTTGAGATGAGCATAGTTCGTGTGAATTGATATTCAATAAGTAGGTATAAATCCCACTTATCAATAATCATGCATACATATTATATAGTTTAAATTTTCAATTGGGAATTGGTATATCTCTTTTTTGTGAATGCTTGGTATGCAGGTTGGATAGCTAGTAGAAAGTTATTGATGGTTCCTTCTTTACGTGCACATCAGTTCAGTCTGGGGAGTTGGGTCGCGCGGTCGCGCAGCTAGATAGTACAAAGTTTGCGCGCCCACGTAGGATTTCAGAGCAATTAAGCCTTCAGCGCGACCGCGCCCACCATATGCCTAACCTCAACGCTCCATGCCTAGTGCACCCGTGCCACACGAAAGCACAGACTCGGCGCGGCCTTGCCCGAGTCCGGTTCCAAATAATTTTAAATGCTTTAAAACATAACCCACTTCCTTATTTCAGTTACAACACCTCTTCATTCTTCAGACATGCGCCTTCCCACCTCTCCTTCAAAACCAAAGCTTTACCCCTTCTCCTTCTCCTTCTCCAAACGGTTTCCATTTAAACACTCTTATTTAACCACGATTCCCACTTTCCTTCCCAACACGGAACCTCTACATATCACCCATTTAAATTAGGGTTTATTCAGAGTATTTGGAAGTATCAAGTTTGGGGGTTATTTTTAGCATAATCAGAGATTGTTAATCACAGTTCTCTTCTCTCATCACTTAGGGCTTTTCTCTATTAAGTTTCTATGGCACCCAAACGATCAAACTCCCGCACTCCCGAGTCATCTTCTTCTAGCAATCAAAGTGAAGACATAGTCAACCACACAAAGTTTGTCAGTTTAGAGGCTCAAACGGAGTATTACCGAATCGTTGCTAAGACATTTGTGAAGGAAAGAGGCCTCAAGCCTGGGAAAGAGGATGGTCAGTTGTGGGAGATGAATAGGGAAAGGTGATGGGTAGGGGTTATTTCTAGCCCAATTCCTGCTCTCATAGCTATTGTACGTGAGTTCTACGCCAACGCTAGGGAAACAATGAGTGGGTTATTGTATGTCAAAGGTGTGCAAGTGGACTATCGCCCACAGGAGATTAGGGGAGTCTTCAATTTACCTGACCCGCCGACTGGTCGTGCCAATTGGGTGGAGGCTGCAAGGTTCGAGACGAACTTGGACAGGGTTATTACAGACTTGTGTGTGCCTGGTACTAGATGGAACTACAAACAGTGCACGAACCAGCCCACCAATTTCCCAAGTTCAGCACTTAATCGCTATGCAAAGGCCTGGAATTTGTTTATTTATGCAAAGTTACTGCCTTCTTCACACCAGAATGACATCACATCTGCGCGACCGAACATATTATGGGGAATCATCACGGGGAAGTACATCGACGTGGGCCACCTCTTTTACCAAAACATAATTCGTTACATGAGGGGGAGCACCACAGGCAGCATCCCACACGCCTCAGTAGTCGCCCACCTATGTGCAAAAGCAGGAGTCACTTGGGCAGATGAACAGCTACAGTATCCTAGCTAAGACATCACCCATGCCACTCTAGCATAGTATCCTAGCTACAGTATCTCCGCAACCAACCGAGGCAGCTGCTTCGCCCCATACCACTACAAAAATTGATGATCGCAGGCTAAGGTGGCAGGAGAGGAAAGTGGACGCCATATATGATAACTTTTTGGCATTTGCAAATAGGTTGTCTAGGTCATTAGCCGAAGCTTTCACACAGTAAGGAACTATGCTAGAGTGGCCAATATTCGGTTCAACCGTGCCTTACCCACCGCCAGATTCACCACCCGAGGAGGATGACCATGCCGACACTTAGGGGATTTTTCTGTGCCCTTTACCTTTATTCATTGGGGCCAATAAATATGCTAAGTTTGGGGGTATTGGGTCTAGTTAGTAGTGTAGAGCATATAGTGTAATTTGCATCATTTATCCATTTTTCATATAGTTTTTATATGTTAGTTTGATTAGTTTACTTTTGTAGAAATTTTTTTCATTTTCTTTCTTATTTTTTGTTTAGTTTATCTGTTTAGCCGCATAACACTGCATAATCCCAAGTATCTAGTTAGTGGAATTCTAATTTGGTCAATGATGAATTAAGAAATTTGTTAGATTCGTAAACTAGGTTGATATCTTGAGCTTAGTTATAATGTTATACATGATATGATTTATGTTTGTTGTTTAGATGCTATCGGGTAGCACCTAAGTGTTCATGTTTGCTTGTTGGTTAAAGATTAACTTGTTTGCCTGCTGAGATGAGAACGTTGTTTTAAAGATAGAATTGTGTAGGAAGTGAGCATTGATTATGAAAACACTAAAACTCAAGCTTTGGGAACGTATGGGTATGCTTGTTATATATAAAAAAATAGAAAAGAAAAGAAAAATAAATTTAATTGAATAATATCGTGGCTAGTCTTGTTTTGAGGCCTTTGTTACTTGAGCAAATATGCCCGAGGGGATTATCTCTACACCTAGCGCCCTAAGGTCTTTATGGTCTGGGAGTCATTGGTTGAAAGCTCGCTAAGGGGTAGCACTATTAGCCTAATGGAATGAGACATTGCACAGTTATGGGAAAAAGAGAAAAATAAATAAATAAACACCACGGGAAAGTGTGAAAAAAACGCCTTCGTGAGTAAAAATAAAGCATAATAAACCCATTGACGAACCTTAGTTTGTATTGATGTGTTGGAGTAGTTGTTTTTCATTTGTATGAATAATTCTTGATTTGAACCTCAATGTTCTTTCTTAAGTAGTATAACATGTGTAATATTTTCCTTTGTCAAGCTTATTTTTGAACACATCACACACACACAACATCTTTATAGCAGGTGTATATTATTTAATTGTATAGCATTACACATATAGTTTAGTTGGATGCTTTGTTCTTGGATCTGTATATTTCTCTTAGGCATATCTTTTTGGAATTCTAGCATGGTTGGAAATCTTGGGACTCATTTGCATGATAGTGTAGTTAGCATAGCATGTAGGTTGCATTTCTTTATTCGTATCTGCATTTATTGCTTAAAGGCAAGCAATAATTCAAGTTTGGGGGTATTTGATAAGTAGGTTTTATACCTATTTATTGATTACCAACTTATTAGAATCTTGCTCAACTTAAGTAGTTTTAGTATGTTTTATTGCTTTTTGTGTTTGTTTTGCAGTTAGCATAGTGGAAACTCCTAAGGCATGGAAATGGCATGATATGGCACAACAGTGGCTAGGAAGAAACAGGTAGCTGAGCTCCAGCAGGTGAGGAGAACATCTAAAGGGTCTTTGAAGTAATAAAGTGAAGAAGAAAGAAATAAAGAGAAGAAGCAACAAGCAGCAGTAGCAGCAGAAGAAGAAATACACCAGCAGATGCAGCAGCAAGGTCCAGCGCAGCCGCACCCAGCACTAGGTCAGACACGGTGCGCCCGCGCCATAAGCAATCCAGAGGTAATCTCATGGCAGCGCAGCCGCGCTCATTTAGCACAGGGACACGGCGTGCCCGTGCCAAGAGGTTATCAGATGCAGTGTGAGCGTGGCCGCGCCCAAATCCTATTATATCATCGCGCGGCTGCGCCAGTCAAGCTTGAATAAAATATTGACTTTTTATTTTAAGCTGCTGAGCGTGATTTCCATTGTAAGGTGTATTTGTTTGTTGAAAAAGACATATCTTATCAATTTTATATTACTATTTTAGGGTTTGAAGGTCTAGAGAGAATAGATAGCATTTCTCTACTATTTTGAGCTTTTCTCTTTAGATTGTTTGATTGTAAATACTGGGTTTTATTTTGGTGATGATTATGGACCTGAACTGGCTTGGAATCATACTTTGAAGCATGGTTTTATCAGATTTGATTTCTCATATCCCTTAAATCTCTTTGCTCTCTTTGTTTATTTCAATGCTTGGCTTAAATCCCATAATGGGTGTTGATTCAGCAATGAACTAACTTCCATTATGGGATTCTAATGAAGTTTAATGTGTAGTCCAAATTTGTATGGTCTAATGTGATGCTTGTATGCTTAATGTTGGATTTCCTAACTTGGTTGCACCCAAATGTTTGAATGCTTGATCACCATTCACCTTAATACCTTATATGGAATTAAAAAAGGAAATATAAGTGCAGATTTAACCATGTTAGCATGTGTTCATGAGACTTAAATGTGTTAGGTTTTGTGATTCATGACTCGGATAGGTATATATCGGTTCACCATGTGTAGTCATTAAGAGAGCTTGTGCTTAAATCATTATTGCTTGTAATTCACATAGACATATAGTGGGTTAGGTATTATTGATGCTCATATGAATTCTATCATTTTGTGGATTTTGTGTGATTTGGACATGGTACATCGAAAGATGGCCATGTTTCACTTTTGTGCTCTCGACTAGCTGTCCATATTAATTAATTAGGCGTAACAAGAGGCGTGCATCTTGGATAAAGCATTAAATGACATTAGGATCCCATTTCTCTCCACTTTGATTCCCTAAATTTGGTATTTAGTAATTGTGTGTTGATAATTTATTTAGAATTTAATTTACTTGATTATTGATCGTTTAAGCAATCGAAAATAGTGATAAGACTATTGCATACTAGTGTAGAAATAGTCACCTTTCTCTGTGGGAACGATCCTTTCTTACTTTGTACTACTTGTTGACCCGTGTATACTTGCATGAGTTAGAGTTTGTTTTGTTAACCCGAAACAAGCCCAACACTAAATCAGCCCAGAACTGGAGATAACCCCAGTGAGGGGCAAAATCATCATTTTGCCACCTCGATCCCACATTCACGTCGTCTCAACAATATTTCAACCCACATGCTACACAGAAGTGTCCTACATGAACCATAGCTCTAATCCCGAGTACCTACTACACAAGACAGCACACCGGATAGAATTTGAAGCTTGAAGATTTGGGCATGAACCCATCTTCCCAGCTTCGCACAACCTCTTATCTCATATCATTGTGTAGCTCTCGACAACAGCATTCTGGAAAGGTATCATACACCTCAAACGGATGCCCGAATTGAAAGTTATGAAGGTTCGAATAGACAACACGTTGTGCGAGTGCACATACTTCGAGAAGGTGGGGCCCACAGAGCCCAGGGCACCCTGGGTAGCCGCAGGTACATCTGCGGCTACCGCAGGTACACCTGCGGCTACCACAGGTACACCTGCGGCTCCCCCCTCTATAAATAGAGGGCTTGGGGTGACCATTTTAAGAAAAGAAAAGGCGAGGAAGCCTTGTCCATTTTGCTCTATACACACTACAAACTGAGTGCTTTCTCATTTCAAACACTTGTGAGCTTGTGTTTTAATATATTTTGCCGGTGGAAACTGAGTATTCATTCAGTCAAAGCTATTTGAAGTCTTCTTGACAGCCCACTGTAAGACATCTCACATTACTTAAAGCCTTTCTCCACTTTTGCTCACACACAGTTATTCACGTTGAGAGTCGTGTTTTGTGTGTTTACCCGGACCGTTGGTCCGTGGCTTTTATTGCTTTTCTATATATATATATATATATATATATATATATATATATATATATATATATATATATACACACACACACATACAGAGATGATCCAGTCCGGGAGTCCGGATTTTGTTAACATCCGGACCTTCTTCTTTTTTTTTCTTCTTTTTAAAAAAAATAACTAAAAAAAGTTTAATATTTTATTGAACTAGAATTTTTCCATAATACAGGGTTTTAAGTATGATTTGGATACATATAACAAAATAGATATGTACAGATGGTACAGACCTGTTTTATTATATGTATCCAAAGCACACCAAAACACTGTATTATGAAAAATTTCTAGTTCCATAAAATATTAAACTTTTTTTTAGTTGTTTTAAAAAAAAGCAAAAAAAAAAGGTCCGGATTTTACTCCCGTACGGGAGTCCGGACCTGATCCTTATATATATATATATATATATATATATATATATATATATATATATATATATATATATAGTCCTGCCTGGAGTTTACTTCGTGGCAGTTGATCGTCTTTTTATATATATATTTACATTTAGTCTTGCCTGGAGTTTACTTCGTGGAAGTTGATCGTATTTATATATCACTACTAGAAATTCGAAATATAGCGACGTCCTATAGTGACGGTCGGCACGGAACCGTCGCTACAAGGTATCTATAGCGACGGTCGGCACGGAACAGTCGATGTAGAGGTTTTTTATAGAAAAAACCCTCCCATTTTCCCACAAATCATTTCAGTATTTCACTCCAATCGTCATCTCCTCCATCACTCAACCTTCTTCATTTTTTTCTTCGTCTACTAGTTTGCTATACATATACACGTAACAAGCTAATTAAGATTGAAACTTTTTCATCAGCAGGTAACAAGCTCAATCAAATGGCAGTTCCATTTTCTACTTTGGTAACCAAAACCCTAAATCTCAATTGAACTCTCTCTATTTTTCTATTTTTCTATTTTTCATTTCTGTTTCTTATTAATCAACATTGTTCGCTGTTGCAGTTGAATGTTGGTTCGTTTTCAGGTACTCGAACCCTCTTACTGACCCATATAATTTTCCCTACAAAGCTTAAAAATCAACATTGGCTTCAGAAAATGTTGTATCCTTATCATCCTCGAGTTTCTTCTCTGGCTTATCATTGTGTCCTTCCCCTCACTCCATCACAGAGAAAAGCCAGCCCACTTCTTGGCTATGTCCGAGCCATGGCTCAGGTATGTGTTGCTCTAGTTTCTGACTGTAACAATTTTCATTTTAATTTCTATATAGCTATTGATTCACTTGGTTATACTAGTATGTTGCAATGAATTTATTTTCTTATTCGGCGGTGGGTTTTATTTATACTTACTTATTTTTCCTTTTTCCCCTGGCATTTTAGAGTGTAATAATTACGAGAAACTTGTGAACAAGTTGGAATATTCTGGCAAGCATAACATATAAACAATATTGTTTTCATATCCTTCCACAGCTACCAAAATAAATTAATGATTGTGGTTTCATGCTGGAAAATAGGAGTTTTCTTAAAATTCTAATTTATTGTGTTTGGCAAAATAGTTAACCTTATTTTATAGCTTGTCAAATATTGGGTTTCTTTTAATTTGTGATTAGATAGTAAATTAACTGACTTTTGTGTAACTACTTGTATAGAATAGTGTTACATTGCATGTCAAGTATGCTCAGATTTCCATGTTATTGAGTTATGTGATAATCAAAAGAATTATTTGAATAGTCATGTTTCGTTAATGTTTTGGACTGCTATTGTTTGATATATAGCTAGAGGAGTTTAGGTTGGGCTGAGGAGACATAAGGATGGTGATATGGATTTATGATGTAAACCAATGGCTGAGAAATTTGTAACATAAAACTGTGCCCACCATCTGTTCAATAAAAGTTCTAAAAGAACTTTTTGGTTAAAAATTAAATATTAGAACCAAGTAAAGCATGAGCTTGGTTTAGTTAACACATCTAATAATAATTAGAGTGTTTAAGCTTACTAGCTTATAACGAAATTAAACAAAAGATTGGAATTCAATGTGTTAAGCTACTTTTACCCACTACTTTGGGGAACTTATTGAAACTAAAATAGAGGTTTCATAATATCTAAAAAATATTTCCATATGTTATGTGCAATATATCTCATAATGGATATAATTGATCATAGGGGTTAGAAGTAAGAAATTAGGAAAGTAACTATGTTGAGCACAGGGTGGCTGATTGTGGCAGCAGTAGTAGGCCTATTGGGCCATGGCTGGAGTTCTTTTTGGGGCTATCGGTCCTTGTATTTGTGTAGCTATATATTGCCTGGTTGTTGATGCTTTATCTAATGAATGCATCATTTTCGTTTTGCTAAAAAGGGGTCATTATGAATGAAAATTATGTCTTGAGAGGAGGAGCACAGCTGCTGCCCATTGGCAGCAGCGAGCGTGTTGCAACAGCAAAAACTATGGCTTTAAGTGGCACTAGCAGTTTTTTTAGGACATCAAGATGTGTGTCACAAGTAGCATATCAAGAGCTGATGTTAGTTAGCAATGGTAGAAAGCCTTAGCTAACTGCCAGTGTAGTGTAAAGATTGTTAGACTCAGTTGGAGCTGAGCCCAACCAAAGCCACATTAAATTGTTTAGTTATTGGCTATCAGCTTGATTTGCTTATACTGTTAGAAATTGATCCCAAGGAAATGCGAAATTTCTTTTCAAAATCTCAGTGTTTCTCATTGTGTTTTACTTTATTTTGTTGTATTCTTTACTTGGCACATATGCTTGTTGAAACCATTTGAGTACTTATATTTATTTGACCTTTGCTTACTAAAGTTTAAAATCTGTCAAAATATGCAAATAATTTTCATGCTAATACTCAAATCTTTTGCAGGACCAGCTGCGGCCAACAGATTCAAGGCTAAGACCTGATTATATGCCCCTTTATTGGCAGGCTCACTCAGCACGCTCATTAGTCTAGTTTACCCCCTTTCTCTAGTTATTTGTTTATGTGGAAATTGAACGTAAATCTAAAGGTTTAAAAGTGTATGGGACTGCATTTTGTAGACATTTATGATATCTTTTGGATGAGAACCATGACTTTGATGTGATACATCACTTTTGTTCTTAACTTTGAATGTATCAACACTTCTTGACTTTGATATCATGTTATTAAATAAATTGAATTTAGTTGCTAACTGAAAATATATAAGAATTACTGATTTAAACCATTTAAGATATTATCATGTATTTTATTTATTGCTATTATACGATTGTTATCATTATCATCTTTCTATAAGTGCAATTTCCATCATTTAAAACATTTCTTTGATGAATGTTTCAGCATTCCTTTTTCAGGCAATGTCACCAAAACAGACTACGTAGCACTCCGACTTGGTTTCATTACAGTAAGTATGGCTCTCTTTTCTAGATGAACATATTATAATGTAGATGCCCTTTATTATTACGTACACCTTTTGTTGCACTACTTTTGTTTATACATTGTGAACATACTTATTTGTTGACCATATTTCTACTATAAACACATTGCAGGGGAAACCCAAAATTTAATTTTCATAAGTACATGATAAGGGCATTTGAAGATGATTTCAAGAAAGTTATTGGCATAAGGCAAGTGACAGCATATGTAACTGGCATAATCCTGATCTAATACCTTTTCTCCACATTATTTCTACAGTTCTACTTGATCCAGGGTTAACATCTGATTTTATTTGTTGCAGTTGGTAGTTGTGGGCATTTGTGGTCATATTCTTGTTGTTGAATGTTAATGGTATGCCGGTTCCGTTTTAATTTTTAGAAACACTTTATTTACTGATAATAGTCGCTAGGTAGTTTTTTTCTTCATTCCTTGTAAATAAAGATTATAATTAAAGTATACTTTTATAGATAATATATTATTTATTTACTGATAATAGCCAAGCAATGTTATTCACGTGGTTTGTTGAGGAAGATTGTTGCTTTTTTATTAGCATATTTTATTCAACATTTTGCTTGGTGCTTATCTGTCATCTTGATAATATTTAATCCAGTTTTTCTCATTACAGTGCAAAATTACAGTGATGTACCTTTCTCTGCAATCTGCTTAGGGGAACATGGAGCCGGTGGACAACATGTTGATTTTAGAGCAACAAATGTTGGCCTTTGATGTCAGTTACCCTTGGTTCACCTTTTACATTTGCCACTACACTCGAGCAGGAGTACAAGATGTATATAATGTTGTAATATGAATGAGGAGATGAATTATTCTACTTATTATATTGTAATGTTGTAATGCGAATGTTTTTAAATGATGTATATAATATTTTTTATATTTTATTTTATATTGTATTTGTGTTTCTTGAATAAATGTGCATTATTAATTTTTTTTTTTAAATATGAAAAGGCTATAGCGATGGTCATCGACCATCGCTATAGGCTAGCGACGGTCTTTTGGCCTATAGCGACGGTCGGCGACCGACGCTATAGGCCGATTTTCTAGTATATATATATATATATATATATATATATATATATATATATATATATATATATATATATATAGTCATGCCTGGAGTTATTTTGTGGCAATTGATCGTCTTTATATATATACTTACATTTAGTCTCGCCTGGAGTTTACTTCGTGGCGGTTGATCGTTCATATATATATATATATATATATATATATATATATATATATATATATATATATATATATATATATATAACTGTTTACAGCTTTCTTACATTCTGCTTCATCATGTGAGCCTAGGAATCATGTGATCACAAACTTAGTTCCTAAATCTAGATTCGGTTCCTGGATCTGGATTCGGTTCATGGATCTAGATTCAGCTCTTAAATCTAGATTTAGTTCCTGAATCTAGATTCCTGAATCTAGATTCGATTCCCATGATGGACATTTTCAGCTGTAACCAGCTTGTAAATTATTCACGGTGTTTGAATTTCCTTAGACGGCTCTCATGCCCACAAGGAGTTCGACACTGTTTTATATCTTATTTTCTCGAAGATGCTTCGCATCTCGAAAATAAAAGTAATTCAGCCGAACAGATAATAAAATGGAAGTATCAAATGCATCAATTACTATTGAGCACAGGGGTTTAAAAAACATATTTTACAAAATATCACTGCCATATCTCGTTGAAATTGAACTTTTATACAAAATTCAAACCCTTTGTATATAAGTGCAAACGAGGCATATCACTACTTCCAAACAACTGCACATAGATCTATACACATACACATTCAGATAAATGTTTAAAATGAAAAGTAGTGGTCACCGTGTTACCAAGGATGTCGGGCGGTGCCTAACACCTTTCCCTCGCATAACCAAGCCACAGGACCCTAACGAATCTCGGTTTCATAGACCAGTTACGTAGTTTCACATCACTTGGTCTACGTGCAAATCTTTTCTTAGTTGAATTGGTGCAACCATTTAGAAATACCAATTGGCAACTATTACAGTCAAATTGTCGACATATACATGTCGGACCTTTTCACAACTTATTTTTTCAAACAAATCTCACCTAACATGAGAACACCAAAAGACAAAAATAAAAAAGGGACAAATAAAAATACCGACGTCGACACCCAAGGTCGATAACCTTAACTTAATACCTAAATTCAAAATCCTAATCGACATACAATGTCATTATCATACAATACTGTTACAAGTTTTAGCTGCACAATAACCCAATGTTGGAATTCTCTTTGACTTTACCTGTATCCGAAGTTTCGTCCTAATCTGAAATGTTAATCATGATATAGCAAGGGTGAGCAACAAGTTTGCCCAGCAAGTTTAAGTTCAAAGAAAGATATATCATGATTGAAAGAATGAATAATAAGCTGACAGACTTTCAACAATATAATAATTGTGAAAGACATGAATTAATTTTCATAACTGAATGACCGAGTCAATAATAATGAATGGCCAACAATGAACATGAACAACTATAACTGAACCAAATGGTAATGAAGGTGATCAACCTTTCATACCTGATGAACATATGCAACATGCACAACGTGTGAGTCAATAAATAATATATGGGGTATAATCAACAATGATTGACCACGAACGTGCTTTACAATAACAACTCAAGTTCGAGTTAAAGAACTTGCACAATAAAAGTATAGTTCAGGAAACTTGCACAATTTGTGAGTATAGGAACTTGATCAATAAAATAGTATAGTTCGAGAAATTTGCATGTACCATCGACTACTACTACGCAAAGCTAATTTAGCTTCAGTTGAAAGACATATTATTGATAATATCGATCTCCCAATTATAATAATATCATCACATATATTATTATTAATTATAGGCATAATATATCCTAAACACATAAGCACATATCCCTAACAGTCACTAAAACACATAAGACCTGGTATCAAGTTAAAAAATTTCAGTCTGAGTTGAGTTCGGTACTATTTTAACATCCTGATTGCCCTATCAGATAATATCGAGTCTATTTTCAATAAGACTCTACTTAACTGGTTCCAATATTATTTTATATAATTTAATTATTAATCGTAATATTTTTCAAAAGCTCATAATAATTTTCAGATAATTATTATCATTAATAATAATTTTTTAATCATTAATATCATTTTTAAATTATTTAAAACCAAGTAATTCCATTATCATTAATATTTAATAAATTTCAAATATTAATGAAATACATATCCCAATATTAAAAGTTATTTATTATAACTCAGAATATTTTTAATAGCGTAATATCACCTTTAAATGATTTTAAAACATTTAAAATTATTATTAAATAGCTGTAATTAATATTAAAATATTAATTTATTTCATGACAAAATAGTATAAGTTATATATTATAACTTAAAACATTTTTAAATGATTTTAAGAACATTAAAACTATTTTTTCATAATTTATTTAATACAATTATTAAAAAAATTTATTGTCATTAATATTAATTATTAATAAAATTCATACCAAAATATTAGAAGTCATTCAAAATAACTTAAAATATTTTCTAACACTTTAATATATTTTCAAATGATTTTTAAAATATTAAAATTATTTTTAAGTAATTTATTTAATATAATTATTAAATAAATTAAATATCATTAATATTTAAGTAAATTAAAATATTAATGAAATATATCTCAAATTATTAAAAGTCAATTTTTACACCTTAAAATAATTTTTACAAATTAATTATGAATTTTTCATAATTATTTTCTATTTTATTCTAATTATTTAAATTAACTAATTCATTTTTAATAAAACTGTAGCTAAAGGGGCCTATCGCGATAAAAATTGTCGCTATAGGTGTTCTTGAGCTCTTAAGAACATTCAAAGTCAGTTTCTTAGATGCCTAGTTTGACCAGCTATAATTTCTTGCTCAAGATGTTTCTGGGCATGAAAGTGTATGGGTTATATAGTATTGATGTAATTTTACATGTACAAACTAAGTTCTGGGTCAAACCACATCACATCTGGAAGATATAAGCCTTCAAAATAGTTGTCAGAGTTGTTCTTCATTTTCTAGAATTTTCAGAAAATAAGAACAGTGTGAGGGTCCTATTTTGGTGTTCTAGTGTCATGGTTTGGTTGTTCATATGTCAGACTACAAAAGCTATACACTTACATGACCTAACAACTTAACAATTGTAAGATCAAAGGCTTGAAAAATCTTATCAGACAGTTTCTGGGTTTTCTGGGTTTTCCAGAACCCAGTTTCTTTGAATGGTCAACCCTGTTTGACCGTGAATAACTTGTGATCTAGAACTGCTATGGACTTGATTCCACTTCCAGTGTACTCTCCTCATGGCATAGAACATCAATGATACACTTCGCCATCCTAACATCTAAAAGATTTAGATCTAGAGGCTCTGACATATGGTCGTCAGACTGAATTAGGGTTCTTGACTGTTTTCTAAAATTCTTATTTTCATGCACTTAGATGTTATGGATCCATGATGTATCATCATAGATCACTAAATAACACCTTATAACATATAACTAAACATCAAAACACATAATCAACTGAAATCTTAATGATCTAGCTTAAGTTAGGGTTTATACCTTTAATGCTCAATCTTTGATTTCTGCCCCTTGAATCTGATCTTGGTTAGTGTATGGGATGATATGGGCTTAACTTTTCACTGATTTCCCCTCAACATTTCGAGAATTGGAGAGAGAAATTGTTGGCTAAGGTAGAAAATAAAGTAAGATATTTTATTACTTTTAAGCTTTTAATCTTTGAATCCATGGACACAAATGTTGCTAGGTGGCCAATTTTGGCTGATTGGTGAGATTTAGAGCATATGGAAAATCTCAAATGGTGACTCACCAAGATTTGGCGATATCTTTTACTTAAAAGTTAAGTAAAAGGGCATTTTGATAATTTCACACCTACTAAGGGTATTTTGGTCATTTTCCCTATAATTCAAAGGGTAATTTGGTCTTTTAACATATATCACATAACTTTTAACCCTTAGGGTTTTATAGAAATTTCCAATTAGTGTTTAGGATTCCCAGAACAGAAATTAGGATTTCCAACCGATCGTTAGGGTTTCTTAACTTAACATTGAAGTTCTTAACATAACATTTGGTTTTACCAATGTTATACTTTACTCGATTCATACTTGACCCTTAACCACATACTGTACACACATATTCACTATACACAAAACCATAGACCTTGTTATCAAATATTCACTTACAGTTTGTAATCCATACAAATCCTTCATAAAAAAAATTTAAATCCATACCCTATTTCCCATTCTAGTTTTTATTATTCAACCTTTATTTAATCATTTAAGATTTTATTAATTGTCTAAATTTTCGGGTTGTCACATTCACCCCTTCTTCTAAGAATTTTGTCACCGAAATTACAGCCTACTACACTCGACTCCTTTCATTCACCAGAACTAGGTTTTCATAGTAACCTTTATTCAATCATATCAGATTCTACCCGTACGTAACGAGTTCATATTATTTCATACCCACCATCACATACTACTCAAAACATCACTTTAAAGAGTAAAAATTTTCAAATCATGTTGAGGAGTCATATAGACCATGAACTTTCATTTTCAATTTTTGAAAAGGTTTATACATATATTCATCTGCAAACCGTCATGACTTACGGACACGGAGGGTGATTAGCCCATTATACGTTGTACTGATCAGGTACTACATAACGGAATGATATTTACGTTTCTCATAACCGCCTTGGGCGCACAAAAGTTTCCCAATTTTGGGATGTTCACCTCAGTCTTATCATAGAATTCTGCACCAAAACAATTTGGTTTGGGATAAATTTTCAAAGAATACTTTGAATTTTCATAAACGTTGGTCTACCTGAATTAAATAGCTTACACTCATACCAATAATTTAAATTTCAATCGAAACATGTATGGCCAAACCCCGTTGGCAATAGTTTCTCTTTGAAATTCTAAAAATAATTTTATGACGTCATGATACCGCACTGTATTTACAGCCCGTTTGAGGATTCTGTCATTGTGTGACTTTGTCATAATATATCATACTATAGTGGGCTGACTGTAAGACTCCAACTTTTTATAAATAAAATCGAATTTCCTCTAATTATTATTGTGAATAATAAAGTGTTAATTTGATATAATGCTTTGGTTATGGGTGAAATGTGAAAATTTTACAAAATAAGTAAGTGGTTATAAAATATTCATTATTGTCGGGGAATATTCGTTTGGTCGTGGAATATTCTTATTATCAGAGAATATTCGTATGATGGCGCAGCCATTTGTGGGCCCCATAACAGAAAATGGTCAGATGAAGAAAATGACAAGTTTGAGTTTTTATAAATAACAGCGTAATTGATACCGTTAAACTGTTGAAATACCCGGTGATAAAAGTACAGTAATACGCGTGGTTGCATAGTAGCACACGGTATTTATTATTGATGCTTACGTGAGAAGTCACTCAGTTATACTCAATTATTGCTATAATAATTGCTGCATAGCATCTCACGTTATTTGATTCAATTATTGTCACAGTATCATCTGCATAATATTTTAAATTATTTAATCAATAATTGAGACGACAAAGTTATTCATATTATTATTTGCAATATTGACGATGTCTAGAAAGTTCTGTCGAGGAGAGGTTTGATCACCTAATTGCGAGCCAATAGGGGGAACTCCTTATCGGAAAGCCCCCTCTTTCCTGGGAATGATCTGGTTGTTAAATATTGTGAGCTATAATATTAATGACGAATAATTGTTAATAGATTAAAACTGTGTTTATTAAAGATAAGTGATTTGTGGTAATTATTTATTCAATTTTTGATATAAATAAAGGGATTTGTTATGTGGTGTTTGTTATAAGTTTAGCTTATTATTCCATGAGGGGATGTGCTAATTTTTCAGACCGTTGGTTGAAGATATTATTGTAAATCAATATGGACCGCTGGTGGAAAGTTATAATAGTAAATCAGTAAAGACCATTGCTTTAAGTTTTAATAGTAAATCAATATGGACCGTCCGTTTAAAAGTAAATTAATCTGGGTCGTTCATGAATTAGTTAATATTCAGTCTTTTTTCCTATAAATAGAAGCTCATTCCTTCGTTATTTCTTACGAATTCACTGAAACTCTAGAGAGAGAAACCATAGAGAGCAAGAAAAAGAGTATTCTGTTACTACTCTACTTCAGTATTCAATCTTCCAATAAGATAAGGGATATTATTTGTTGTATTCGTAATGGGTATTATTTCTTTCGTATTCATGAAAAGAGTTATTTTCTTTCAATACTCGTAAGGGTTGTTATTCCATTCTTTATTATTCTGTTGGAATAACTTGTTTACGCGGACTACAGCATGCATGGTGAAATTATTTGTTATTCCATTCTTTATTATTCTGTGGAAATAACATGTCTACGCGGACTACCGCATGCTTGGTGAATAACCCTTCGTATTCAATTGTTATTAAATTGTGAAAATGATCTATCTACGCGGACTACCGCATTATAGTTGAAAATCCAATTGCAGTTTTGTATATTATTCATTTCAGATTCCTAACTCTAAACTTACTACGGTAAGAATTGCTTCTATAATTCCTGAAATGATCAGAAATTCCTTGAGTTTTCTTTTCTGTATCCAAGTTGTCTGTTATGGCTCCTATCTTTGATTGGATCTATGTTTTGAACTTTATTCTTGAATTTTGCTCCATAATTAATTATTATGGAGTATTCTTGAACTTGGATAAACTAAATTATGAATCCCTAATCATGTCCTTTATCTTACTGGATTCGTTCTTTAAAATATTTTTCATCATCCTCAGTCTTAAATGGTGATACTTGATGAATATCTTTGGCCTGTAGTGCAAAGATGAATGATTACCTGATGAATATCTTTGGCCCGTAGTGCAAAGATGAACATGCGTTGAGATGAACATGACCAATTAGTGATACAAATGAATATCTTTAGCCCGTAGTGCAAAGATAAATATTTGATTCAAAATGTATATTGATTGATGTTACAAGGATAAAATATTGATGATGGACTTTTAAATTCATAGATGATAGTAGATTTCATTCTCTACTTAACTCTTCTAATGAATTATTATTTTCGCTGCGAATATTGATCTAAAACTGGTTGTCCATTATATTTTATCTGATTTGTTGAAGGCTAACGACAATTTGTTATTCATTATCTTAGTCATAATATTCTTTACTGGGCTAGTTGAGCTCACCTTTTTTCATTTTGTTCTATTTTTCTTCTCAGGAGTTGAGAATATAGCGGGAACTAGTCGGAGTATGGAATGATGGATCAAAGTAGTTGTTTAGCAGTCCTCACTATTTTGAAAAAAAGTGTATCAATAATTGTAATGAGGACTTATTTGAGTTTGAACACTTCCTAGAAGATAATATTTGTATTTAAACTCACAGTATATGCGTTGTCGTATTTTGCACGACAATTGTAATAATAAAGTTGTAGTTATTTTCTATACCATGTATTTGGCGACTCAGAATGGGTGATGTATACCTATTTTGGGGGCGTCACACTGACGATCTTTCGATCACATCCGCCACTAAGTAATTCTATATTTATAACTCCATCAATTTTTATCATCTTTGTACCAGGTTACATGATGCATTATTGATAAAAAAATATATTTTGATATTTTCAAATCATTTTCGTCTAGCCAAAATAATTAGCATAGACAATTCTTTATACAGTTCAAAAATCATTGCAAATCATTTTTAGTGTTATCACACCTCAACAGGTAACGATGTGTTAGTGTCCCGAAGTACACATACACACTTGTCACCATGTGTTGAGTATAACAAAATTCATTTTTAAAAGGCACATAGTGCGTATTTAGCTTGATGTCAAAAAATTCAAAGTCTAGCATAGCTAGAAGATTTGGAATACCTATGCTTCCACCATCAACTCCACTTTCTAAAACGATCCATTGCTTAATAATTCTATCTATTCCTATCATCCTCAATTCTCCATTCACAACTTTCCTATACCCCAGTTCATCAAACTTATCACACGTTATGAGTTCAGGAACTTTCCATAAAAATATGAGTTTAAGAACTTATCCTAGCAATACGTAGTTCAAGAACCAATCGGGAACTGTCCATACGCTTAGGGGTTCAAAACCATACGATTATAAGTCACGAACTTACCATAAGTATGAGTTTTAAGAACTCGCACCTAACCTTATATTCTCTACCTATCTATTATACACATGAGAAACGAATCACCTTCTCAACATGTATATAGCAACTAGCGCGACACAATTATTTCAATGATTATCACTACCAGAAGCTAAGTGATTATCGAACCAAACACAATCCCCTTCCTATACAAAGAATTGTTTAACTCGGCCACTAATCAATATAGGAAGCTAAGCGGTTGTTACACAAAGGACAATTCCCTACCCATACAAAGAATTGTTCGACTTAACTATTATATCAATATAGAAAGCTAAGTGGTTCTAAAACTAAGTACAAATTTCCCGCCCGTACAAGGAATCATAAAACTTAGTTGCTGACATGAGTCCTCAATTGAAATCCACATAATCCTAGCTCCATACTTACTCCATGAGAATTTTGTTTAATTCGTATTGCATCATTCACAACTTTTTTTTTGAGTTTGAATAGTACTAATTCATAGTAAAACTTACACACAGCAATTTTGCTATAAAATTTTCAATCATTTGATTGATCCTTCTCCCTGTAATGATCTTATCAGATCACGGTGTGATCTCATATTATAATCGTATTATATTATGATTTTTTCCTATGTTATGATCATTTTGTTTTAGGATCTCCTTTCCTTTTATGCTTTTAGTCTTTTAGACTCTATCTATTCATTAATACTATTCATCTTTATTATCCGAGTTAGGTAACTCTGGATCTTTATTACTTGTCGAGATTTGTCTTTGAATCTTATTGTCTTACTAACTCTATTTGAGTTAGTCCTTATCCTTTTCCCTGCGGTTATAGCCTAAGGTAACCCTACATAAGGTTTATAACCTACAGCTTTGATACCAACTGTGACTTCCCCAAATATGGGTACTAATCACCACGAACCTGGTACATCAATTCTATAACTATTGCGGAAGATATAAACATAAATTGTGTATACAAATACCTTTACACTTAATCCCCAAGGTCGATAACCTTAACTTACTACCTGAATTCAAAATCCTAATCGGCATAAAATGTCTTTATTATACAATACTTTTACAAGTTTTAGCTAAATAATAACCCAATGCTGGAATTGTCTTTAACTTTGCCTGTATCCGAAGTTTCGTCCTAATCTGAAATGTTAATCATGATATAGCAAGGGTGAGCAACAAGTTTGCCCAGCAAGTTAAGTTCAAAGGAAGATATATCATGATTGAAAGAATGAATAACATGCTGACAGACTTTCAACAATACAATAATTGTGAAAGAACATGAATAAATTTTCATAACTGAATGACCGAGTCAATAATAATGAATGGCCAACAATGAACATGAACAACTATAACTGAACCAAATGGTAATGAAGGTGATCAGCCTTTCATACCTGATGAATATATGCAACATGCACAACGTGCAAATTAATAAATAATAGATGTGGTATAATCAACAATGATTGACCACGAACATGCTTTACAATAATAACTCGAGTTCGAGTTAGAGAACTTGCACAATAAAAGTATAGTTCAGGAAACTTGCACAATAAGAGAGTATAGGAACTTGCTCAATAAAATAGTATAGTTCGAGAAACTTGCTTGTACCGTCGACTACTGCTACGTAGAGTTAATTTAGCTTCAGTTGAAAGATTTGTTAATGATAATATCAATCTCCTAATTATAATAATATCATCACATATATTATTGTTAATTATAGACATAATATATCATAAACACATAAGCGCATATCCCTAACAGTAAACTAAAACACATAAGACCTGGTATCAAGTCAAACTATTTCAATCTTAGTTGAGTTCGGTACTATTTCGACATCTCGATTGCCCTATAGATAATATCGAGTCTATTTTCAATAAGACTCTACTTAATTGGTTCCAATATTATTTTAAATAAGTTTAATTATTAATCGTAATATTTTTTGAAAGCTCATAATAATTTTCAGATAATTATTATCATTTATAATGATTTTTCAATCTTTAATATCATTTTTAAATGATTTAAATACCAAGTAATTCCATTATCATTAATATTTAATAAATTTCAAATATTAATGAAATACATATCCCAATATTAAAATTTATTTATTATAACTCAGAATATTTTTAATAATGTAATATCACCTTAAAATGATTTTAAAACATTTAAAACCATTATTAAATAACTGCCATTAATATTAAAATATTAATGTATTTCATGTCAAAATATTATAAGTTATATATTATAACTTAAAACATTTTTAAAACTTTTAAATCATTTTTAAATAATTTTTAGAACATTAAAACTATTTTTCCATAATTTATTTAATACAATTATTAAATAAATTTATTATCATTAAAATTAATTATTAATTAAATTCATACCAAAATATTAAAAGTCATTCAAAATAACATAAAATATTTTCGAACACTTTAATATATTTTCAAATGATTTTAAAATTTTAAAATTATTTTTAAGTAATTTATTTAATATAATTATTAAATAAATTAAATATCATTAATATTTAAATAAACTAAAATATTAATGAAATATATCTCAAATTATTAAAAGTTAATTTTTATACCTTAAAATAATTGTTACAAATTAATTATGAATTTTTCATAATTATTTTCCATTTTATTCTAATTATTTAAATTAAATAATTCATTTTTAATAAAATTGTCGCTAAAGGGGCCTATCGCGACAAAAAATGTCGCTATAGGTGTTCTTGAGCCCTTAAGAACATTCAAAGTCAGTTTTTTGGGTGCCTGGTTTGACCAGCTATAATTTCTTACTCAAAATGTTTCTGGGCATGAAAGTGTATGGGTTATGTAGTATTGATATAATACTACATGTACAAACTAAGTTCAAGGTAAAACCACATCACATCTGGAAGATATAAGCCTTCAAAATAGCTGTGTGAGCTGTTCTTCATTTTCTGGAATTTCCAGAAAATAAGAATAGTGTGAGGGTCCTACTTTGGATTTTAATAACTTGGATTTTGGGCTTTGATTGTGTGTTTAAGTTTAACACTCATGTAGTATGTATGTCAAGGTACAAAAGTAATATACTTATGTAGCTTAACAACATCATATAAGTAAGATTTGGCTTGGTCAAAGTACCAGCCAGAAACTGTTCTTGAAGAATCTGCGTTTTCCATAAATTCAACCCAGGCAATTGGTCAACCAAATTTTGACCATGAATATCTTTGATCATGTTGATAATTTTGGTGTTCTAGTGTCATGGTTTGGTTGTTCATATGTCAGACTACAAAAGCTATACACTTACATGGCCTAACAACTTAACAATTGTAAGATCAGAGGCTTGAAAAATCTTGTAAGACAGATTCTGGGTTTTTTGGGTTTTCCAGAACTCAATTTCTTTGACTGGTCAACCCTGTTTGACCATGAATAACTTGTGAACTAGAACTACTATGGACTTGATTCCACTTTCAGTGTACTCTCCTCATGGCATAAAACAATTTGGTTGGGATAAATTTTCAAAGAATACTTTGAATTTTCATAAACGTTGGTCTACCTGAATCAAATAGCTTAGACTCATACCAATAATTCAAATTTCAATTGAAACATGTATGGCCAAACCCCGTTGGCAATAGTTTATCTTTGAAATTCTAAAAATAATTTTATGACGTCATGATACTGCATTGTATTTACAGCCCGTTTGAGGATTCTATCATTGTGTGACTTTGTCATAATACATCATACTATAGTGGGCTGACGATCTTTCGATCACATCCAACACTAAGTAATTCTACATTTATAACTCCATCAATTTTTATCATCTTTGTACCAGGTTACATGATGCATTATTGATATAAAATATATTTTGACATTTTCAAATCATTTTCGTCTAGCCAAAATAATTAGCAAAGACTATTCTTTAAACAGTTCAAAAATCATTGCAAATCATTTTTAGTGTTATCATACCTCAACGGGTAACGATGTTTCAGTGTCCCGAAGTCCACACATACACACTTGTCTTCATGTGTTGAGTATGTTAGGTTTGTAATATTCATGAACGCAATCAAATTGCACAAAATAAGCGGAAACGTGTAAAAATCAAAGTTTAAAATTTTACAAACCATATGCCCGGATCATCCTTTATGCATAATTATTAATTAAACGAAAAGATATGAAGAACAAGAATCATACCATTGAAGATTCGAGCTTCCTCATGTACAAGTTCACCTCCAATCCTTTTCGCGTTCAACTTGAATCCAACATGTTTGGTTCCTTCCTTTGATCAACGATAGCCAACCAAGTGTTTGGCCTCTAGAGGTGATCCACCAAGAAAGAATAAAGATTCAAGAAGATGGGTGTTTGGTAAAATCCTAGTTTTTCTATCTCTCATAAAAAAGGATGTACTCTCCAACAATTGGAATCACGTATTCACGTATTGTGAAAGTCTCAACACTTACCCATAATAAAACTCCTCTTATTAATAGATGTGAGCAACCCTCCTTAACAATTAAGGAATTGGTTTTATTTTAATTAATTAAATTCCTTTAATTAATTAGGCTCCCAATCTTATTAGGAATAATTAATTAAAATCTTTTAATTAATTTAACCTCTTAATCTTATTAGGAATATATGAGAGTACTTTTATTAATTAATTCCCAAACTCCTTTAGGAATTAAATAATAATAATAGTAATAATAATAATAAGACTCCTCTTATGAATTTTTATTTAATATTTTTAAAATATTAAATAATAAATATTAAGCTATTTAATTTATTCTATCACTATAGATTAAATTAAATATACTTAACTTATTATTACGATTATGCCATTAACTTCTTAAATAATTATTCTTCCTTTTATGGTGTGACCCTTTAGGTTCTCCATATTAAACCGGTTGTGAATAAATCAATTAGAACAATTCTAATTTTATTTAAATAAATAAATTAAACTATTAATTTATTTAAATAAATAATATTTATTCTACAATAGGGATAAGCCTCCCTAGCGATCAACGACTTTCTAGATAATATAGATTTCAACATTAATCATAAAAGAACCTTTGAGTAAATAGTTACCGTACAATTCAATCCTTCCACCATACAATGTCCCAATTAAATATAAGACATGAAATTACTGTCAAGTCTTATTTTATTTAATTATATGTATTTTGATCCTTATATGCACAACTCCAAATAATGCAAATTAGAAACTCTTTTCTAATTTCATTCTATCTTGGCCAAGGACTACTGGGTTGTCATGTATCGAATCACATAGGACATTTTTTTTCTTTTACTAGAAGCGGTAGATTCTTTATTGATCATGTATTATCTCCATGTACAACTTATTATACCCAAGCATACCCTTTGATATACCCTAAGGGTCCTAAGGAATAAGTCAAAGTATAACTCATCATATACAAGATACTATGATGATCTCAAGTCCAAAGATTACTTGTACTACTATCACTACAGAAATTCCTATTGACAGACAAGTAAAACTCCATTATGTATTTCTTAGCGAGCCACGCTCAGTGAACTTATTCTCTAATAAGCACCTACATACTTGCTTTAGTGTCTCCACACAAATGATCATGAGATCAATCATCCTCATCCCATGAGCAAGTAACGTATGTACCAATATATCCGGATTCACTAATTCCCAATTTAGTAATCCAACGATTGGAAACTATTTTAGTTTTAAGCTTTCTAAGAATTTAGATCTCATTAGAATGATCATCATCATTATTCTAAAAGAATTTCTTAAAACTATGAGTTTACCACATATTATAAAATAGCATCATGTAGATAATTAAAAGCCTTTAATAAATTATTACTTTTTATTAATAAATGAATAAGATTGTTACAAAGTATATTCTTTATCATCAAACATGATTGGCTTGTGTGCATACTACTTTCAATCTCCCACTTGCACTAAAGCCAATCGCCACGGTATCTCATACCCTTCTTCTCTAAGTGACGATTATCCTGCTGTTGGATAAGCTTTAGTTAATTGATATGTAATGTTGTTCTTGAGAGTTCACTATCTCTATAGTGATTTCCCGTCTTTCAATGATTCCTATAATCAACTAAAAGTGCCACAACACATGTTTAGATCCAAGATGAGACTTAGGAACTATTCCTAGTTCTGTAATGAACTTTTCATCCAAACAATCAACTTGCAGCTTCATTTATAGCTATATACTTTGTCTTTAGCACTAAACCAACAACTCTTTACTGTTTAGAACCTCTTCAATTCACTACACCACCGTTCAAGGTAACGCTTTACCTTAAAGTGGATTTTCTGTCGCCTTGGTCTGTCTGAAAAAACTTGAGTTTGTTAAGCCCTCTAGTTTTAATTTAGACCCACCATGAATACGATCACATCCTTAGTGCTGGTTAAGTACTTTAAGATGTTTTTCACTGACTCACAGTGAACTTCTCCATAATATGACTGATTAACATCAGGTCCCGTATATTTCATTGCATACATGATAGTTACTCATGTGATCTCTCTTTTTGGAGTCTTTGGGGACTATTTAGAGAGATACACTCCATGGCTCATCAACATGAGATATCCCATAGAGTTTGCCATGCTAAACGACTTTAGCATCAAATGAGTATACCTTCCTTGGGTTAAGTCGAGCATCCTATTAAATCTATCTATATAGATTTGTATCCCCAATTAAGATACTCTTCCCAAATCATTCATGGATGAATATTTAGATAACTTTATCTTTACTGATTGTAGCATTGGTATGTCATTCCTTATCCATAGTATATCAACATATAATAGTAGGAATGTCACGACGCTTTCACTGACCCTTTTTTACACACTAGGTTCATTTTTATTTGCGATAAAATCAAACTCTTTTGATTTATTTCATCAAAGCGAATGTTCCATTTTTGAGAAGCTTGCTTCAATCCATTTCTCTGAGTGTCTACAACTCTTACCTCATCGTATGTAACTGGATAATTATCTTCTATGATACGTACCTCATCATCATCATCCATGATGAATCCATACCTCCCATTTATCTTCGGTATTATTCCAGATTTACGATTCGGTTGTGGTACAATAGGTCTATCTATAGGTTCCTCTTATTTAACTTATAGTATTTGTGGTTTATTAAACTCTTCAAGATCTATTATCCTCTCACTAGCCCTTCAATGGTAAATATCTTTATCTTAGAAGGTAGTGTGTTTCGTAATAAACACCTTTTGCTAAGTAAGATTATAGAACATATACCCTAAACTTACTTTTGGATGTCCCACAAATTTGTACTTGTCAAATCTTGTCCCAAGCTTATCTTTTGAAACCTTTTCACATAAGTTGGACAACCCCTTATCTTAACATACTTAAGATTAGGAATCCTCCCTGTCCATAGCTTTTATGGAGTCTTGCGGCCGAATTTTGAGGTTACCTTTTTCGTATATATACAGCCATTTCTAGAACATTATTCTAGAAGGAAACTGGAATGTCGGTAAAATCATTATGGACCGTACCATGTCCAACAAGGTACGATTTTTCCTTTCAGATACATTAATCAATTATTACGTATCAGGAGGCGTCCATTATGAAAAAACCATTTGAGATGATCTAGAAACTTATTATACAAGTATTTATTTCTTGATCTAATCAAAGAATCTTAATACTTTGCCAATTTGTTTCACTTTAGAATTCTTTGAACCTTTCAAATAATTCACACTTGTATTTCAGCAAATACACCCATTAAAATTTTTGAACAATCATCTCCTTTTCTTATACTAGTTTGTTCAATTTGCAAAATTATTTTTCACGTAAGTTAAGTATACAAAATCTATTAAGTAATATTCCAATTCTATACAAAACATTATTATTATAAATAGAACAACAATTGTTCTTAAATGTAATACCAAAGATTTCATTGTCCAACAATAAAATGGAAATAATGTTTCTAATAATAACTGAAATACAATAACATCTTATTGACTTAATAGATTTGCCAGTAGGCAATGCTAAACAATAAGCTTCTATGGCTAATGCAGCAACCTTTGCTTCATTTTCCATACATAAGATTACTTATCTTTGTTTAGCTTTCTACTTCTGCTTGGTTCCTTCATAAATCTATATTTATGATAACCAAAGTCGGTATCCAACACCCAAGTAGAACCTTGACTTAAAGAAAAATTTATTTTAAATCATGAACAAATTTGTATTTGTAACCGAAACTTCACTAAGCTTCTTCTGGTTAGCTCTGCAAGATGCTTCTCACAGTTTCTTTTCCAGTGTCCTAGCTTATTACAGTGGAAGCAAACTCCTTTGCTATCCGTATTAGTTTTGTTCTTATTATCCTTTGTTTTTACCTTTTTATTTACCTTCTTTGAATAGTTCTTCTTTTCAGAAGAACCTTTGGCCCCTACCAGTAAGACATGGTCTTTCTTGGTTGGAAAGTGACTCTCAACATTTTTTAACATGTTAAGCAAATCAGCGAGGCTGATATTTAGCTTGTTCATATGAAAAATTCGTAACAATTGTGAAAGGAGTCCGAGAGTGAGTGAAAGATCAAATCTTGGCTCAACTCTCCATCCATGACAAAACATGTTATCCTAATTGATTAATCAAATTGATAATGTTAAGGACTTTTATCTGTACTGTAGTGTCATCGGTTATTCTAGATCGGAAGAGCTCCTTAGATATCTGATATCTATCAGTTCTACTTTCCTCACAATCAACTACTTGGCGTGCAGGGGTATAGTAGGAGCATCCATAGTTTCATGCTGACGCTAAAGCTCGTTACTCATGGATTCGAGCATGATGCATTGAGCCAACTGTGCATCATCTTGCCACTTTCTAAAAGTAGCAATCTCTTCCTCAGAGGCATTGTCTATAAGCATTGCAGGGATAGACGTATTAAGGACATAAGATAGCTTTTCAGCCGTGAGAACTTTTCTTAATTTCCTTAACCAATCCGTTTAATACAGTCTGGTTAAATAGCATATAATATGCTTCACAGTGATAGTAATTTAGACATTGTAAATTTTTGTAAATAAATTTGTAATTAACAACATTTTAGCATACATTCTTTTATTAATTACCAAAATAAATTAGGTCTTGTTTTAAATTGGTATCTCCCACTATTTTTATCAAACTATATTACCCTCACTTTTATAGTTCGGCAAAATCTAATTAAAGATTTGCTAATGAGAATAAGGATCCCATTTCAAAATGTATATAGCCTTGTGGTGACACAACAAACTATATATAAATAAATAGGTAGACAAGTCTTGTCAATTACATCAACTATGCAACTCCTTGTATTTTACCTCTTAGATTATTTTGATCAAGTGGTGGCACATCCGAATCAAAATTATCCAAGTTAAGTCTAACCTAGCACTCCATATATTCAAAAAAGAAAAATATTATCCTTGTGGTGGCACAACAAAAGAACATTGTTCAATTTTCTTTATAAGCATCAAATGTGATAAAATTAACATCTCAAATAATGAAAAATAAGTCTTGTGGTGACACAACAAACTTATAATAATTAATTGATACTCTATTATTTTTTATCATGCTAGAAGGTGACGTTTGATATTCCAAATATCTGTGAACGCTTAGGACTTAATATAAAAAAATTTGAGGGATTTTGTTATTAATTTGTCTCATCTTGTTTAGCGTGCATGCACATATATATATAAAATACGCATCATATTATCGAACATGCGAATCATGTTTGCATAATATATAATATATATAGTATAAGTATGCACATATAGAATACTATATTCTACCCAGATTAATTATGGACTTTTATTCTAGTTTGGTTCACTAGAGCCACCAAGTGAACCAAAAGGTCAAACCCTAGGGGTGCAAGAATTAATATTTAAATATAACTATTACATTTAAACCCGGACTCCATTACAAACGGGTCTTCAAACGCTACTTGCCCCTTGACTTCTAATTTTTTAAAATTAATTCTAACTATTCCTATTACAAAACTATTTAAAATAAATAGAAACCTTGATCAGCAGTCAAGAGAAAGTACATAGGAGGGAGATATAATTTATATTTAGAAAAATTAGAGAAGACGATGTACGCAGACCCCATTTAATAAAACTCATACATTCATACAACCAACTAAAATAAAATTCAATCACATTGGTCAATAGTCCATAATCAATCCCATTTATTATCATACACATCATCATATACATCAATAAATAACATCCATCTCATGAATAATAAACATTCAATATATATATTGATATCATTTAATGGGCAAATTTAGTTAGTATAAAATTTAATTTTGAATCAAAATAAACTCCTTTATTTTAATTCAAATTTAAATCAAAATAAACCTCTTTATTTTAATTTATCCAATTTTGAATAAAATAAACTATTTTATTTTAATCAAAATCTTTAATCAAAATAAACTCCTTTATTTTAATTAAATATGGAATCTAATTCCATGTAAAAAAAATTATTTATTAAAGGAAACACAGATTCTCTTTCCTATTCACAAATAAACTCTTTATTTTGAATAATATGAAATCTAATTTCATATCTAAATAAACTCCTTTATTTAAGGAAACATGGATTCATTTTCCTATTCACAAATAAGCTCCTTTATTTTAGGAAACATAGAATCCAATTCCAACTCCAATTAGTTATTATAGAATCTAATTCCAACTCTAATTAGCTAGCATGAAATTTAATTTTAAAATTAAAATAAATTTTATATTTTAATATTAAAATAAACTTTATATTTTAATATTAAAATAAACTTTTTATTTTAAAATTAAAATAAACTTTTTATTTTAATTATAAAATAATTGAGAATATAAGTTATCATATATATATAAGATATATATGATATCCTTCCTGCCACGTGGGAGTGTTAATCACATATGATAATCACGTGGGAGTGTTATTCACGTGAACCCAAAATAAACCAGCTGAATCATATATATTACTCCTGTTAAGTATCATAATAAGCATAATAGACGTGAATCACCCTTTAAATCATACAGAATCAAACATGATTACTAATATATAACTATTATATATATTAATCAGTTTAGAAGATCCTGTTATATATTATATGTCCAACAAGGCTTGGTTTATACAATAACCATCCTGATCATGTTAACATTGGGATTAGGAGTAATTCGCATGGTTTCATGCTATTTTGCTGTCCTTTTCCGTGATTCATGGTTTTCGGAATAAGAAGATTTCGGCACTTTTTTTTAAAAAAATAAATTTTATATAATAAATTATGCCCAATTAAATTGTTCTAAACACATATCAATATATATATCAAATTAAAATAATTAATAATTCGCATAAAGGTTTGGCTCTGATGCCACTGTTAGGTTTGTAATATTCATGAACGCAATCAAATTGTACAAAATAAGCGAAAACGTGTAAAAATCAAAGTTTAAATTTTACAAACTATATACCCGGATCATCCTTTGTGCACAATTATTAATTAAACGAAAAGGTATGAAGAACAAGAATCATACCCTTGAAGATTCGAGCTTTCTCAGGTACAAGTTCACCTCCAATCCTTTTCGCGTTCAACTTGAATCTACCGGGTTTGGTTCCTTCCTTTGATCAACGTTAGCCAACCAAGTATTTGGCCTCTAGAGGTGATCCCAAAAAAGAATAAAGATTTAAGAAGATGGGTGTTTGACAAAACTCTAATTTTTCTATCTCTCAGATGTACTCTCCAACAATTGGAATCACGTATTCACGTATTGTGGAAGTCTCAACACTTACCCATAATAAAACTCATCTTATTAATAAATGTGAGCAACCCTCCTTAACAATTAAGGAATTGATTTTATTTTAATTAATTAAATTCCTTTAATTAATTAGGCTCCCAATCTTATTAGGAATAATTAATTAAAATCTTTTAATTAATTTAACCTCTTAATCTTATTAGGAATATATGAGAGTACTTTTATTAATTAATTCCCAAACTTCTTTAGGAATTAAATAATAATAATAGTAATAATAATAATAAGACTCCTCTTATGAATTTATATTTAATATTTCTAAAATATTAAATAATAAATATTAAGCTATTTAATTTATTCTATCACCATAGATTAAATTAAATATACTTAACTTATTATTACGATTATGCCATTAACTTTTTAAATAATTATTCTTCCTTTTATGGTGTGACCCTTTAGGTTCTCCATATTAAACCGGTTGTGAATAAATCAATTAGAACAATTCTAATCTTATTTAAATAAATAAATTAAACTATTAATTTATTTAAATAAATAATATTTATTCTACAATAGGGATAAGCCTCCCTAGCGATCAACGACTTTTTAGATAATATAGATTTCAACATTAATCATAAAAGAACCTGTGAGTAAATAGTTACCGTACAATTCAATCCTTCCACCATACAATGTCCCAATTAAATATAAGACATGGAATTACTGTCATATTTTATTTTATTTAATTATATGTATTTCGATCCTTAAATGCACAACTCCAAATAATGTAAATTATAAACTCTTTTCTAATTTCATTTTGTCTTGGTCAAGGACTACTGGGTTGTCATTTATCGAATCACATAGGACATTTCTCTTCTTTTACTAGAAGCGGTAGAATCTTTATTGATCATGCATTATCTCCATGTATAACTTATTATATCCAAGCATAACCTTTGATATACCCTAAGGGTATTAAGGAATAAGTCAAAATATAACTCATCATATACAAGATACTATGATGATCTCAAGTCCAAGGATTACTTGTACTACTATCACTATAGGAATTTCTATTGACAGACAAGTAAAACTCCATTAGGTATTCCTTAGCGAGCCACGTTCAGTGAACTTATTCTCTAATAAGCACCTACATATTTGCTTTGGTGTCTCCACACAAATGATCATGAGATCAATCATCCTCATCCCATGAGCAAGCAACGTATGTACTAATATATCCGGATTCACTAATCCCCAATTTAGTAATCCAACGATTGGGAACTATTTTAGTTTTAAGCTTTCTAAGAATTTAGATCTCATTAGAATGATCATCATCATTATTCTAAAAGTATTTCTTAAAACTATGTGTTTACCACATATTATAAAACAACATCATGTAGATAATTAAAAGCCTTTAATAAATTAATACTTTTTATTAATAAATGAATAAGATTGTTACAAAGTATATATTTTATCATCAAACATGATTGGCTTGTGTGCATACTACTTTCAGAGTATAACAAAATTCATTTTTAAAAGGCACATAGTGCGTATTTAGCTTGATGTCAAAAATTTCAAAGTCTAGCATAGCTAGAAGATTTAGAATACATATGCTTCCATCATCAACTCCACTTTCTATAATGATCCATTGCTTAATAATTCTATCTATTCCTATCATTATCAATTCTTCATTCACAACTTTTCTATAGCCCAGTTCATCAAACTTACCACCCGTTATGAGTTCAGGAGCATTCCATAATAATATGAGTTTAAGAACTTATCCTAGCAATACGTAGTTCAAGAACCAATCAAGAACTGTCCATACGTTTAGGGGTTCAAAATCATACGATTATGAGTCACGAACTTACCATAAGTATGAATTTTAAGAACTCGCACATAACCTTATATTCTTTACCTATTCTCTACCTATCTATTATACACATGAGAAAAGAATCACCTTCTCAACATGTATATAACAACTAGCGCGACACAATTATTTCAATGATTATCACTATCAGAAGCTAAGTGATTATCGAACCAAACACAATCCCCTGCCCATACAAAGAATTGTTCAACTCGGCCACTAATCAATATAGGAAGCTAAGCGGTTGTTACACCAAGGACAATTTCCCGCCCATACAAAGAATTGTTCGACTTAACTATTATATCAATATAGGAAGCTAAGTGGTTCTAAAACTAAGTACAAATTTCCCGCCCGTACAAGGAATCATACAACTTAGTTGCTGACATGAGTCCTCAATTAAAATCCACATAATCCTAGCTCCATACTTACTCCATGAGAATTTTGTTTAATTCGTATTGCATCATTCACAACTTTTTTTTGAGTTTTAATAGTACTAATTCATAGTAAAACTTACACACAGTAATTTTGCTATAAAATTTTTAATCATTTGTTTGATCCTGCTCCCTGTAATGACCTTATCAGATCACGGTGTGATCTCATATTATAATCGTATTATATTACGATTTTTTCCTATGTTATGATCATTTTGTTTTGCGATCTCCTTTCCTTTTATGCTTTTAGTCTTTTAGAGTCTATCTATTCATTACTACTATTCATCTTTATTATCAGAGTTAGGTAACTCTGGATCTTTATTACTTGTCGAGATTTGTCTTTGAATCTTATTTCCTTACTAACTCTATTTGAGTTAGTCCTTATCCTTATCCAAGCGGTTATAGCCTAAGGTAACCTTACATAAGGTTTATAACCTACAGCTTTGATACCAACTGTGTAGTTCCCAAATTTGGGTACTAATCACCACGAACCTGGTACATCAATTCTATAACTATTGCCGAAGATATAAATATAAATTGTTTGTACAAATACCTTTACACATAATCCCCAAGGTCGATAACCTTAACTTAATACCTGAAATCAAAATCCTAATCGACATACAATGTCATTATCATACAATACTGTTACAAGTTTTAGCTGCACAATAACCCAATGCTGGAATTGACTTTGACTTTGCCTGTATCCGAAGTTTCTTCCTAATCTGAAATGTTAATCATTATATAGCAAGGGTGAGCAATAAGTTTGCCCAGCAAGCTTAAGTTCAAAGAAATATATATCATGATTGAAAGAATGAATAACAAGCTGACAGACTTTCAACAATATAATAATTGTGAAAGAACATGAATAAATTTTCATAACTAAATGTTTGAGTCAATAATAATTAATCGTCAACAATGAACATGAACAACTATAACTGAACCAAATGATAATAAAGGTGATCAGCCTTTCATACCTGATGAACATATGTAACATGCACAACGTGCGAATCAATAAATTATAGATGTGGTATAAACAACAATGATTGACCACGAACATGCTTTACAATAACAACTCGAGTTTGAGTTAGAGAACTTGCACAATAAAATATTGTTCAGGAAACTTGCACAATAAGATAGTATAGGAACTTGCTCAATAAAATAGTATAGTTTGAGAAACTTGCTTGTACCGTCGACTGTTGCTACGCAAAGTTAATTTAGCTTCAGTTGAAAGACCTATTATTGATAATATCGATCTCCTAATTAGAATAATATTATCACATATATTACTGTTAATTATAGACATAATATATCCTAAACACATAAGCGCATATCCCTAACAGTCACTAGAACACATAAGACCTGATATCAAGTCAAACTATTTCAGTCTTAGTTGAATTCGATACTATTTCGACATCTGATTGCCCTATATATAATATCGAGTCTATTTTCAATAAGACTCTACTTAATTGGTTCCAATATTATTTTAAATAATTTAATTATTAATTGTAATATTTTTCGAAAGCTCATAATAATTTTTAGATAATTATTATCATTTATAATGATTTTTCAATCATTAATATCATTTTTAAATGATTAAATACCAAGTAATTCTATTATCATTAATATTTAATAAATTTCAAATATTAATGAATTACATATCCCAATATTAAAATTTATTTATTATAACTCAGAATATTTTTAATACCGTAATATCACCTTTAAATGATTTTAAAATATTTAAAACTATTATTAAATAACTGCCATTAATATTAAAATATTAATGTATTCATGTCAAAATATTATAAGTTATATATTATAGCTTAAAACATTTTTAAAACTTCTAAATCATTTTTAAACGATTTTTAGAACATTAAAACTATTTTTTCATAATTTATTTAATACAATTATTAAATAAATTTATTATTATTAAAATTAATTATTAATAAAATTCATACCAAAATATTAAAAGTCATTCAAAATAACTTAAAATATTTTTGAACACTTTAATATATTTTCAAATGATTTTTAAAATATTAAAATCATTTTAAGTAATATATTTAATATAATTATTAAATAAATTAAATATTATTAATATTTAAATAAATTAAATATTATTAATATTTAAATAAATTAAAATATTAATGAAATATATCTCAAATCATTAAAAGTCAATGTTTATACCTTGAAATAATTTTTACACATTAATTAGGAATTTTTCATAATTATTTTCCATTTTATTCTAATTATTTAAATTACATAATTTATTTTTAATAAAACTGTCGCTATAGGTGTTCTTGAGCCCTCAAGAACATTCAAAGTCAGTTTCTTGGGTGCCTAGTTTGACCAGCCATAATTTCTTGCTCAAGATGTTTCTAGGCATGAAAGTGTATGGGTTATGTAGTATTGATGTAATACTACATGTACAAACTAAGTTCAGGGTCAAATCACATCACATCTGGAAGATATAAGCCTTCAAAATAGCTGTCAGAGTTGTTCTTCATTTTTTGGAATTCCCAAAAAATAAGAACAGTGTGAGGGTCCTACTTTGGATCTTAATAATTTGGATTCTGGGCTTTGATTGTGTGTTTAAGTATAACACTCATGTAGTATGTATGTCAAGGTACAAAAGTAATACACTTATGTAGCTTAACAACATCATAGAACAAGATCTGGCTTGGTCAAAGTACTAGCCAAAAACTGTTCTAGAAGAATCTTGGTTTTCTAGAAATTCAACCCAGGCAGTTAGTCAACCCAGTTTTGACCATGAATATCTTTGATCCTGTTAATGATTTTGGTGTTCTTGTGCCATGGTTTGGTTGTCCATATGTCAGACTACAAAAGCTATACACTTACATGGCCTAACAACTTAACAATTGTAAGATCAGAGGCTTGAAAAATCTTGTCAGACAGATTCTGGGTTTTCTGGGTTTTCCAGAACCCAGTTTCTTTGACTGGTCAACCCTGTTTGACCATGAATAACTTGTGATCTAGAACTGCTATAGACTCGAATCCACTTCTAGTGTACTCTCCTCATGGCATAGAACATCAATGATACACTTCGCCATCCTAACATCTAACAGATTTAGATCTAGAGGCTCTGACATATGGCCGTCAGACCTCAAATTAGGGTTCTTGACTGTTTTCTAAAATTCTTATTTTCATGCACTTAGATGTTATGGATCCATGATGTATCATCATAGATCACTAAATAACACCTTATAACATATAACTAAACATCAAAACACATAATCAACTGAAATCTTAATGATCTAGCTTAAGTTTAGGTTTATACCTTTAATGCTCAATCTTTGTTTTTTGCCCCTTGAATCTGATCTTGGTTAGTGTATGGGATGATATGGGCTTAACTTTTCCTTGATTTCCTCTCAACATTTCAAGAATTGGAGAAAGAGAAAGTGTTGGCTAAGTTAGAAAATAAAGTAAGATCTTTTCTTACTTTTAAGGTTTTAATCTTTGAATCCATGGACACAAATGTTGCTAGGTGGCCAATTTTGGCTGATTGGTGAGATTTAGAGCTCATGGCAAACTCAAATGGTGACTCACCAAGATTTGGTGATATCTTTTACTTAAAAGTTAAGTAAAAGGGTATTTTTGTAATTTCATACCTACTAAGGTTATTTTGGTCATTTCCCCTACAATTCAAAGGGTAATTTGGTCTTTTCACATATATCACATAACTTTTAACCCTTAAGGTTTTATACTTAGCGTTTGAGTTCCCAAATTAGGCTTTAAAATTCCCGATTAGGGTTTAGGATTCTTGGAACTAAAATTAGGGTTTCCAACCGATCGTTAGGGTTTCTTAACTTAACATTGAAGTTCTTAACATAACATTAGGGTTTACCAATGTTATACTTTACCTGATTCATACTTGACCCTTAACCACATACTGTACACACATATTCCCTATACACAAAATCATATACCTTGCTACCAGATATTCACTTACAGTTTGTAATTCATACAAATCCTTCACAAAAAAAATTTAAATTCATACCCTATTTTCCGTTCTAGGTTTTGTGATTCAACCTTTATTTAATCATTTTTTTATTAATCGTCTAAATTCTCGGGTTGTCACATCTATCTTATTATCCACCACACTTCTTTTATCCCCTAGGTAATTACCCTTATCTCTTATCTTTTAGGATTATATATAATATTGGGTGGACAAATGAGAGCTTGACACTTAAGTTGGGTGTGTAAGTAACTTAGAGATAAGGAGCTTGGAAAAGATTAAATTCATCCCCCTCTTTCTCCTCTATGGTCGGGTACCCCCTCCTTATTTTGCCCCATTTTTCTTTATTTTTAATTTCAAATTTGATTAATCAAATATCTAAATAGCATTGCGCTAAAGATTGGGCTATCAATTTAATTTCTTTGGGATACCTAATTAATTGTTTGGACCATGGAAATAACATAGTCCAATTGTAACGCCCGAGAAAATTGGATTTTTAGGAGAATTAAATTTTTTTTAATTATAAGGATTAAATGAATTTAATTGATTAATAATGGAGTAAGCTAATTGAAGGTCGTTCTATGACCTAGACATGTCAGAACGTCGTAGTATTTTGGCTACGTGGTAGAATTAAAGTGTTTGAATTTCCAAGATGAAAATAAAAGTTTTTCGAGAAATTTTCCGAAAAACACTATTCACGCATTTCTACTCGAAAATTATTTTTGAACTTCCGAGAAATACGTAATGATAGAATATCAAGGTGAGATGGAATATCCAATAATATTTCAGTTATGGAAAACACGATTTTTTGCCTGCGGACTTAAAACCTAACGATTAGGAAAAATGATTTACAAGAAGGAAATGTAATGCGATTAATGAATTAAGTGATTATCGTATAATACGTAGGTATTATACGAAGTAATGAATACGAGTATGATACTAGGTGTTATACGAGTATGTATGAGTGATGGTATATCGTATATCATGAATTAGTATATGAGTTAGAATACAAGAATTATACGTATAGAATACGTTATAAGGCTTTAAGCCATTTGTGATGGATTTGTGGATTAGGTAGGATGTACAAGTCCAATAGAATTTAATGTGCAAGCCCAAGTGTTTGCAATGTGAAGCCCAAATATTTGTTAATGCAAGCCCAAATGATTAAGTTAAGTTAATTAAGCTAAAGCCCAAAGTAAGTAACCAATGAGTTATAGGATGGTTTAAACCCATGGGGTAAACCATGGATAATCCAAAGTAGGGAGCAAGCAAACTTAATGGCTAAGATAAGTGGTGAGCAAGTGTTGTGATGGCCAAGTAAAAGGTGTGGAGGACAAGTTTACTTAGGAACAAAGTAATGAATAGTAAGGAGGTGAATTAAGGAGGTGGAAGTGGCTTAATGACCATTATGCCCCAACTTTGAGGTGCCTATAAATAACAAGCTTAGTTTTCATTTTGTTGGTTGTTGTATTTCATCCAACATTTTAAGTGCTTATTTACTTGAGAGAATAAGCTACAAAAGTTAGAAAAGCTAGAGTTTATAGTTCAAGGAGCAAGAAGAAGGATTAGCAAGAGAACATCAAGAGTAAGTAATCCTAAGCCATAATTCTCTTTCTCTTCCATTGATGTAGAAGTGGGTAGTGATAGAACATGTATGCTAAGAAGGAGTTGGAAAGATGAATCAAAGGGCTTAAGTCTTAATAAGCCGTATAAGTCATGAATAGGTAATTCAAACATAAATAAGTTATGAACTTATAATGAACGTATATGAACTTGTAACATGTTTACAGAAATGAAGTTAGTATGTTAACAAGAAGCAAGAATGATAGTTAGAAATCTTGAACCTTGATAAGTCATGTAAAAAAAAGAAATCATAAGTCATGAGAAATGAAAACATAAGTAGTTTGTACTTTTAAAAGTTATAAACTCATAAAGAACAAGTAATAACTTATCATGATTATAAGTTAATGAAGTAAGTATGTTAAGATGTTAGTATGTTGGATAAAATCAATTTGAAACGATGAACGAATCATAAGAAACGAAGTTAAGCCGTAATTTCACGATTAGACGATAATCGTCGAATTCGTGAAATTCTCGGAATGGAAGTCAAATTTTGATATTGAGCTTGAAAACGTTGGTTTTCAATGGAGACAAGTCTTATTTGGCATTATAAAGTTGTGGACTCGAGAATGACCGAATTCCGACTTAGAACGAAAAAACGAGCGTTGAACGTTCATGAACGTTTATCGTTTTCGTTAAAAATGGACTAATAGGTGAAATTTTAGTAAACGAAGTCAAATAGATAAAATTCTTGCATGACCACGTAGAGTACGTGATTTGTGAACCGTAGGCTATTAAACGAACCAATTCGGACTTATAACAAAGAAGTTATAAGCCCGGGAATCTCACATAAAAGGTTAACTGTCAAAATTTTCTGGTGCTGAGTACTGGCGCCGCGGCGCCAGTCAAGGCAAATTAAGTCACACTGCAGTGCCACAAATGGTTGTGAGCTACTAAAGTTTGGCGCCACAGTGCGGTGAGTAGCAAAGGAGATGGCGTCGCAGCGCCGTGACCGAGTCCTAAGTACAGAACACCCGCGCCGCAGCGCGAGTTGTAGAGCAAAAGTTGGCGCCGTAACGCCAGCATTAGGTGAAGCACAGAGAGGAAACATTATGAATGTAAAGGGAAAGTAAATTGATAATGGTGAATCATATCAATGCTAAACCTAAAGTAACATCAATTAAAGATGTTGAAGACCTTAAGATTAACGACTAAAGGTTGAAAGAAAGATTAATTGAACGTAAGTTAGTAATAATAAAACGATTAACGATAATAAGCCGTAAGGGCAGATAAATACTCGAAACGAGTTTTGTTAAAGAAATAAGTATGATTAAGTATACGAAATGAAAGATGGTTAATTGATGATGAATTAATTAACTTAAAGTAATATCTTCAATGATAACAATAACATTTAGAATTACAACTAAAAGTTGTTAAAGGTTACGTGAACATGAACGGTATGCAATAAGTGTACTGAATCAATGACGATCGAGTGTCGATCAATAACGTAAGAATGTTAGTAAGCTAGAAGGAAGATTAAGAAGTCGAATTGACCTTTATTAACGAAGTAAATTCAGTTAAGACATAAAAGGGAAAGAAGTTGGTAAGAACGATGCAAAAGAACGACAGCAAGCCGAAACCACTAATAACAAATCTAATAAATGATTAGATTGAGAAGAAGGATAAGATTCATTAGGAACCATGTGTTCATTCATGACCTAATGTGGTATGTTATGTGGTTATGTGTTGTAAAGACCGTAAAGACTCAAAGGAAACATAATTTTACTGTAGCAGACGCTGAAGGAAAGTTTTCTTAAACGCTTGTCTAATCTTCGTGTTAGCCAAGTTTTCAAATGATTCAAGTTATGAGATGTATGTATGGTTTTAAAGAAAGAGTCGATGCTAGTTTTAACTTGGCTAGACTAATTTTGATAGATTGATTGATTTATTTACAAGTCTTTCAATATAGAACTGATAACGATATCCTACGCCAATTGTTTGGTACGGATACAAGGTAAGCCTGAATATGAATAAACAAATATATTTTTATCGAGTATTCGATGGGCACACGAGGTTGCCACAACTTCAACGTACACACGTTTAATGGATGTAGTGTTGATCAACATAGAGTACTATAGACTGATCACCTAGAAGTGCTCGTAAGATATGTCGGACTTACGGACTTCGTGCCGGGTTGTCCTTTTCAAAGAAATTATGAAACGCTCATGGTCTTGGACCAGATTTGGTGTTTTATTGAATATTGTTATGGTAAAACATTTTGAAGGAATATGAATGCTATTTTAAGTTATTGATAGTACTTCGTAACTATTATCTAGTTATTGAAGATATATGATTCCTATGTTTCAAGCATGCTTTTAAAATGAAATTGTTGTACTTGCTGAGCTTGTTATTCTCACTCCTGCTTGAACCATATGAATGCAGCTTAGACCGAATGGACCGAAGGATTCGACAAGGATAAAGGGAAGGCTAAAGCGAACTTGTAGATTACCTATGTAATAGTATAGGCTTGTAATGATAATATTTGATATTATGACAAGAACAAATGTAACGGTTATAAAGAACCTGGGGAATGGTAGTAATTTTTTGGAATATATATAAGACATATTCGTTCTTTTAAGGCATTTTAATTGAATCTTTGTGTGAACTGTAGCACCGTGGAGCACCATATGTCGGGTTAGAAGAGACCCGGATTTGGGGGCGTCACAGGTTGGTATCAAAGCATTAGGTTATAAAACTTAAAGGGGTAAGAACCTTAGGCTAATAACCTCGTTAAGGAAGAGAAGTCCGAAGGAAGTAAACTCGAGCTTTACTTGAGTTGAATGAGTCAATAAGGTATTGAGGAAACTCATTTCCAGAAGATTTAAAAGATGGAAAGTAAACCTAAATAAATTAAATGTGATTTGTGCTTATACTATGGTGTGTTATGTACTAATCAACATATGTGTTATTGTAGGATGTCGAACGATAGCTTGATGTATAGAGATATACACGTGGTGAACGACGAGTTGGTGAACAGAGTAGAGCCTGTACCCATGCCAGTGGCGGAGGTACCATTAGTGATTCTAGAGGAGTCAGAACCAGAGGAGTACTTTTCTGAGGAGAACTACTCCGAGGGAGAGATGGATATAGCATCATATCTTCATATAATGAACGATGTGGAGGAGGGAATGGAGGTAACGTCGGTTGGTACGGTGGTACCTACACCAGAGTCATCACCTCCAGATGTAATGAGATCATTGTATCTGGCAGAGCTTGACAAGAATACGCAACTGAGTACAGTTGTGCAGAATCAGAATGAAGAGATTAATGCTCTTTATGTCGCGAAGGAGTCTGCAGAAGCAGATTTTGAGTCAGAGCATGATGAGAAGGTGCTCATGATAAATAAGGCTAGGGATTTTAAGAAGAAGGTCGATGAGCTTCGTAAAGAACTAGGGGAGAAGGATCGAAAGATAGCACAGATGTCTTACATCCATAAGAGTGCTCATAAGGATTTCAACCTGAAAGTTGCTTGTCATCCCATGAAGTCAGGACAAACTCGACATACGATTAGTTGGGATACTGTAGCGAAGATAGCGGATGAGAAACACGAAGATGCTGTTATGCATTATTAGAAGTCTAGAGTTATAAATATGTGTGTAGTGATGTAAAACCCTCTTTTATATAAAAAGGGTAGTCTTTTTGTAAATCCCAACTTTTGTGAAATTCAATTGCGAGATAGAAAATGTAATAGCTTTTGGCTATGGAAATAAATTGTAAATAGTTTTGAACTATGAAGAAGCATATGAATATAATGAAGTTTTCATTTAATATGCTTTGTTATGGTATGAGTTGCTATTTAGCAAATAATAACTAAGTAAGTAAATAGATAATAATGAAATTTAATTTATTTAATCTGAAAATGCCACCAAGGAGAAGACAACGTAATCAGGAAGCAGAATCACGTAGTGATAATTAAGAGGGTTAGAAAAACCCTATGCAAGAGTTCGTTAATTTATTAACGGCTGCATTTAATCAAACCGGGGGTAGAGTACCCGCGGAACCTAGGGTAGCCAGAACAACTACCTTTAAAGAGTTTAAAAGCGTAGGTCCGCCGGAGTTCAGAGGAATGACGGACCCATTAGAGGCCCACACATGGGTAAATAAAATAGAGAAGGCGTTGGATATTTCAAACATAGCAGAGGTGCAAAAGACTTCTTTTGCGACCTATATGATGAAGGGGACGCCAACTTTTGGTGGAAGGCTCACCAAGGTAGGGCTAGAACATATGCGGTAACGTGGAAACAATTCCAAAAGGTTTCTTTGAGAATTATTTCCCTACAAGTATGTAAGGGAGGATGGAGATTAAGTTCTTAGAACTTAAACTAGGAAACATGACGGTTCCCCAGTACGTAGCCAAATTCAATAAATTGGCAAGGTTTGCTCCACACCAAGTGGACACTAAGGAGAGGAGGGCTCGTAGGTTTGAGCAAGACCTAAAACCCTGGCTCTATAGTAGGATTACGGTGTTCCAGAGGGTTTCCTATGGGACCATTCCGGAGAAGGTGATTATAGCGGAGGGTGGTAGTGAGGCGTTGACCCAATACCACAAATGTAAGACCCCAGCTTATTAATGAATAAAATCAAATTTTCTCTAAATATTATTGTGAATAATAAGGGGTTAATTTGATATAATACTTTGGTTATGGGTGAAATGTGCAAATTTTGCAAAATAAGCAAGTGGTTATAAAATATTCATTTTGTCGGGGAATATTCGTTTGGTCGTGGAATATTCTTGCTGTCGGGGAATATTCATACGACGGCGCAGCCTTGTGTGGGCCCCATAACGGAAAGCAATTGGATGAAGAAAACGACAAGTATAAGTTATTTATAATTAACGGCGTAGTTGTTACCGTTAATACTGTTAAAATACCCGGTGGTTAAAATACAGTAGCACACGGTATTGCACCAATTATTGATTCTTACGTAAGAAGGCACGACTCAATAATTGTTACTGTAGTTATTGTTCAATATTTTATTTTATTGATTCAATAATTGCTGCGTTGATATTTTATATTATTGTTGTTTCAATAATTGTTGCTGCACAGTATTTTCCATTATCAGATCAATAATTTATATTATTTTAATAATATTATTAGATAACATTATTGACAATGTCTAGAAAGTTCTGTCTAAGGAGAGGTTTGGTCATCTAATTGCGCGCCAGTAAGGAGAAATCCTTATTGGAAAGCCCCCTCTTTCCTGGGAACGGGCTGGTTGTCATAAATGTGATTCTGTAATATTATTTGTGAATAATTAATTATTGATTCATATGATAAGGAAATAATTATTTTATGTGGATATAAATGAGGGATATATTTTTGTGGTTAAAAATGAAGGAGCTAATGTTGAGGTTTTTATAAGTATTTTTGTTGGAATGGAGGTATTAAAAATCAGGATTTTTGAGATATTTTGCGGGGGTTATAATTTTTAATCCGACCGTTGGATCGTGGTAATTTTTGGATATGTTATACATATATAAGTTGAGTATATGTCCACAAATTTTGAACCGTTAAAAATGAACGTATGATTTATTATGAATTTTACGAGATGACTGGTTCAGAAATTGTTGAATTTTCGGAGTTTATCATTTTGATGGAAAATTCTAGAATTGGTGGGCCCCACTCTTGGTTGGTGAAGAAATGTGCTGAGATTTTTATTCAAATGTGGTGGGTGGGAATAGTAGCAGGTAAAGTCATCAGGTTGCAGGTTAAGTCTGCTTCGGCGTGCTAACATTTTCCTATAAATAGAGGGCTAAGTTAGAATTGAAAATCACACCAGAAATAAGTTTTCTCTCTTTCTCTCTCTAGATTATTGAGTGTATTTTGTGAGTATTTAGATACTTTGAGAGTTTCTATTCATCAGAGCAAGTTTCTTTCAGTCTTATACCGGTATTCCGACCAGAAGTACTGATATTTTGAGGTAAGGGATATTATTTTCTTCTTAATGATATTATTTTCTTCAATATCATTATGCTGAAATATTGATATGAGTTTTTATCAAATTTAGAACTTTTTGTGTCGGGGTTACTATTCACGTATACGGCACTATTCACGTATACGGTACTATTCACGAATACGGCACTATTCACCGAAAAATAAAATTTTCCCTTTTTGTCCAAGATGTCTATTATGGTTACTATCTTTGATTGTATCCATGTTTTGATCTTTATTTTTGAATTCTGCTTCACAATTGATTATTATGAAGTATTATTGATCTTGGATAAACTGTTATACGAATCCCTAATATTTGTCCTTCTGTCTCACTGGATTCGTTCTCTTTAAGATATTTTTCATCATCCTCAGTCCTAAATGATGATATTACTGAATATCTTTGGCCTGTAGTGCAAAGATGTATGATTACTTGATGAATATCTTTGGCCTGTAGTGCAAAGATGAACAGGTGTTGAGATGAACATGACTGACAGTGATACAAATGAATATCTTTGGCCTGTAGTGCAAAGATGAATATTTGGATAAAGATGATTATTAATTGATGTTACAGGGATAAAATATTGATGATGGACTTTTAAATCTTAGAAGATAGTAGAATTCTTTCTCTACTTGACTCTTCTAATGGTTTGCTGTTTCCGCTGCAGTTGTTGATCTAAAACTTGTTGTCGATTATATTCTATCAGATTTTTCCCTGTTGAAGACTAACGATAATTTGTTGTATATTATCTTAGTCATAATATTCTTTACTGGGCTAGTTGAGCTTACCCTTTTTCCTTTTTGTTCCATTTTTCTTCTCAGAGGTGAGAACATAGCAGGATCTAGTCGGGGTATGGAGTGATGGTTCTAGAAAGATATTTTAGCAGTCCTCATTATTTCTGTAAAATAGTATTTAAATAATTGTAATGAGAATTTATTTGAGTGTGAATATTGTCCAGAAGACAATATTTGTATTTAAACTCACAGTATGTGTTGTCGTATTTTGCACGTCAATTGTATTATTGAAGTTGTAGTTTGCTTTCTGTAACATGTATTTGGCGACTCAGAATGGGTGTTGTATACCTATTTTGGGGGCGTCACAGTTGATATCAGAGCTTAGGGATATGATCCCTGGCTGAGATGTGAGACAAGAACTAGGAGGGGAGAGACGGGGAATTCCTTCGCTAGTATGACCTGACTAAGTTTATTTGGTGTTTAATTGTTCGGTCAGAGTATAGGGATAATATATGACATGACTATTAATCCTTGTTTTATGGAAGTATTTAAGAATGGCAGCTGAGAACGTTAATAATGGAGTAAATCAGACCGTGGAGACACCTTTGATCACCACCCAGGGGAACGTGCAACAGGAAGGCAATATTCCTCCTGTAAACAACGTTACCGAGCAAACGATGAATAATGGAATGTTTAGGAGCTTTTTACAGTTCATGCAAAATCAGACGAGGGAGACTCATGTGCAGAATACGGGTGGAAATGATAACGCGCGGTTTGTCACAGCTAAGCAATTCAAAGAATTGGGACCACCAGAATTTAAGGGAAAGCCGGATCCGATCATGGAGAAAACGTGGGTCAAGCAAATTACCAAGATATTCGATGTCTTGGGATGCACGGAGGAACAGAAGGTTCCATTCGCCACCTTTATGTTCCGCGGTGAGGCAGACTACTGGTGGGAGTCTGTGAAGCGTACCCAGCCTGACGCACTCAACATGTCCTGGGAAACATTTCAAAAACTGTTCAATGACAAGTACTTTCCTGAAAGTATTCGTCATATGAAGGAAGTGGAGTTTATCAGACTGGAATAAAACAACATGACGGTGTCCCAGTACGAGGCGAAGTTTGCAGAGTTATCCAGGTTTGCACCTCATTTGGTCGAGAATGAGGAACGAATGACAAGGATGTTTCTGAGAGGTTTAAAACCCGAGATTCGGCAATATCTTATCTCTCATAAATTTTCTTTATATTCAGATGTTGTAAACAGGGATCAATTATTAGAGTGAGATAATGAGTATGTGCAACCGAGGGACCACAACCAGGGTCATACCGGTGGCGGCAGTCATCGAAGCAATGAAAACCAGCAGGGAGGAAAATATTCAAAAAAAAGCGGTAACCACTCTGGTGGTAATCGTGGTCGTGATAATAGAAGGAGTGAGTCGGGAGGAGATTTCAAGAAGAGAAGGTACAACAATGATAACGTGAAGACGTCAGAACAAACATCAACTATTTCTAGGGGAGGGGAACGACCACCGGTCATATGTTACAAATGTGGGAAAGAGGGACATATCAGCCCAAACTGCCCACAATAATCCAAGGTATGTTATAACTGTGGAAAGGAGGGTCATATAGCTCGAGAGTGTTCTGTAGCAAAACCAAGTTTAGCGGGGATGGTGACTCCAAAAGTTGTCCCGGATAAGTCGAAATCAGCGATTCCTGGAAGGGCGTTTGTCGTGACTAGCTAAAACGAGAGAAACCCGAACGAGGTGATCACGGGTAAGCTAATCTTGAATTCTTGCGAAGTTTATACTTTACTAGAGACCGGTTCTACCCATTCTTTTATCTCTCCTGCTTGTGCTCAACGTTTAAACTTGACTCCGGAGAAATTAGACTTTGACCTATCTGTGGAGACTTCGTTAGGAGAAACTTTCATTACATCTACAGTTTATAAATCTTGCTTAATCCAAGTTGGCACAATCACATTACATGTTGACCTTGTCTCTTTAAAGTTACTTGCTTTTGATGTGATTTTAGGAATTGATTGGTTAACCACTCATCATGCTAAAATTGATTATTTTCGTAAGGTTGTTAGTTTTCATATTCCTAACCAACCTATCATACGAAATCAAACTACTAAACCACTAAAATCAGTCACTGTCATATCAAGCCACAAAGCTATTCGTTTATTGAAAAACGGATGTCAAGCTTTCTTAGCCCATGTTATGGATTTGAACAAAGACAAGTCAGATTTGAATAATATTTCTATTGTTAGAGAATTTCCCGATGTATTTCCTGAAGAACTTCCTGGTCTACCCCCAGAACGTGAAGTTGAATTCTTTATTGACCTTGAACCCGGTACAAAGCCCATTTCTAAAACTCCATATCGAATGGCTCCTATTGAACTTCAGGAGTTAAAAGTCTAACTACAGGAGTTGTTGGACATCGATTTTATTCGTCCTAGTACGTCTCCTTGGGGTGCTCCTGTTTTATTCGTAAAGAAGAAAGACGGGAGTATGCGACTTTGTATTGACTATCGAGAATTGAACCATGTCACCATCAAGAATAGGTATCCGCTACCTCGCATTGATGACATGTTCGACCAGTTACAAGGAACACAATTCTTTTCAAAGATCGACCTTCGTTCTGGATATCATCAGCTGAAGATTAAAACTGAGGATATTCCAAAGACTGCCTTCAGAACTCGGTACGGGCATTATGAATTCTTAGTCATGTCTTTTGGATTGACTAATGCTCCTGCTGCCTTCATGGATATGATGAACCGTGTATTCAAAGAATATTTGGATCAGTTCGTTGTTGTCTTTATTGATGACATCCTTATCTATTCCAAAAGCCGTGAAGATCATGAGCGCCATTTGAAGCTGGTACTGCAAAGGCTTTGTGAAAATAAGCTATATGCCAAATTGAAGAAATGCGAGTTCTGGCTTGAGGAAGTAGAATTCCTTGGGCACGTGGTGTCAAAACATGGAGTATCTGTCGACCCGGCAAAGATTGAAGCTATACAAAGTTGGGAGCAACCGAAGTCGGTAACCGAAGTACGTAGCTTTCTGGGCTTAGCTGGTTATTATCGGAGATTTGTGGAAGGATTTTCTCGAATCGCTACTCCGTTAACTTAGCTGACATGGAAAGATACAAAATTCGTATGGAGTGAGGAATGCGAGAAGAGTTTCCAAGAACTCAAGAGGAGACTCATTTCGGCACCTGTTCTGACAATACCATCTGGTTCGGATGGATTTGTTATCTACAGCGATGCTTCAGGCAAAGGGTTAGGATGTGTTCTCATGCAACATGGAAAAGTCGTAGCCTATGCCTCACGACAACTCAAAGAATATGAGAGAAATTATCCTACTCATGATTTGGAGTTGGCAGCAGTCGTTTTTGCGTTGAAGATCTGGAGACACTACCTGTATGGAGAGAAAGTGGAGATCTATACAGATCATAAAAGCCTCAAATATTTCTTCACCCAAAAGGAACTCAACATGCGGCAGCAACGTTGGCTCGAGCTGTTGAAAGATTACGATCATACCATCCAATATCATCCTGGAAAAGCAAACGTAGTAGCTGACGCATTGAGTAGAAGATCATATGCGGGTACGAGTGCAATGTTGTTAACACAAAGGCCCATTTTGTATAACTTGCAAAGGATGGAGATAGAGATGAAGGCTCCAAGTACCCACATGATGATATCAAATATACGAGTAGAACCGACTTTAATCGATAAAGTTAAAGCTGCTCAAGCTACGGACATGGAGCTGATGCGTATGAAGAAGAAAGTGTAAGAAGGTGCTATTCCAGAAGCAAGAATCGATGAAGAAGGAATACTTCGAGTCAACTCCAGACTTTGTGTTCCAAACGATTTTGACTTGAAGCATAGAATAATGATGGAGGCACACAACACACCGTTTGTAATCCATCTTGGGAGTACCAAAATGTATCACGATCTTCGACATACATTTTGGTGGAGCAATATGAAAAGAGAGATCGCGGAGTTTATCTCGAGATGTTTAACTTGTCAACGTGTAAAAGCGGAGCATCAAGTACCAAAGAGTCCATTGCAACCACTTGAGATTCCGAAATGGAAGTGGGAACACATTACTATGGATTTTGTTATGGGTCATCCCAAGGTTTCTCAAGGCATAGATGCGATTTGGGTTATTGTTGATAAATTAACCAAGTCCGCTCATTTCTTGCTGATACGTGAAACTTATTCCCTTGAACATCTTGCTAGTATGTACGTGAACGAGATTGTGAGATTGCATGGCATGCCAGTATCCATAGTTTCGGATCGTGACCCAAGATTCACTTCACGATTTTGGGTTAGCTTGCAGAAAGCTATGGGCACGGATTTACGATTCAGTTCGGCATACCATCCTCAAACGGACGGACAATCAGAGAGGACTATTCAAACTCTTGAAGATCTATTAAGACTTTGTGTCCTAGATCTCAAAAGGAGTTGGGATAAGTACCTACCATTGGTGGAATTCTCCTACAACAACAGTTATCAGGCAAGCATAGGTGTGGCTCCATTCGAGGCGTTGTATGGAAGAAAATGTCGTTCTCTAGTATGCTGGGACGAGGTGGGTGAAACAACATTGTTGGGACCAGAGTTGGTACGCATGACTACAGAGAAGATCCAAACGATTCGACATCGTATACAAACGGCACATGATAGACAAAAGAGTTATGCGGATCTTCATCGGAAGGATGTGGAATTTAATATTGGGGATCATGTATTGTTACGTGTTACACCATGGAAGGGAGTTACAAGATTTGGGAAGAGAGGAAAGCTCTATCCAAGATTTGTTGGTCCATTTGAGATTCTTGAGCGAATAGGAAATGTGGCATATAGACTCGCATTACCTCCAAGCATGTCTCGTGTTCATAATATTTTTCACATATCTATGATTCGTAAATATGTTAAAGACCCGAACCACATTATTGAGTTAGAACCAGACGAGATAGCTGAAGATTTAACGTACAAGGTGGTACCTGTTAAGATCTTGGATAGGAAAGAGCATGTCCTACGCACAAAGGTTATACCACAAGTTAAGGTTTTGTGGAGAAACCATGCTATTAAAGAAATGACCTGAGAGTTGGAATCAGAAATGAAAGCGAGGTATCCTCACCTTTTTGAAACATCAGGTACGTACGTCAATTTCGAGGATAAAATTTAATAAGGAGGGGAGGTTGTAAGACCCCAGCTTATTAATGAATAAAATCAAATTTTCTCTAAATATTATTGTGAATAATAAGGGGTTAATTTGATACAATAATTTGGTTATGGGTGAAATGTGAAAATTTTGCAAAATAAGCAAGTGGTTATAAAATATTTATTTTGTCGGGGAATATTCGTTTGATCGTGGAATATTCTTGCTGTCGGGAAATATTCATACGACGGCGCAGCCTTGTGTGGGCCCCATAACGGAAAGCGATTGGATGAAGAAAACGACAAGTATAAGTTATTTATAATTAACGGCGTAGTTGATACCGTTAATATTGTTGGAATACCCGGTGGTTAAAATACAGTAGCACACGGTATTGCACCAATTATTGATTCTTACGTAAGAAGACACTACTCAATAATTGTTACAATAGTTATTATTCAATATTTTATTTTATTGATTCAATAATTACTGCGTTGATATTTTATATTATTGTTGTTTCAATAATTGTTGCTGCACAGTATTTTCCATTATCAGATCAATAATTTATATTATTTGAATAATATTATTAGATAACATTATTGACAATGTCTAGAAAGTTCTGTCTAAGGAGAGGTTTGGTCATCTAATTGCGCGCCAGTAAGGAGAAATCCTTATTGGAAAGCCCCCTCTTTCCTGGGAACGGCCTGGTTGTCATAAATGTGATTCTGTAATATTATTTGTGAATAATTAATTATTGATTCATATGATAAGGAAATAATTATTTTATGTGGATATAAATGAGGGATATATTTTTGTGGTTAAAAATGAAGGAGTTAATGTTGAGATTTTTATCAGTATTTTTGTCGGAATGGAGGTATTAAAAATTAGAGTTTTTGAGATATTTTGCGGGGGTTATAATTTTTAATCCGACCGTTGGATCGTGGTAATTTTTGGATATGTTATACATATATAAGTTGAGTATATGTCCACAAATTTTGAACCGTTAAAAATGAACGTATGATTTATTATGAATTTTACGAGATGACTGATTCAGAAATTGTTGAATTTTTGGAGTTTATCATTTTGATGGAAAATTCTAGAATTGGTGGGCCCCACTCTTGGTTGGTGAAGAAATGTGCTGAAATTTTTATTCAAATGTGGTAGGTGGGAATAGTAGCAGGTAAAGCCATCAGGTTGCAGGTTAAGTCTGCTTCGGCGTGCTAACATTTTTCTATAAATAGAGGGCTAAGTTAGAATTGAAAATCACACCAGAAACAAGTTTTCTCTCTTTCTCTCTCTAGATTATTGAGTGTATTTTGTGAGTATTTAGATACTTTGAGAGTTTCTATTCATCAGAGCAAGTTTCTTTCAGCCTTATACCGGTATTCCGACCAGAAGTACTGATATTTTGAGGTAAGGGATATTATTTTCTTCTTAATGATATTATTTTCTTCAATATCATTATGCTGAAATATTGATATGAGTATTTATCAAATTTAGAACTTTTTGTGTCGGGGCTACTATTCACGTATACGACACCATTCACGTATACGGTACTATTCACGAATACGGCACTATTCACCGAAAAATAAAATTTTCCCTTTTTGTCCAAGATGTCTATTATGGTTACTATCTTTGATTGTATCCATGTTTTGATCTTTATTTTTGAATTCTGCTTCACAATTGATTATTATGAAGTATTATTGATCTTGGATAAACTGTTATACGAATCCCTAATATTTGTCCTTCTGTCTCACTGGATTCGTTCTCTTTAAGATATTTTTCATCATCCTCAGTCCTAAATGATGATATTACTGAATATCTTTGGCTTGTAGTGCAAAGATGTATGATTACTTGATGAATATCTTTGGCCTGTAGTGCAAAGATGAATAGGTGTTGAGATGAACAAGACTGACAGGTGATACAAATGAATATCTTTGGCATGTAGTGCAAAGATGAATATTTAGATAAAGATGATTATTAATTGACGTTACAGGGATAAAATATTGATGATGGACTTTTAAATCTTAGAAGATAGTAGAATTCTTTCTCTACTTGACTCTTCTAATGGTTTGCTTTTTCCGTTGCAGTTGTTGATCTAAAACTTGTTGTCGATTATATTCTATCAGATTTTTCCCTGTTGAAGACTAACGATAATTTGTTGTATATTATCTTAGTCATAATATTCTTTACTGGGCTAGTTGAGCTCACCCTTTTCCTTTTTGTTCCATTTTTCTTCTCAGGAGGTGAGAACATAGCAGGATCTAGTCGGGGTATGGAGTGATGGTTCTAGAAAGATGTTTTAGCAGTCCTCACTATTTCTGTAAAATAGTGTTTGAATAATTGTAATGAAGATTTATTTGAGTGTGGATATTGTCCAGAAGACAATATTTGTATTTAAACTCACAGTATGTGTTGTCGTATTTTGCACGACAATTGTATTATTGAAGTTGTAATTTGCTTTCTGTACCATGTATTTGGCAACTCAGAATGGGTGTTGTATACCTATTTTGGGGGTGTCACAATAACTATTATCCAGTTACTGACGATATACTTCCTATGTTTCAAGCATGCTTTTAAAATAAAATTGTTGTACTTGCTGAGCTTGATATGCTTACTCTTGCTTGAACCATATGAATGCAGCTTAGACCAAATGGACCGAAGGATTTGACAAGGATAAAGGGAAGGCTAAAGCGAACTTGTAGATTACCTATGTAATAGTATTGGTTTGTAATGATAATATTTGATATTATGACAAGAACAAATGTAATGGTTATAAAGAACCTGAGGAATGGTAGTATTATTTTGGAATATATATAAGACATATTCGTTCTTTTAAGGCATTTTAATTGAATGCTTGTGTGAACTGTAGCACCGTGGAGCACCATATGTCGGGTTGGAAAAGACCCGGATTTAGGGGCGTCACACCAATACTTTTAACCTATCTTACCCTAATTATTTATTTAGGGTTTCTATCCCCACTCTTTTAGAATTTAAATACTTACCTGTGACGCCCCCGAATTCAGGTACTAGAAACCAGAACTTGAAACTTCACGATACCATTTCTTTGAGCGAAATAATAACAATAATATAAATACCAAACTTAATTTACATATATCAGAGCCTAATCCCCAGGTACGCGACCTTTAAACATTCATTACATGATAATTAATAAGTATCATTGTCTTGATAAAGTTTAACTATTACACAGAATATCATAAAACTTATTCGATCAACTTTCCTTTCTCCTTATTCTTGCCTGAACCTTCAAGTTGATCACGCTTAGCTGAAAACATTTAAATTTAAAGCAAGAATGAGCATTTAATTGCCCAACAAGTAATAGCAACAATAATTATTAGTTGAAAGAAGTAAATGTTTTCTTTGAATAACACTTCTAAAATGAATCAACAGTTGTGAAGTAAGCTGAACTAATAATAATAACATATAAATTCTATATCAAATTTTGAAACTATGTATGGACTATAATTAGTGAACAATCGATAGACTATGAACTTTGTTTTCAATTTTCGATAAGGTTTAACAGAACTTCATCCGCAAACCGTCATAACTTACAAGCATAGGGGGTGATCAGCTCGTTATGCCCTGTATTGATCAATACCACATGTAAGAACAATATTTTCGTTCATCTTATCCGCCTTAGGTGCATAAAAGTTTTCCAATGTTCTGGATGTTCATACTTAGTCGGGAATCCGAACAAAAATAATTTGATTAGATGCAATAAAGTTCTATCATGTTCAACGATATTTTTAAATCTATGTCTAGCTGGGTCAAATAGCTTAGACGACTTTTAATTAATGTATACATACCGAAAATTAATAGGTATGTATCAATATGTACAACAGTTATCCAAGTGAGGACACTTGTATAACCAATATTAAAAATTAACGAACAAAATATATATATCAGGATTATACAATAATACTATTTTGATAAACAATGATAGGATAATTTAAGAACTTGTATGAATACAAATGTTTGGATATATAATCAATAACAATATAGTTAATAATCTGGCATAACGATAATATAATTCTTAAACTTTCTTACTCATGTCTATTGCATAAAGTAAATGCAAAGTTAGGATACTTTCCTGGTCTGCTGCTTACAGTTACGTAACTTAGTTTTATCTTTTATACCGAAACCTATCATTAATAAGATCATTCTATCGATTAGAATAACATATCATAACACATAGTACTGCTATTTACAGTAAGCACATAACCTAATCACAATGTCACATAGGGTTAACAGTCATTGGATCACAAATAAACACTTATACAGTCAATCTATTTAAGTCTAGATCAATTTCTGAAATATTTCGGTATACCGACGGCTTTATCGGGTAATTATCGAGTCTAAAACTCTATTTTGTAGTTCAATAGACGTAAATATCAGTCATATTATTTTTTAATGACTTATAATAAATTTTAAACATTTATTATAATTTATCATAATTTTTTAAATACCTGAATTATTATTAAATAATTTAAATATTAAATAATTCTATTATCATTAATATTAAATTAATATTAAAATATTAATGAAACCATTACCAAAATATTAAAGTTATTTATATTAACTTAAAATATTTTTAAAGTATTAATATTACCCTTAAATGATTTTTAAAACATTTAAAATCATTTATAAATAATTACCATTAATATTTAAATAATAATGCATTATTTATCAAAATATTAAAAGTCATTAATTATAACTTAAAATATTTTTAAAACATTTATATCCTTTTTAAATAATTTTTAAATTAATGAAACTATTTTTAAACTATTTATTTAATATAATTATTAAATAATTTTAATATCATCAATAGTAAATTATTAATGAAATTTACCTTTAAATATTAAAAGTTATATTTTATAACTTAAAATATTTTTAAACACTTTATTTTCATTTAAAATGATATTTATAATATTAAAATTATTTTTAAACTAATTTATTTAATATAATTATTAAATAAATCTAATATCATTAACATTAATTAATCAATTAATGAAATTTATCTTAAACTATTAAAAGTTATGTTTTATAATTTAAAATATTTTTAAATACTTTATTATCATTTAAAATAATTTTTAATTTAATAAAATCATTTTTAATTAATTTATTTAATGCATTTATTAAATAAACTAAATATCAATAATATTTAAATAAATACTAATATTTGTGGAAAATATGCCAAATTATTAAAAGTTAGTTTCTATAACTTAAAATTATTTTTGTAATTTTCAGAAATTAATTTCTATTTTTAAATGATTTTTGAAAATTTAATTAATTAAAATTATTAAATCTGTCGCTATAGTCTTTAGCGACAGAAACCGTCGCCTAAAGTGTTCTTTAGGCTCAAGAACACTCATGTGCAGTGATCGAGTTAGCTACTTTGACCAGCATTAATTTCTTGTCTAAGTTGTTTCTGGGCAAGATAATGATTAGATGTTGTAGTACTAATGTAAGACTACATGATCCAACAACAAACATGACCAAAGAGCATAACACCAATGAGATATAAGCCTTCAAAGTGACTGTCAAAGATGTTCTTCATTTTCTGGGTTACCCGGAAATGAAGAACAGTTCTACTGGCACATTTGGGCTTCCACAACTTGTTGTTCGTGTAATGTTTCTATGATCTAAGAGTTGCAGTGTATAATTAACATGTAGGGGTACAGATCTATTATATAAAACACATATAACAACAACACATCAAGCAGATATGGTCCGGTCAAACCATGTCAGACGACACGTTCATATGTTTTCTGGGTTACCAAGAAAACAGAAAATGGGTTCGACTTGGCTAATTTGACCCACCACTAAGTCCAACCTGTTTATCATTTAGGTGATCTTAAGGCATTAGCATGTAGTCTAAACAACATATTACAACTTAGATACAAACACAAGACAGATCATCAAACCACTGTTAGATCCGAGCCCATGAAGATCTCTTTAGAGCTTTTTGGCACGTTCTGGGTTACCCAGATTCGTTCAGTCATGGCCGGTCAACGTGGTTTGACCACCGATAACTTGAAATCTACACATGATCTAATTATGATTTAAAGTCTGGATCAAAGTCCTCCTAGCATACTACAACTATAAACTTTCAAAACACAAAAATCATTAACGATCACTGATCTGTGTGGTCTGACATTTATTGTCAAACAACATAAAAAAAATTTCCCAAATTTTGAAAAACATCAAATCTGAGCCTATAGATGTTATGGATCTAACATCTATCAACCCAGATTACTTATATAGACTACAAACAACATGTTTAAACACAAAAACTTAACATCTAACATAGGGTTCAAGATCAGATTTGGTTTAGGGTTTATACCTTTCTATGAATAAACTCTTGATCTAGGGTTCTTGATCTGATTTTGGTATTCTAGGAACTTAATAAGGGACTGGTCTACTTTGATTTTCGTGGGTTAGGGAGAAAGTGAGACTTGGTAGGGAAGTTGTGAACAAATGAGGCTAACAAATGAAATTTTCTCTCTCCCAATCTATATATAATTGGATACAATGCATGTAGATGTATTATATGGCTGATATGTATAAATTTTCAGTCATATGGGAAGTCAAAAGTGGTTCACCAACTAAAGTGTTGTCCAATTTTGCAAGTTAGCTAATAAAAATGTGAATAAGGGCATTTTGGTCAATTGCATTAAAATTTTAATGGCCATTTTGTAATCTTGGCAAACCCTTAAGGTTTGACCCTTAGGGTTTAACCCTAAGGTTTTCAAAAATTTAATTTTTTAGGCTATTTATTTAGGGTTTAAAAATAAAAATTTTAGTTTCTAAAAAATTAAAATTATGTTTTCTTGATTAGTTTAGGTTTTCTAAGTATTTAGACTTACAAATTAGGTTTAAGATTTTACTAATTAGCATTAGGGCTTATAATTAACAATTAGGGTTACCAATTTAGAAATTAGGATTTCTAGTTAATTAGGATTTCTAAATATTAATTAGGTTTTCTCTAATTAACATTAAATTCTATAATACACAACATAACTCATATAACACAATTACTACACAATCTTGAATCTCCCATTTGAGTTTCAAAATAGGGTTAAACAAATTAATGCTAGTGTTTGGTCATGATACAACATAATTGACCAACCATTATCGGTCTACACATACAGTACATATTTATAGCACTGAAATATAATTAATATAATATTATTATTCTCATTCCTTAGTAAAAATCCAGAATTAGGGTTTAGATTCCATATTTGATTTATCTTGCATATATAGCATTATTAATTAAGTTAAAATAATTAACATAACTAATCTGAATAAATTCATATAATAAAATAGTTATTATAATAATTCTAGTAAACATTTTATATATTATTTAAATAATTTATAATTATACTTTCATGAAAAATAATTAATAAAAATATTATTACAACCAAATTAATTTGTTATTGGAATATAATGATCAATAATTCTAAAATAAAATTATTTGTAATTATTCATGTAATAAATATATTTTTATTTATCACACACACACACACACACACACACACACACACACACACACACACACACATATATATATATATATATATATATATATATATATATATATATATATATATATATATATATATATATACTTTACCTTGTACATATTTCCACCTTTAAAATAATAAAAAAAATTATATGTAAAATTTCTTATTTATTTATATAGAAAATATCGAGTTATTACATTCACCCTCCCTTATAAAGATTCCGTTCCCGGAATCACCGTTTTAAAAACTTATACATACTAGGGTATATAGCATACACAGTCATTGTAAGTAGATCTCGATCAAATTTGATCGAACTGATCTTTAACTATTCAGCATAAAGCTTGTCTATCTGATTAAACGAAAGTTTGATTTCTAAAAGAACTCAAATTCCTCCTTCAAAATTTTTTTATAAAATAATTTACTACATATAAGGAAATCATATATACGAAAATAAAATTTATTCGAATAATACATGGAGTTCCATCACCAGCTGCCACAGTATCTTGAACGGTCATGTTAAAGACTCTTACAGTTGATTTTGTTGGTTTGTTGGTTGAAGTCGGTCCAGTTATCACCAAAGTCCCGCTGCCTTTCCCCGTAGTCACACTTCCTGCATCAATTCACCTTTTTCGGACAGTCCTTCACCTTATGCTCCATTGACCCACACATGAAACACCCACTGTTCACCCTTGGATTGGGGCAGTTGGGAGAGATATGTCCCTCCTACCCACACTTATAACAAATAAATTTTCCTTTCAAACACTCCCCTGAGTAATTTTTTCCACAGTTCCTACACTGAACCACCTGCTTCTTCACACCTTCCTGCTTCACCTGGATATTTCCAAAATTGTTCCCCTTCCTCTTTCCATTTCCACTCCTACTCCCACTATTAGTTTCCACCTTCACAGCTCCCTCGACTTTGCCCTTATTCTTTTTCTCCTTGTTGTAGAGGCTCATGGCCTCACTTCCCTCCTCGACTATGATAGCCTTTTCCAGAAGTGCTGCGAATGTAGAGATCTACAACACTGCCACCTTGTTGTAGAGCCAGGGTTTTAATCCTAGCTTGAACCTTCTTGCCTTCCTAGCCTCCGTATCAACTTGATGCGCAGCGAACCTAGCTAATTCATTGAACTTTGTGGCATACTCTAACACCGTCATATTGTCCTGCTTTAACTCCAAAAAATTTACCTCCATCGTCGCCTGCATACTAGCTGAGAGATAATTTTCGAAAAATAATGTCTTAAACCTAGCCCATGTAACTACACCTTCTCCTGCCCTAGTTTGATTTGCCTCCCACCAAAAGTTCACATCCCCTTTCATCATATAAGTGGCAAAAGCTGTCTTTTGCCCCTCATCTACCTTAGCAATCACGAACGCCTTCTCTATTTCCTTAACCCAAGTCTGGGCTTCTATAGGGCCAGTTATCCCTCTGAATTCTGGTGATCTGACCGCTTTGAAGTCCTTGAAGTTCGCCAATCGATTGTCGGGCTGATTCCATGCGGCTGGCATTCCCTACTGCATAGCCTGAGCTACCATGTTTGCAAAGTTTTGTATCGAGTTTGGTTGTTGCCTTCCAGCGTTGTTGACAGATTCTTTTGCCCTTTAGTTTCGAGTTCGACGTCTTGGCAGCATTATCTGATTAAATAAAACCATAAATTATTCTTTATTAACTTACATTTTAAACCTTATTATATAAGCTTAACATATAACACGAAGTTTTATACAAAACTTATTTCATTAAGAAAACATAGATTCACATTCATTCAACTAAGTCATAGTACTTTACATAACATAAAACATACTGTTATCCCTTTGTGACAACAAAAGTCGAGATTTACTATTACTACTTATACAAAAGTTGAGAATATTATATTATATAGACATACTTATCATGGAACACACATTGAACACGCATAATCTAACAGTACTTATACTACTAGTTCACTACGCTTTTTTCTAGATCTTGGACAACCTTTCGCCTGATGACCTTCTATTCAACAAATAAAACAGACACCTTGGTTCGTATTGGGACAATGAGGAGAGATATGTCCCTCATGTCAGCAATTATAGCATACGTTTTCCCCTTTCCTGCATAAGCCTTCATGTTTCTTGTTATAATTTGTACATTTCTCTATTTTGCTAGAGTTCCCTTGGTTATTATCAGAGTTTTCTATATCGCGGTCTTTCATATTTCTTTTCCCCTTCTTGTTCGGAGCTGCACCTGATTTGTTGCTTTTGGCTCCCATCTGATCAATTTGGATTTTAAGCATATATTGCTCTTCTATTGTTTCGATTAATGCTTTTCGCAATTGACTATTTAGTAGCTTTTCTATTTTTCACAGCTTTTTCAGAGAAGAAACCTTGTTCTTCAGATTCTTCACTTCCGTTGATGCTTGATCAGCTCTAACTTTAGTGTCCAAATCACTATCTGTCAGTTCTATTATCTCGTCAGGGTTGCTTTCACTGTGAGCCTCTACTTCAGCTATTGGCTTTGATATTGGCTCGGTCATGGAAATTGGATCCTTCTTTACGATCTGAGGGTATCCTAATCCTTTTCCACCTGACATCTACACATAAATTATCTTAATTAGCATATAATATATACACACAGCAAATAATAATTTTATATAGGTTACTTTTATTTTGTTTGACGATGAATTTATTCAATTCATCTCCTTTTAAACTCTATACGAGTTATTTGTATTTTTAACGTTTCCCTCTGTTATAAGGTTATAGCCTAAGGTCTATCCCACCTAAGGTTTCTAACCCTAAGCTCTGATACCAACATGTGACACCCCCGAATTCAGGTACTTGAAACCCGAACTCGGTTGAGCGAAATAATAACAATAATATAAATACCAAACTTAATTTACATATATTAGAGTCTAATCCCCAGGTACGCGACCTTTAAACATTCATTACATGATAATTAATAAGTATCATTGTCCTGATAAAGTTTAACTATTACATATAATATCATAAAACTTATTCGGTTAGCTTTCCTTTCCCCTTGTTCTTGCCTGAACCTTCAGGTTGATCACGCTTAGCTGAAAATATTTAAATTTAAAGCAAGAATGAGCATTCAATTGCCCAACAAGTAATAACAATAATAATTATTAGATGAAAGAAGTAAATATTTTTTTTGAATAACACTTCTACAACGAATCAACAGTTGTGAAGTAAGCTAAACCAATAATAATAACATATCAATTCTATATCAAATTTTGAAACTATGTATTGACTATAATTGGTGAACAGTCGACAGACTATGAACTTTGTTTTCAATTTTCGATAAGGTTTAACAGAACTTCATCCGCAAACCGTCAGAACTTACAGGGACGGGGGTTGATCAACCCGATATGCTCTGTATTGATCAATAATACATGCAAGAACAATATTTTCGTTCATTTTATTTGCCTTGTATTGTGAACTTTTGAACAAATATGATAGGATGCTTTATGCCTCTAGAGATAACCGATATGTTCACGCATCTAGTTAGACACTTTATAAACTATGCAAACATGAACTAAAAGAGTTTCTAAATAATACGTAAGTATGAACTCAAAGGGGTTGTTTGGCAATGTTATGTGGTTAACAAATACTATGGTGATTGGTTGATATAATGAGCTCTTTTAACTTTGTAAAATGAAAATTTATGAGCAAATGTAACAAAGGACTAAACTTAGCCCAAAGGTTCTTCAACATGTATGAGTAACTTAGGTAATGTTTCACATATAATGTGAGTATAAGAGAACTAAAAATGTTTCTAAAGATTTTAAAGGTAAAATCAATGTGAAGTACGCATCTAGGAGTTTGAATGTGCATAGCCTATATGAATTTAGATAGGTGTGATGAAAGTATGCAAATATGTATATCAAGTGTGTGTGACTAATGAATACCTATACATACATAAATAGGATAACCTAGTTCATTGAAGTGATCTTATGCTATAAGTGGTAATCAACGCTAAAGGCAAGTCTCCTAACTCACACAACTTGGGATTTTGTGCGAGTTCTCTAACTTCATTTGATTTACATATTGAATGCAAGTTTTCTAAATTCTTTACATTGTATATTGTATAATCCAAATTATTGTCATACTCTTATTGAGCAAATGTCTAATACTATTTAGAAATCAATTGTATACTTTGACATTTTTGCGAGCATTGGACTTATTATTCTTAAATGCATTATAAAAGTTGTATATGTTAGGTTTTGTGAAAATCAAAGTAGCAATCAAATTGCAAAAATAGCGGAAGCATAATAAAATCAGATTTTAAAATTTTTCACAAACCAATTACCTGGATCATCCTTTATGCATATTATTAATTAAAGCGAAGAACAAGAAGTTATGGAATCATACCTTTGTAGATGCGAGCTTCAACAGGTATGAGTTCACCTCCTACTTCTCCACGATCTCCTTGAATCTCCAGGTAGATTCCTTCATTTGATCAATGTTAGCCACCCAAGTGTATAGCCTCTAGAGGTGATCCACCAAGGAAGAAGAATTTTCAAGAAGAAGGGTGTATTGGCTCAAACCCTAGTTTTTCCTATCTCTATAGAAAAAAGGGGCGTACTCTCCAACTATTAGAATTACGTATATTTTGATATCTGATATAAGACTCCTCTTATAAAGATATTAGGTAACCCTATTTAATTAAAAAAGAATATTATTTATTTAATTAAACTCTTTTAATTAAATGCGCTCCCTAATCTTATTAGGGATAATTAATTAAACTCCTTTAACTAATTTTCTCTCCTAATCCTATTAGGAATAAATGAGACTACTTATATTAAATTAATTCCTAAACTCTTTTAGAAAATAAAATAATAATAATTGTAATAATATTAATAAGATTCCTTTTATTAATTTATATTTAATATTTTTAAAATATTAAATAATAAATATTAAGCTATTTAATTTATTCTATCACCATAGATTAAATTAAATATACTTAACATATTATGACGATTATGCCATTAATTTCTTAAATAATTATTTTTCCTTTTATGGTGTGACCCTTTAGGTTCTCCATATTAAGCCGGTTGTGAATAAATCAATTAGAACAATTCTAATCTTATTTAAATAAATAAATTAAATGATTAATTTATTTAAATAAATAATATTTATTCTACAATAGGGATAAGTTTCCCTAGCGATCAACGACTTTTCAGATAATATAGATTTCAACATTAATCATAAAAGAACCTTTGAGTTAATAGTTACCGTACAATTTAATTCTTCCACCATACAATATCCCAATTAAATATAAGATATGGAATTACTGTCAAGTCTTATTTAATTTAATTATATGTATTTCGATTCCCAAATGCACAACTCCTAATGAATGCAAATTAGAAACTACTTTCTAATTTCATTTCACCTTGGCCAAGGATTCCAAGGTTGTCAATTATCGAATCATATAGGACATTTTTCTTCTCTTACTAGAAGTAATAGATTCTTTATTAATCATTCATTATCTTCATATATAACTTATTACACCCAAGCATACTCTTTGATATACTCTAAGAGTCTTAAGGAATAAGTCAAAGTGTAATTCATTATATATAAGATACTATGATGATCTCAAGTCTAAGGATCATTTGTACTACTATCACTACAGGAATTCATATTAACAAGCAAGTAAAACTCCATTAGGTATTCCTTAGCGAGTCACGTTCAGTGAACTTATTCTCTAATAAGCACCTACATACTTGCTTTAGTGTCTCCACACAAATGATCATGAGATCAATCATCCTCATCCAATGAGCAAGCAACGTACGTACCAATCTATCCGGATTCACTAATCCCCTTTTTAGTAATCCATTAATTGGGAACATTTTAGTTTTAAGTTATCCAAGAATTTAGATCTCATTAGCATGATCTCATCATGATTCTAAAAGCATTACTTAAAACTATAGGTTTATCACATATTATTAAAATAGCACCATGTAGATAATAAATGCCTTTAATAAATAATTATTTTTTTAATAAATAAATAAGATTGATTACAAAGTATATGTTTTATCATCATACATGATTGGCTTGTATGCATATTACATTCAATCTCCCACTTGCACTAAAGTCAATCGTCGTGGTATCTCATACCCATCTTCTCTAAGTGACCATCAAACTGCTGTTGTGTTAACGCTTTAGTAAATGGATCTGCAATATTATCATGAGAGTCCACACGCTCCAGGATGACGTCTCCTCTTTCAAGGATCTCTCTGATCAAATGAAATCGCCGTAACATGTGTTTAGATTTCTGATGAGACCTGAGTTCCTTAGCCTGCGCAACAGCTCCAGTGTTGTCACAGAATAAAGGCATTGGTCCTGTAATACTAGGAACCACACCAACTTCAGTAATGAACTTCTTCATCCAAACAGCTTCCTTTACAGCTTCACTTGCAGCTATGTACTCTGCCTCTGTCACTGTCACTGAATCAGCAACTGTTTGTTGTTTAGAACTCTTCCAACTCACTGCGTCATCATTTAAGGTAAACATATACCCCGAAATAGATTTACTTTCATCCTGGTCTGTTTGAAAACTTGAGTCTGTGAAGCCCTCTAGTTTCAATTCAGACCCACCGTAGACAAGAAATACATCCTTAGTTCTTCTTAAGTACTTTAGGATTTTTTTCACTGCCTTCTAGTGTTCTTCTCCTGAATTCGACTGATATCTGCTTGTAACACTAAGTGTATGAGTGACATCTGGTCTAGTACATATCATACCGTACATGATAGATCCTATTGCTGAAGCATAAGGAATCTTACTCATACGGTCTCTGTAAACCCCCAAATTTTACGAATAAGATTTAATTTTCTCGAAATAATTTTTTTTAATATTATGGTGTGGATTTGATATAATGTTATAGTTGTGGGTAGTATTTATAAATTTTTCAATGTATGCAAGTGGTCATATTATATTCGATTGGTCGGGAAATATTCATTTTATCAAGGAATATTCGTATAACGGCACAATTATTGGTGGACCTCGCAACGAAATTATTGTCGGATTGAGAAAACGATAAAAATATTTTATAAAAATAACGGCGGAAGTTTTACCGTTAACTGTTGAAACACTCGGTGTTAAAAGTACAGTAATACGTGTGGTTGCATAGTAGCACACGGTATTGATTATTAATGCTAAAGTGATAAGTCACTCAGTTTTGTTTTATTGATATTATTAATGTAATAAAACAGAAAAACTTTTTATATAAAATAGAATACTTTTATAAAGTTATTCTATAAATAGAATATATTAAATTCTATTATGCATAGTATTTTGTATAGTAAAATCTTTTTATATAAAACAGAATACTTTTATAAAGTTATTCTATAAATAGAATATATTATATTTTATTATGCATAGTGTTGCATAGTGCCTGTATAGTATTTTGCATAGTAAAATCTTTTTATATAAAACAGAATACTTTTATAAAGTTATTCGTTTTATTAGATTATAAATAGAATATATTATATTTTATTTAAAAAATTTTACTTTAAATATGGACCGTCCAATTAAAAGTAAATCAATCTGGACCGTTCATGAATTAGTTACTATGCAGTTCATTCTTCTATAAATAGAAGCTCATTCCTTCATTGTTTCTTACGAATTCACTGAAACTCTAGAGAGAGAAACTATAGAGAGAAAGAAAAAAAGTGTTCTGCTACTTCACTACTCCTATATCCAATACTCTTCTTTCTAAGGTAAGGGATATTATTTGTTGTACTCGTAAGGGGTATTATTTCTTTTGTATTCATAAAGAGAACTTCTATTATTTCACTCTTTATTATTCTGTTGGAATAACCTGTATACGCGGGCAACCCTATACTTGGTGAAATTCTTCTGTTATTCTATTCTTTATTATTCTGTTAGAATATCATGTATGTGCATTTTACGTCGGACCTGGTTCTGTCTTTATTATTCTGTTGGAATATCATGTCTGTACGTTTTATGCTGACCTGGTTCTGTCTTTATTATTCTGTTGGAATATCATGTCTGTGCGTTTTATGCTAACCTGGTTCCGTCTTTATTATTCAGTTAGAATATATTGTCTGTGTATTTTACGTCGGACCTGGTTCCGTCTTTATTATTCTGTTGGAATAACTTGTTTATGCGAAGTACCGCATGCATGGTGATTTCTATTGTTATTTCATTCTGTATTATTCTATTGGAACATCCTGTCAGTGCGAATTTCACCTGACCTGGTTCCGTTACTTATTATTCTGTTGGAATAACCTGTCTATGCGAAGTGTCGCATGCATGGTGATTTCTTTTGTTATTCCATTCTTTATTATACTCAGTTGGTTAAAGTTTTGACTTTTAGACTCCATGAAATTAGTGGAATATTCTTGATATTTGCGCTTTATCCAGTATCTTTTAATGAAAATATTCTTCTGAGCATTCTTGAATTTTACTCTACAAAGAAGTATCATGTTGACAATTTGGACGTTATTGGTTCCTGGACAAATTAATTTGTGAACTTGTTTTATTGAATTCTTATATCATTGTCATCATCCTCATGTTTATATTATGTTGAAAGTCATCTGTGGCCTGTAGTGCATAGATGGACTTGGTATGATTATAACCAGGGATTATTCGGTATAATCATGACCGTAATGTTACAAATAATGTGGTAAAGGTCCTCATTGGCCCGTAGTGCATTGATGGACAATTGTGGGCATGAGCATGACCATTGATGAATACACGAATGTCCTTGGCCCGTAGTGCATGGGTAATTTGTGGTCGTGATACTAAAGAATATCATTGGCCGTAGTGCAGGGACGATTCAATGATGTGGATTATTTATTAAGCTGAGTCTCAGTGATAAAAGTGATGAAAAACCTTTTAAATCATAAAAGATAGTAGATTTTATTCTCTACTTGACTCTTTTAATGGATTGCTTGTTTCGCTGCAGTTAAACTTGATGTTTGTTATATTGTATCAGTTTAACACTGTTTAAGGCTAATGATAATTTACTCTGCATTATCTTAGTCATAATATTTCTTACTGGGCTAGTTGAGCTCACCCTTTCTTTCACTGTTCTCTTTAGGAAATGAGAATATAGCTAGGACGAGTCGGGAAACGGAGTGATGGTATAGATGATAGTATTAGTAGTCCTCACTATTCTGTTAAATAGTGTGACAATAAATGTAATGAGGACTCCATTGGGTGTGGATATTGTCTAGATGACAATATTTGTATTAAAAATCACAGCATTTGTTTTGTCGTATTTTACACGACAGTTGTATAATTAAGATTGTATTTATATTCAGTTCCATGTATCTGGCGACTCAAGATGGGTGATGTATACCTATTTTGGGGGCGTCACAGTTGGTATCAAAGCTTAGGGATATGATCCCTGACTGAGATGTGAGATAAGAATTAGGAGGGGAGAGACGGGAAATTCCTTCGCTAGTATGACCTACCTAAGTTTACTTATTATTTAATTGGTCGGTCAGAGTATAGAGATAATATGTGATATGTTAATTAACCCTTGTTTTGTGGCAGTATTTGAAAATGGCATCTGAAAATGTTGAGAAAAGCAATGGAGCATAGGAGACCGTTGAGTCTTTACAGATCAATAATCAGGACAATGTGCAACAGGATGGCGATAATCCTCCTGTAAACAACAACACTGATCAATTGACAAACTACGGTACGTTTAGGAGTTTTTTAGAATTCATGCAACATCAGGCGAAGGCGGCTCCTGTTCATAATGCAAATAAAAATAATGGCAACCCACGGTTGGCCACCGCTAAGCAGTTCAAGGAGCTGGAACCACCGAAATTATTGGGAATACCAGAACCACTTATGGCAGAGACATGGTTAAAGCAGATCACAAAGATATTTGATGTCTTGGGATGCTCAGAGGAGCAAAAGGTTCCCTTTGCCACCTTTATGTTGCGTGAAGAGGCAGATTACTGGTGGGAATCTGTAAAACGTGCCCAGCCTGACGCATTCAAGATGTCTTGGGAGAAGTTCTAAGAGTTGTTCAATGACAAGTACTTTCTCGAAAGCATTCGTCACATGAAGGAGGTGGAATTTATCAAGTTGGAGCAAAATAACATGACCGTGTCGCAGTACGAAGCCAAGTTTGTCGAGTTGTCCCGAGTTACGTCCCATTTGGTTGATAATGAGGAGAGAATGACGCGAATGTTTCTAAGAGGTTTGAAACCTGAGATACGTCAATATCTTATCTCTCATAAACTATGTTTGTATTCAGATGTTGTTAATAGGGCTCAGTTATTGGAGCGCGATAACGAGTCAACCCAACCAAAAGAGAGCAGCCGACAAAATGATAATACCGGTGATAACAGTCATCAAAGAGGTGACAATAAGCATGAAGGGAATCAACATGCCACAAATGGTAACCACTTCGGTGGTAATCATGGCCAAAATAATAAGAATGAACATTTCTAGAAGAGAAGGTCCAACAATGACGTGAAGACGTCGGCACCAGCACCCGTTTCAAAGGAAGAAGAATGACCATCGGTCGTATGTTTCAAATGCGGACATGAGGGACACATCTGTCCAAACTGTACGCAGCAATCCAAAGTGTGTTTTAATTATGAAAGAGAAGGTCACTTAGCTCGATTTTATCGTATGGTGAAGTCAAGTCCAGCTGGGATAGTGATTCCAAAGGATGTCCCAGACAAGCCAAAGCCGGTAGTTTAAGAGAGAGCATTTTTTTTTCGTGACGAGGAACCTGAATAAAATTATAACGGGTATGTTAGTCATAAACTCTTTTGAAGTCTATATCGTGTTAGATACCGGTTCTACTCACTCTTTTGTTTCACCTAGTTGTGTTCAATGTTTGAACTTAACTCCGGAGAAGTTAAACTTTGATTTATCTGTTGAAATTTCGTTGGGAGAAACCTTCGTTACCTCCACTATTTATAAATCTTGTTTGATTCAAATCAACACTTTCACGTTACTTGTCGATCGTATCTCTTTAAAAATACTTACCTTTGATGTGATTTTAGGAATCGATTGGTTAACTACTCATCAAGTTTTTTTTGTAAGGTTGTTAGCTTCCATACTCCTAACTAACCTATTATGCGAATTCAAAGTAACCAAACCACTAAAGTCAATCATTGTCATATCAAGCCATAAGTAAAGAGCCCTGAGCCTTTATCTAGTGACTTCCTTGTGTGGAATGCACCGAAGCCAGACTTTCTGTAGGCGACGTTGTGAATGATGATGGCAAGTTGATAGGTATCAATGTGACGTGCTATTCAAGTCTTGGATGAGGGTCACAGTTTTGAACGATATTTCTATTGTTAATAAATTTCCTGACATATTCTTGAAGACTTCTTAGCCTACCCCAGAGCGTGAAATCAAATTTTGTATTGACCCCAGTACAAAACCCATTTCTTAAACCCTCAAATATTTCTTCAACTAAAACGAACGTATTATGCGCCAAAAACGTTGGCTCGAGCTGTTGAAGATTACGATCGTACCATTCAATATCATCGTAGAAGTACGAACGTGATAGTTGACGCGTTGAGTAGAAGATCGTATGCGAGTGAGATGTTGTTAACACAAAGACCCATTTCGTATAACTTACAAATGATGAAGATAGAGTTAAAGACTCTAGGGACCCACGTGAAGATAACGAATATACGATTAGAATCGACTTTAATCGATAAAGTTAAAGCTGCTCAAGCTACATACTCAGAGCTGATGAATGTGAAGAAGAAGGTTCAAGAGGGCGTTATTCTAGAAGCAAGAATCGATGAAAAGAGGAAATCTCAACCCTCGATTTAATTGACCCATTTGAAATCCTAGATCGAGTAGGAACTGCGGCTTATAGACTCGTTTTATCGCTAAGTATGCCGCGTGTTCATAACGTTTTTAACGTATCGACGTTACGTAAATTTGTGGACGACCCGAACCACATTATTAATTTAGAACCGGACGAGATAAAGGATGATTTAACGTATAAGGAAATACGTGTTAAAATCTTGGATAAGAAGGATTATATTCGACACTCAAAGGTTATACCTCAAGAGTTAAAATCTGAAATAAAGTCAAGGTATCCTCACATGTTCGGCATACTAGGTACGTACGTAAATTTTGAGGGCGAAATTATAAAACCCCAAATTTTACGAATAAGATTTAATTTTCTTGAAATAAATTTTTTTTTAATATTATAGTGTAAATTTGATATAATGTTATAGTTGCGGGTAGTATTTATAAATTTTGCAATGTATGTAAGTGGTCATATTATATTCGATTGGTCGGGGAATATTCATTTTATCAGGGAATATTCGTATAACGGCACAATCATTGGTGGACCCCGCAACAGAATTATTGTCGGATTGAGAAAACGATAAAAATATTTTATGAAAATAATGGCAGAAGTTTTACCGTTAACTGTTGAAACACTGGGTGTTAAAAGTACAGTAATACGCGTGGTTGAATAGTAGCACACGGTATTGATTATTGATGCTTAAGTGATAAGTCACTCAGTTTTATTTTATTGATATTATTAATGTAATAAAACAGAAAAACTTTTTATATAAAACAGAATACTTTTATAAAGTTATTCTATAAATAGAATATATTATATTCTATTATGCATAGTATTTTGTATAGTAAAATCTTTTTATATAAAATAGAATACTTTTATAAAGTTATTCTATAAATAGAAAATATTATATTTTATTATGCATAGTGTTGCATAGTGCCTGCATAGTATTTTGTATAGTAAAATCTTTTTATATAAAATAAAATACTTTTATAAAGCTATTCGTTTTATTAGATTATAAATAGAATATATTATATTTTATTTAAAAGATTTTGCTTTAAATATAGACCGTCCGATTAAAAGTAAATCAATCTGGACCGTTCATAAATTAGTTACTATGCAGTCCATTCTTCTATAAATAGAAGCTCATTCCTTCATTATTTCTTATGAATTCACTGAAACTCTAGAGAGAGAAACTATAGAGAGAAAGAAGAAAAGTGTTCTGCTACTTCACTACTCCTATATCCAGTACTCTTCTTTCTAAAGTAAGGGATATTATTTGTTGTACTCGTAAGGGGTATTATTTCTTTTGTATTTATAAAGAGAACTTCTGTTATTCCACTCTTTATTATTCTGTTGGAATAACCTGTATACGCGGGCAACCCTATACTTGGTGAAATTCTTCTGTTATTCCATTCTTTATTATTCTGTTAGAATATCTTGTCTGTGCATTTTATGCCGGGCCTGGTTCCGTCTTTATTATTCTGTTGGAATATCCTGTCTGTGCGTTTTATGCTGACCTGGTTCCGTCTTTATTATTCTGTTGGAATATCCTGTCTGTGCGTTTTATGCCGGACCTGGTTCCGTCTTTATTATTCTGTTGGAATAACATGTCTATGCGAAGTACCGCATACATGGTAATTTTTGTTGTTATTCTGTTCTGTATTATTCTGTTGGAACATCCTGTCGGTGCGAATTTCGTCTAATCTGGTTCCGTTACTTATTATTCTGTTGGAATAACCTGTCTATGCGAAGTACCGCATGCTTGGTGATTTCTTTTGTTATTCCATTCTTTATTATACTCAGTTGGTTAAAGTTTTAACTTCTATACTCCATGAAATTAGTGGAATATCCATGATATTTGCGCTTTATCCTGTATCTTTTTATGAAAATATTCTTCTGAGCATTCTTGAATTTTACTCTACAAAGAAGTATCATGTTGACAATTTGGACGTTATTGGTTCCTGGACAAATTAATTTGTGAACTTGTTTTATTGAATTCTTATATCATTGTATTCATCCTCATGTTTATATTATGTTGAAAGTCATCTGTGGCCTGTAGTGCATAGATGGACTTGGTATGATTATAACCAAGGATTATTCGGTATAATCATGACCGTAATGTTACAAATGATGTGGTAAAGGTCCTCATTGGCCCATAGTGCATTGATGGACAGTTGTTGGCATGATCATGACCATTAATGAATACACGAATGTCCTTGGCCGTAGTGCATGGACAATTTGTGGTCGTGATACTAAAGAATATCCTTGGCCGTAGTGCAGGGGTGATTCAATGATGTGGATTATTTATTAACCTGAGTCTCAGCGATAAAAGTGATGAAAAACCTTTTAAATTATAAAAAATAGTAGATTTTATTCTCTACTTGACTCTTTTAATGGATTGCTTGTTTCGCTGCAGTTAAACTTGATATTTGTTATATTGTATCAGTTTAACACTGTTTAAGGCTAATGATAATTTATTCTGCATTATCTTAGTCATAATATTTCTTACTGGACTAGTTGAGCTCACCCTTTCTTTCACTGTTCTCTTCAGGAAATGAGAATATAACTGGGACGAGTCGGGGAATGGAGTGATGGTCCAGATGATAGTATTAGTAGTCCTCACTATTCTGTTAAATAGTGTGACAATAAATGTAATGAGGACTCCATTGGGTGTGGATATTGTCTAGATGACAATATTTGTATTAAAACTCACAGCATTTGTTTTGTCGTATTTTACATGACAGTTGTATAATTAAGATTATATTTGTATTCAGTTCCATGTATCTGGCGACTCAAGGTGGGTGATGTATACCTATTTTGGGGGCGTCACAGTCTCTCTCCTCAGGTGTCTTTGGGGTTTGTTTCTTGGAGAGATGTATTCCATGGCTCATCGGCATGAGACCTGTTTTGGAATCTTCCATGCTAAACCTCTTTAGCATCGATTCAATGTACGTTCCTTGGGACAAGCCAAACATCCTTTTAGATCTATCTCTATAGATCGTTATCCCCAAAATATAAGATGCTTCTCCCAAATCCTTCATGGAGAAGTGTTTAGATAACCAGATTTTAATTGATTGTAGCATAGGAATATCATTCCCTATCAGTAATATATCATCAACATATAATACGAGGTATGAAACAGTGCTCCCACTAACCTTCTTGTATACACATGGTTCATCCTCATTTTTGATAAAATCAAACTCTTTGATTGTCTCATCAAAATGGATGATCCATCTACGAGAAGCTTGTTTCAATCCATAAATGGACCGTTGTTGCTTACAGACTTGATTTATTCCAACCTTTTAAACAAATCCCTCTGGCTGTGTCATATACACATCCTCCTCAAGTTTCTCATTGAGGAAGGTCGTTTTCACGTCCATCTGCTAGATTTCGTAGTTATGATAAGCTGCAATCGCAAGCAAAATTCGAATGGACTTGAGCATTGCTACTGATGAGAAGGTTTCGTCATAGTCAACTCCTTGTCTTTGTTTGAAACCTTTTGCGACCAGTCGGGCATTATAGGTCTCTACCTTGACGTCTGCTCAAGTCTTTCTTTTAAAGACCCATTTACACCCAATAGGCTTAATGCCTTTAGGTGGTGAAACTAAAGTCCATATTTGGTTCACATACATGGAGTCCATTTCGGATTTCATGGCTTCTTGCCACTTCTCTAAGTCTTTACTACTCATAGCCTGTTCGTAATTCAATGGATCATCATCATCTATGATGCATACCTCATCGTCATCTTCTATGACAAGTACATACCTATCAGGTATCTTTAGTACTCTTCCAGATTTACGAATAGGGTGTGGTACAGAAGGAATCTCTACTTGGACATGTTCATCCATTTGATCTGTAGTGGTTTGTGGTTCTTGAATTTCTTCAAGATCTATTTTCCTCCCATTGACCCCTTCAAGGATAAACTCCTTTTCCAAGAAGGCAGCATATTTGGCAACAAACACCTTTTGTTCAGTAGAATTATAAAAATAATATCCTAAACTTTCTTTAGGATATCCCACAAAAGTACACTTATCAAATCTTGTCCCAAGCTTATCATTCTGAAACCTTTTCACATAAGCTGGACATCCCCAAATCTTAACATGCTTAAGACTAGGTTTCCTCCCTATCCACATCTCATATGGAGTCTTAGGGACGGATTTTGAGGGAACCTTATTTAGTAGATATGTAGTCGCTTCTAGGGCATATCCTCAGAATGACACCGGAAGATCGGTAAAACTCATCATGGAACGAACCATGTCCAACAGTGTTCGATTTCTCCTTTCAGATACACCATTCAGCTGTGGCGTCCATGGTGGAGTCCATTGTGAGATTATACTATTTTCTTTAAGACAATTGAGAAACTCACTGCTTAAGTATTCACCTCCTCGATCTGATCGAAGAATCTTAATACTTTTGGCCGTTTGTTTCTCTACTTCACTTTTGAACTCTTTGAACTTTTCAAATGATTCAGATTTGTATTTCATTAAATATATATATCCAAATCTTAAGTGATCATCAATAAATGTAATAAAATAACAATACCCTCCTCGTGCATTCATTGTCATAGGTCCACATACATCTGTGTGTACCAATGCTAACAACTCTATAACTCTTTCTCCTTTTCCACTAAAAGGAGATTTAGTCATTTTTCCCATGAGACAAGATTCACTAGTTGGATATGATTCATAATCCGATAGCTCTAGGAGCCCATCTTTATACAACTTGGATAATCTCATTTCATTAATATGACCAAGTCTACAGTGCCACATATAGGTATAACTAACATCATCTCTTTTCCTTTTCTTAGTTTGTTCAATTTGAAGTATATTTTCATGCAAGTCAAGAATGTAAAGTCCATTTCGTAAATTACCAACACCATATAAAACATTATTATTATAAATAGAACAACTATTGTTCTTTATTATAATGTCAAAACCATCCATATCCAATACAGATATTGAAATAATGTTTCTAATAAGTGACGGAACAAAATAACAATTATTTAAACTAATGGACTTGCCCGTAGGCAGTGCTAAACAAAAAGTCCCTACAGCTAATGCAGCAACCTTTGCTCCATCTCCCACTCGTAGGACGACCTCATCCTTGCTCAGCTTTCTACTTTTGACTAGTCCATGTATATTATTACATATATGAGAACCATAGCCGGTATCCAATACCCAAGTAGAAGATTGACTTTCAGAAAAATTAATTTCAATCATAAACAAACCTTGATTAGGATTCGAAGCTTCTCCAAGCTTCTTCTGCTTTTGTTCCTCAAGATAATCCTTGCAGTTTCTCTTCCAGTGACCCGGCTTGTTGCAATGAAGCAAATTCCTTTGCTAGCTGGATCAGGTTTCTTTTAATCCTTCACTTTCACCTTTCCCTTAGCCTTCTTGGATTTCTTCTTTTCAGAAGATACCTTGGGCCTCTTCCTTTTCTTGGAAGAATCATCCATCAGTAAGACATGGTTCTTCTTGGATGGGAAGTGACCTTCAGCAGTTTTCAACATGTTAAGTAATTCAGGCAAGCTGACATCTAACTTATTCATGTGAAAATTCACAACAAATTATGAGAAGGTGTCTAGGAGTGACTGCAAGACTAAATCTTGACTCAACTCCCCATCCATGACGAACCCAAGTTGTCTAAGACGTTCAATCACATTGATCATCTTTAAGACATGAGTCTCAATGGTAGTGCCCTCGGTCATCTGAGATCGGAAGAGCTCCTTAGATATTTCATATCTAGCAGTCCTACTTTGCTCACCATACAACTCTTGAAGGTGCAGTAGCATAGTAGGAGCATCCATGTTTTCATGCTAACGCTGAAACTCGTTACTCATGGATGCGAGCATGATGCATTGAGCCACTGATGCATCATTTTGTCACTGTTTAAAAGTAGCAATCTCTTCCTCAGAGGCTGTTTCTACAACTTTTGTAAGTACAGGCGAATTTAGTGTAACGACCCCAAAATAGGTCCATTCCATCCAACCTATTCTGAGTCGCCAAATACATGATACAGAAAATAACTATAACTTTATTACAACAATTGTCGTGCAAAATACAACAACATATATGCTGTGAGTTTGGATACAAATATATACCAAATGTGACTCATGTCCCAACCGTGGACAGCACCTCACAATGACACCTTACATAAAGGTATAGTCAAAAACTGTTTTAGAAATTAGAATCTTTGGGAAGTGCTCAAGAAAACCTTCGTACATGGGAGGCCATGCTTCTAGGTTATGATAGATATCATATGGCCACAGAATTATCCTTGGTTGACCCAATAGACCCCAAAGAAAAAAAAGAAGATTACTATCAGATTCTTCCCAATGGTGAGTCTTCTCTTGACTTATCATTATCTTCACTGTCTCTAATTGAGAATTATACTTCAAACAAACACCAAGATTATATAGGTAGTGCTCGTAAATATACTCAGCAAGTGGATGAGCACAATCCTGTCTTATGATGACACGAGGTTGTATGTCATTAGACATCTTGTATGATAGTGGCAAAACACCCTTCCAACGTTGGGTTCGCCTCATCCTAGATGATTCACCAAATATAACTACTAAATGATGACCACCGTTCTATTCCCATGTTACCCCCGCTCGACCCAGCTACACTCTTATTACCTAAAATGAATTATGAAACAGAAGGGTGAGCACAACTAGCCCAGTAAAGAATATCATGACTAAAGATAAATAAATTATCAATAGCCTTCAACAGTAATAAATCAGAGATTTAGAACATATGGTAGATGATAAAAAATTTTAACCACAGTTGCAGCGGAACGAGCAATCCATTAGAAGAGTCAAATAGACCATATAGTCTATTATCTTCTCCATGTTAAAAATCCACCAACAATGTTTTATCCCTATAACATCACTCAACAGTTCCTTTTCACAATCATATGAATAACTCATAATCATAATTGTGATTCTAAATTCTTCTTCGCACCCAGGACGAAGAATATTTTCATCACCTATCTTTACCTGAAACATCAAAGATCATGGTTATACCAAATCACAGTTCATATTCATAATCATACTAATAACTTCATCTTTGCACTACGGGCCAAAGATATTCATCAATAAACCATCTTTGCACTACAGGCCAAAGATATTTAACAGTAGTTCATATTCGTACTACAGGCCAAAGATATTCATCAATAATTCATCTTTGCACTACAGGCCAAAGATATTCATCAACAGTTCATCTTTGCACTACAGGCCAAAGATATTCATCAACAGACCATCTTTACACTACAGACCAAAGATATTCAACAACAGTTCATCTTTGCACTACAGCCAAAGATATTCATCAATAATTCATCTTTGCACTACAGGCCAAAGATATTAATATCTCAAAGAAATATATAATCATTTTAGAATTTATATAAACAATAATTATAACCATGTTAATCAATTCATCTTTACACTTAAGCTAAAGATATTCAATTATAAATTCAATGGTCATGATCATACCAGTTAACAATTCATCTTTGCACTTCAGGCCAAAGATATTCCTCAGTCACGATCATACCAATAATTTACCCATCTTTACACTCAAGTGAAAGAGAAATTCAACATCAGGGTTATAAAAATGTTATATATGATAATAAAAATAATATTATCAACAACTGCATTTATCTTCAAAAGCAATAATCATAAATCAACGATAATTTGGTTAGAAAAAGAAACTAAATTTTTTTTCGTGAATAGTAACTCGTGAATAGTAATCTCGACTCAAAAAGGTAAAAATTCCACAATAAAATTCATACCAATATTTCGGTATAATGATATTGAAAGAATAACATTTCTTTAAACTTATAAACAATTTATTTTAATTGTTTACACTTTACTAATTAATGTATTTAATCATCATAAAATGCCAAACTCATAAGATTTCATCACCAATAACCAAAACCCTCATCAAAAATCTGCCTATACCACATATATGATTCTCAAGCCATAAAATCATAATTTTCAATTTTCTTCCTCCACATAACATATTTAATTCAATTATTCATAACTAGTCCATTTTCCTTAAAAATACCAAATCAGTTCCAAAAATATTTCTTTTCTGGGATTTATCAGAATATAGTCCCATATTGAACATATATTTTTCTCAGAATTTTTAAAATTCATTTACTATTTTTCATATGGCCAAAATCGCCGAATATTTAGACATTTATCATAAATTGTACTTTTATCCAAAACTTCCAAAATTCACAGAGTATACTGATATTATATAGATATACTTCCAATAAAAATTTCATCAATTTTAGAGTTAACCACAAGGAGTTATAAGCGATTACTTTTAAAATAGTCTTTTCCCATAAAATTCATAACTCTTAATCTATACATCCAAAAATCACCATTTTTGGACACAATCAATAAAACTCATCAAAATATCATTTCAAATTTTTTCAAAATTTTCTGAAGGTCAAAAAAATTACGAACTGAAAAATATAATAACTCTTAAAATCCCTTACCTCAAAAGTGCAGTATTTTTGACTGGAATGCAAAGCCGAATGAAACTTGCACTGATGGATAGCAACTCACCAAGTATCAAAATACTCACAAAATATACTCAATAATCTAGAGAGAGAAAGAGACAAAACTTGTTTCTAGTGTGATTTTCAATTCTAACTTAGCCCTCTATTTATAGGAAAATGTTAGCACGTCGAAGCAGACTTGACCTGCAACCTGATGGCTTTACCTGCTACTATTGCCACCCACCACATTTGAAATAAAATTCAGCACATTTCTTCACCAACAACAAGTAGGGCCCACTCAATTCTAGAATTTTCCACCAAAATTATTTATAAACCTAATTTTTAAATCAGTCATCTCTTAAAATTCATAACAAATCATACATTCATTTTTAACGGTTCAAAATTTGTGGACATATACTCAACTTATATATGTATAACATATCCAAAAATTACCACGATCCAACGGTCGGATTAAAAATTATAACCCCCGCAAAATATCTCAAAAACCCTAATTTGATTTTCAATACCTCCGTTCCAACAAAAATACAGATAAAATACCTCAACATTAACTCCTTCTTTATTAACCACAAAAATATATCCCTCATTTATATCCATATAAAATAAATATTTTCTTATCATATGAATCAATAATTAATTATTCACAAATAATATTACAGAATCACATTTATGACAATCAAGCCGTTCCCATGAAAGAGGGGGCTTTCCAATAAAGATTTCTCCTTGCTGGCGCGCAATTAGATGACCAAACCTCTCTTTAGACAGAACTTTCTAGACATTGCCAATAATGTTATCTAATAATATTATTCAAATAATATGAATTATTGATCTGATAATGGGAAATACTGTGCAACAACAATTATTGGAACAACAATAATATAAAATATCAATGCAGCAATTATTGAATCAATAAAATAAAATATTGAACAGTAATTACTGTGACAATTATTCAGTAGTGCTTTCTTACGTAAGAATCAATAATTTCAAAAATACTGTGCAATAACGCGTATTACTGTATTTTAACCACCGGGTATTTCAACAGTGTTAACGGTAACAACTACGCCATTAATTATAAAAACTCAATTTTTTTCGTTATCTTCATCCGACCATTTTTTGTTATGGGGCCCACAAATAGATGTGCCTTCGTACGAATATTCCCCGACGGAAAGAATATTCCACGACCAACGAATATTCCCCGACAACAATGATTATTTTATAACCACTTGTTTATTTTGAAAAATGTTCACATTTCACCCATAACTTTAACTTTTTATCAATTTAACCATTTACTGAATTGTAATTATAAGAAAAATTGAATACTTTTATTTCATAAAATTTGGGGTCATACATTTAGGACATAAGAAATCTTTTCAGCAGTGAGAACAATTCTCAGATTCCTTAACCAGTCCGTGTAATTCGGTCCGATCAGTTTGTTAGCATCAAGTATGCTACGCAGTGAAATTAGTGAATGTGACATTTTCAAAATTCTGCATGTAAAAAGATAATATTTTAACAAACATTCATTTAATTAATTACCAAAATAAATTAGGTCTTATTTTATATTGGTATCTCCCACTATTTTTTTCAAACTATATTACCCTCATGAATATAGTTTGGCAATATCTAATTAAAGATTTTCTAGTGAGAATAAGGATCACATTTCAAATGTATATAGCTTTGTGTGTGCACAACAAACTATATATAAATAAATAGGTAGACAACTCTTGTCAATTACATCATCATATAACTCCTTATATTTTGTCTCTTAAATCATAATGGTCAAGTGTGTGCACATCCAAACTTAAATGATTTAAGTTAAGTCATACCCAGCATTTCCATATAAGTGAAGAGAAAACTACAGCCCTTGTGTATGCAATACAAAGCGGTAATGTTCAATTCCTTATAAACATCAAATGTAATAAAAATAACATCTCAAATATTTAATACTCGCCTTGTGTGTGCACAACAAACTCATATTAAATATTCAATACTCTATTATTTTTATCATGCTAGAAGGCGACGTTCAATATTCCAAATATCTTTGAACGTTACTGTGACGCCCCCAAAATAGGTCCACACGACCCATTCTGAGTCACCAGATATCGCACTATAAAAATCAAATATAAACTTCATTTATACAACTGTATTTTAGAAGAGTCAAGTAGAGCATGATATCTATTATCTTCTACGAATTAAAAGTGTATAATCAATATTTTATCGCTGAGACTTAGCTTAATAAATAATCCACATCATCGAATCATCCCTGCACTACGGCCAATGATATTCATGTAATTATCAATAGTCATGATTATACCGAATAATCCCTAGTTATAATTATACCAATAACTGTCCATCAATGCACTACAGGCCAATGAGGACTTTTACCATATCATCTATAACATTACGGGTCATGAGTATACCGAATGATCCCTGGTCATAATCATACCAGTAAATAGTTCATCTATGCGCATAAGCTAAAGATACTCATCAATCAATAGTTCATCTTTGCACGTAAGCCAAAGATATACAACTGTAAAATCAATAATCAACAGTCCATCTTTGCACGTAAGCCAAAGATATACAACTGTAAAACCAATAATCAACAGTCCATCTTTACACGTAAACCAAAGATGACTTTTATCATAACATAAGCATAAGGATGATGACAATAATATAAGTATTAATCAAACGAAATCAAGGATAAATATTAAAGACTTTAAATTTATCCAGAGTTTAAAATATCCGAATGTTATTAATTATTTAATAATCCCATAATCTAATATCATTAATATTATAATAATATTTTAATCATTTCTTAAACTTATAAATAATTTATTTTAATTGTTTACACTTTACCAAATAATGTATTTAATCAATCAAAAATGACATACTCATAAGATTTAATCACCAATGATCAAAACCCTTATCAAAAATCTACATATACCTCATATAAGATTTCCAAGCCATAAAATCTTATTTACCAATTTTTCAACTTCATATAACATATTTAATTCATATATTCATAACTAAACCATTTTCATGAAAAATAACAAATCAGTCCCAAAAAGTTTTTTTTTCTGGGATTTAGCATAATATAGTCCCATATTGAACATATATTTTTCTCAAAATTTTTAAAATTTATTTACTATTTTTCATATGGCCAAAACTGCCGAATATTTAGACATTTATCATAAACTGTACTTTTGTCCAAAAATTCCAAAATTTACAGCTGTTATATATATGTACTCCCAATAAAAATTTCATTAATTTTGGAGTTAACCACAAAGAGTTATAAGGGTTTACTTTTAAAATAGTTTTTTTTCATAAAATTCATAACTCTAAATCTATACATCCAAAAATCACCATTTTTGGACACAATCTAGAAAACTCATCAAATTATCATTTCAAATTTTTCCAGAAATTTTGAGGGTCAGAAAAATTACGAAACTGCAAATAGATTTTCACCCGCCATGCGGTAATCCACGTAGACAGATCATTTCCACAATTTAATAAAGAATGAATACGAAGGGTCATTCACCATGCATGCGATAATTCGCGTAGACAGGTTATTCCAAAAGAATAATAAAGAATATAATAATAGAAGAATTCACCATACATATGGTAGTCCGCGTAGACAGGTTATTCCAACAGAATAATAAAAGAATGAAATAACAGAAGAATTCACTATGCATACGGTAGTCCGCGTAGACAGGTTATTCCAACAGAATAATAAATAACGGAACCAGGTCATGCGTAATTCGCACAGACAGGATATTCTAACAGAATAATAAAGAATGGAACCAGGTCATGCATAATACGCACAGACAGGTTATTCCAACAGAATAATAAAGAATGGAATAACAGAAGAATTTTACCATGTATACTGTAGTCCGCGTATACAGATTATTCCAACAGAATAATAAGGAATGGAATAACAATAGCTCTCTTCATGAATATGAAAGAAATAATACCTCTTACCTTAAAAGAAAACTGGACACTGAAATAGCGAGGTAGCAGACTTCTCTTCTTCTTTCTCTCTATAATTTCTCTCTATAATAATTGTTCTTGTGAGACTTAGTGAATTGGTGGTAAATCAAGGAAGAATGAGCTTCTATTTATAAGAAAATATAGTTTCAATAATTGCACATTTTGGGACTCAAAATATTACAGTATAATACCTCCCTCTTTTTCTTTATTTTTAATTTAGTCCTACAAGTATTATCAAACTTGCACCACCTCCCCTAATAGTAAATCATGTGAATTAATAGTTCATTCATGTGACTTAATAGTATAATCATGTGAAAAAACTAATTACAGTATAGTACCTTCATCTATACTTCTATTTTTAATTTAGTCATGCAAGTATTATCAATCTTGCACCAACTCCCCTAATAGTAAATCATGTGAATCAATAGTACACACATGTGAACACATAGTTATAAGCATGTGAATTAATAGTAATTAATTGCTCATTTATCCGGTTAATTACCCGATTGGTCAATATAACCTCCAGACATTAATTATTATCGAAATAAATGTCGATTTTCATTAACACTAATAATTCCCACACAATGGAACTATCAATTTCATCTTTAATTAACATGAACTTATTCATCATTAATATCATAACTCACAATATTTAACAACCAGATCATTCCCAGGTAAGAGGGGGGCTTTCCGATAAGGATTTCTCCCTATTGGCGCGCAATTAGATTATTCAACCTCTCCTTGACAGAACTTCTAGACATTGTTAATATTACAAATAATAATATGAATAACTTTGACGTCTCAATTATTGATTTAATAATATAACATATTATGCAGATGATATTGTGACAATAATTGAATCAATAATATGAGAGATATGATGCAGCAATTACTGTAGCAATAATTAAGTATAACTGGGTGACTTATCACATAAGCATCAATAATCAATATCGTGTGCTACTATGCAACCACGCGTATTACTGTACTTTTACTACCGAGTAGTTCAACAGTTTTAACTGTAACACTTTCGCCGTTATTTTTATAAAAAGATAATTCTGTCGTTTTCTTACTACGACAATACTTCCGTTGTGGGGTCCACCAATGATTGTGCCGTCGTACGGATATTCCCCGACAAAAAGAATATTTTATAACAACTTGTATACTTTGTAAAATTTTCACATATCACCCTTAACTTTAACCTTTTATCAATTTAACCATTTACGAAATAAAATAATAATTATAAGAAAATTAAATACTTTTATTTTATAAAATTCGGGGTTTTACAGTTACAACTTAATATAATTTCATTGAGGGGTTTGTTATTATTAGTCTCATCTTGTTTAATGCGCATGCAAATATATATATATATATATATATATATATATATATATATATATATATATATATATATATAATACGCGTCATATTATTGAACATGCGAAGCATGTTTGCATAATATATAATATATATAATACTAGCATGCACATATAGAATACTATATTCTACTTGGATTGATTATGGACTTTTATTCTAGTTTGGTTCACTAGAGCCACCAAGTGAACCAAAAGGTCAAACCCTAGGGTGCAAGAATAAACATTTAAATATAACTATTACAATTAAACCCGGGCTCCATTACAAACGGGTCTTCAAGCGCTCATTTCTCCTTGATCTCCGGTTCTTCGAAAAAATTCTAACTAATCCTATTACATTAAACAATTTAATTTAAATAGAAACCTTGATCAGCAGTTAAAGGGAAGTACATAGGAGAGAGATAGAATTTACATCAAGAAAAAAACCAGAAAAAGACGAGGTATGCAGACCCCATTTAATAAAACTCATTCATTAAAACATCCAACCAAAATAAATCCAATCACATTGGTCAATTGTCCATAATCAATCTAATTTATTATCATACATATCATCATATGTATCAATAAATAACGTCAATCCATATATATATGAGTATCATTTAATGGGCAATTTTAAGTTGCATGAAATCCAATTTCAAGATTAAAATAACCTCTTTATTTTAATTATAAAATTATTAAAATAATATACATATATATATATATATATATATATATATATATATATATATATATATATATATATATATATATATACTACCACGTGCCTCATGCATCAGGAAACATTAAATAGACATACCACACAAATCATGGAATCCGTGTAATATGATTCAAAAAAAAGGAAGCCGTGAATCAGATTAGTTTTTTTTTAAATTAAAGTGACCCACGAACTCAGTAAAAAAAATGTTCTTCGAAAACAATTTTCGGCAATTTTTTTTTCATAAAATAATAATTTAATACAACAAATTATGCCCAATAAATTATTCAAAATATATACCCATACATATATGGAATCAAAATAATTAATAATTTGTATAAAGTTTGGCTTTGATACCACTGTTAGGTTTTGTGAAAATTAAAGTAGCAATCAAATGGCAAAAATAGCGAAAGCATAATAAAATCATATTTTAAAAATTTTCACAAACCAATTATCCGGATCATCCTTTATGCATATTATTAATTAAAACGAAGAACAAAAAGTTATGGAATCATACCTTTGTAGATGCGAGCTTCCACAGGTACGAGTTCACCTCCTACTTCTCCGCGATCTCCTTGAATCTCCGGGTAGATTCCTTCCTTTGATCAATGTTAGCCACCCAAGTGTATAGCCTCTAGAGGTGATCCACCAAGGAAGAAAATTTTTTAAAAAGAAGGGTGTATTGGTTCAAACACTAGTTTTTCCTATCTCTATAGAAAAAGGGGGCGTACTCTCCAACTATTGGAATTATGTATATTTTGATATCTAATATAAGACCTTCCTTATAAAGATATCAAGTAACCCTATTTAATTAAAATAAGGTATTATTTATTTAATTAAACTCTTTTAATTAAATGGGCTCCCTAATCTTATTAGGGATAATTAATTAAACTCCTTTAACTAATTTTCCCTCCTAATCCTATTAGGAATAAATGAGAGTACTTATATTAAATTAATTCCTAAACTTTTTTAAAAAATAAAATAATAATAATTGTAATAATATTAATAAGACTCCTCTTATTAATTTATATTTAATATTTCTAAAATATTAAATAATAAATATTAAGTTATTTAATTTATTCTATCACCATAGATTAAATTAAATATACTTAACATATTATTACGATTATGCCAATAACTTCTTAAATAATTATTCTTCCTTTTATGGTGTGACCTTTTAGGTTCTCCATATTAAACCGGTTGTGAATAAATCAATTAGAACAGTTCTAATCTTATTTAAATAAATAAATTAAACGATTAGTTTATTTAAATAAATAATATTTATTCTACAATAGGGATAAGTCTCCCTAGCGATCAACGGCTTTCTAGATAATATAGATTTTAACATTATTCATAAAAGAACTTTTGAGTTAATAGTTGCAGTACAATTCAATCCTTCCACCATACAATATCCCAATTAAATATAAGACATGGAATTACTGTCAAGTCTTATTTAATTTAATTATATGTATTTCGTTTTCTAAATGCACAACTCCTAATGAATGCAAATTAGAACCTACTTTCTAGTTTCATTCTACCTTGACCAAGGATTCTTGGGATATCATTTATCGAATCACATAGGACATTTCTCTTCTTTTACTAGAAGTGGTAGATTCTTTATTGATCATTCATTATCTTCATATATAACTTATTACACCCAAGCATACCTTTTGATATACTCTAAGAGTCTTAAGGAATAAGTCAAAGTGTAATTCATTATATATAAGATACTATGATGATCTCAAGTCTAAGGATCATTTGTACTACTATCACTATAGGAATTCCTATTGACAGGCCGGTAAGTAAAACTCCATTAGGTATTCCTTAGCGAGTCACGTTCAGTGAACTTATTCTCTAATAAGAACCTACATACTTACTTTAGTGTCTCCACACAAATGATCATGAGATCAATCATCCTTATCCAATGAGCAAACAACGTACGTACCAATCTATCCAGATTCACTAATACCCTTTTTAGTAATCCATTGATTGGGAACATTTTAGTTTTAAGCTATCTAAGAATTTACATCTCATTAGCATGATTTCATCATAATTCTAAAAGCATTGCTTAAAACTATGGGTTTATCACATATTATTAAAACAACACCATGTAGATAATAAATGCCTTTAATAAATAATTCTTTTATTAATAAATAATTAAGATTGATTACAAATTATATGTTTTATCATCATACATGATTGGATTGTATGCATATTACTTTCAGTCTAAGCCTTTGACTCGGTTAGACTATTATCATATGTTAGAAAGCTATCCAAACTAATTGACTTGGTGCGGACTCTTATAAATCTACTGAGATGAACAACCCTCTTAAAAAAGGGAAATTTTATATTGTTTGGGAACCGACGTGCGCACATGAGTATGATTAAATGTTATGCATAACGTAGGGTACATTAGGCTGATCACCTGTTGTACTCATTTATATTGGGTTTACAGTATAATACTGTTAACTCTAGTAAGAGTTCTTAGTCCTTAGTGACTGCTCAGTGTTCATTCTTATTAAACCTTGAAATGTTGTTGATATCCTTCAGTCTATAGTAACACTTATTGAACACTCTTGACAATTCTTGAAATCCTTGAACTATCATTTATTGTTATACCTTGGAAGATTCAAACATCATAACTGCTTATTCTTATTGCTATATTACTTGCTGGGCCAACTTGTTGCTCATTCTTGCTTCCCTAAAAATATTAAAATTAAGGCAGAGTAAGGCGGTACATCGGGAAAGGACAAGAGAAAGGGCAAGGCTACAAAATAGCTTAGTCCATTAAGAGTAGTAGTGTTATTACTGTTATGCTTATTATGATGTATGAAGGATGATTAAAATATGTTTAAGTTTAATCACTTGATTGTTGTAGTAATGGTTATGGTACCTTGGGACGTGAATATTTATATTATATCAATGTAAATTATTCTATTATTTTCGTTGTTGATAATTTTAGTATAATATTATAATTAGTACGTGACAAACTAAATTCATTATATGAGTTTCTGAATTTGGAGGCATCACAAGTTGGTATCAAAGCTATAGTTATAAACCATAGAAGCGAGAGTCCTTAGATTATAACTTGGGAGAGCTTAGAAATTAGAGAGGGATGAAACTCATTTAAAGTTTTTGTAGAAAAAGACTTAGTGTGTTATAGAATATAACTCCATTCTATACAATGAACTTATGTTATTTAACATTCTGATGGATTTGTTGGTTATTTTGTCTTATGTTGGTGATTGTAGGATGACTGACATGGGAGGACCTAGCCGAGTGGTAGAGGAGGAGCCGCGTGATATATATGTGGTATATGAGGCATCATTGATAGCAGAGCCTATATCTGAAGTAGCCCCTATTAATGATGATGATGAGGAGGAGGAGGAGATGGAGCCATTACCCGAGGAGTCTGATCCAGAGGAGGAGCCTGAGCCCATAAGGGACTTCAACGAGGCAACTTTCGAGGATCGGATGTTGGGGGAATATGAAAAGTAGATTCTGGAGTTAGGAAGTAGAGTGGAGGAGCTAGAGGCTGAGGCTAGGGAGAGGGAGTCTGAGTTCCAAAAATTGAGGGACGAGGACCATCAGAGGAAGTTAGTGATACAAGAGATGGAGGTGGAAATTGCTCAACGCAAGAAGGTAGGGATGCAGATGGGAACCTTGTTTCATAGGTCGGTGGCTAGGAATGTGGAACTGGCAGGGAACTAGAGGAGTCTGAGCAGAGGAAGCTTAGTGAGAAGGCTGAGAAGGAAGCTCTTCGTACTTGTTAACGCCAAGCTTCGTCTGCGCGCCCAATCACAGAATCCACGCGCTGAAACCTGCACAATAACAGATCACACAGAAGCTTGACAGCCGGGCCGCCGGGGGATAGCTCCGGTGTGAGAATAAGTACAGGCCGTTTACAAGGTTTAACAATGGAGGCTATGTGTTTAGTGCTCAAAGTATGTCTTACCTGTTAATTGTAACCTTGACCTTGTATTTATAGAGCTCCCACCACCTTGGTATCCTCCTCCGAATTAGAGTAGGTCTTCTAAATATGTTAGCTACTGTGACAACCCCAAAATAGGTCCATTCCATCCAACCTATTCTGAGTCGCCAAATACATGGTACAGAAAATAACTACAACTTTATTACAACAATTGTCGTACAAGATACAACAATACATAGGTTGTGAATTTGGATCCAAATATATATACCAAATGCGACACATGTCCCAACCGTGGACAGCACTTCACAGTGGCACCTTACATAAAGGTATAGTCAAAGACTGTTTTAGAAATTAGAATCTTTGGGAAGTGCTCAAGGAAACCTTTGTACATGGGAGGCCATGCTTCTAGGTTGTGATAGATATCATATGGCCACAGAATTATCCTTGGTTGACCCAATATACCCCAAAGAAAAACGAGAAGATTACTATCATATTCTTCCCAATGGTGAGTCTTCTCTTGACTTATCATTATCTCCACTGTCTTTAATCGTGAATTATACTTCAAACAAACACCAAGATTATATAGGTAGTGCTCGTAGATATACTCAGCAAGTGGATGAGCACATCCCTGTCTTATGATGACACGAGGTTGTTTGTCGTTAGACATCTTGTATGATAGTGGCAAACCACCCTTCCAACGTTGGGTACACCTTACCCTATTGGATTCACCAAATAAAACTACTAAATGAACTTTTCTATACTGCTTCGAGAGAACATCCACAGCTAGAGACCACCGTTCTATTTCCCCGTTACCCTCGCTCGACCCAGCTACACTCTTATTACCTGAAAGGAATTGTGAAGCAAAAGGGTGAGCACAACTAGCTCAGTAAAGAATATCATGACTAAAGATAATTAAATTATCAATAACCTTCATCAATAATAAATCAGAGATTTAGAACATATGGTAAATGATAAAAATTTCAACCATAGTTGCAGCGGAACGAGCAATCCATTAGAAGAGTCAAATAGACCATAAAATCTATTATCTTCTCCATGTTAAAAATCCATCAACAATGTTTTATCCCAGTAACATCAATCAACAATTCTGGTCCACAATCATATAAATAACTCATAATCATAATTGTGATTCTAAATTCCTCTTCGCATCCAGGACGAAGATAATTTTCATCACATGTCTTTACCTGAAACATCAAAGATCATGGTTATACCAAATCACAGTTCATGTTCATAATCATACTAATAAATTCATCTTTGCACTACGGGTCAAATATATTCATCAACAGTTCATATTTGCACTACAGGCCAAATATATTAATATCTCAAAGAAATATATAATCATTTCAGAATTTATATAAACAATAATTATAACCATGTTGATCATTTCACCTTTGCACTTAAGCTAATGATATTCAATTATAAATTCAATGGTCATGATCATACCAGTCAACAATTCAACTTTGCACTACTGGCCAAAGAGAACCCATAGTCATGATCATACCAATAATTTACCCATCTTTACACTCAAGCGAAAGAGAATTTCAACATCAAGGTTATAAACATGTTATATATGATAATAAAAATAATATGATCAAAACATGGATTTAATTTCAAGAGCGATATTCATAAATCAACTATAATTTGGTTAGAAAAAAAAAACCAATTTTGTCGTGAATAGTAACTCGTGAATAGTAACTCATGAATAGTAACTCGTAAATAGTAACTCATAAATAGTAACCCATGAATAGTAATCTCGACATGAAAAAGGTAGAAATTCTACAATAATATACATACCAATATTTCGGTATAATGATATTGAAAGAATAATATTTTTTAAGCTTATAAACAATTTATTTAAATTATTTACACTTTACTAATTAATGCATTTAATCATCATAAAATGCCAACTCTTACAATTTCATCATCAATAATCAAAACCCTCATCAAAAATCTTCATATACCTCATATAGGATTCTCAAGCCATAAAATCCTATTTTCCAATTTTCTTTCTTCACAAAATATATTTAATTCATTTACTCATAACTAGAACATTTTCATGAAAAATACCAAATCAGTTCCAAAAATATTTCTTTTCTGGGATTTAGCATAATATAGTCCCATAGTGAACATATATTTTTCTCATAATTTTTAAAAGTCATTTACTATTTTTCATATGGCCAAAACAGCCGAATATTTAGATATTTATCAAAAATTGTACTTTTATCTAAAAATTCTAAAATTCACAGAGTATACTCCTATCATATACATGTACTCCCAATAAAAATTTTATCAATTTTGGACTTAACCACAAGGAGTTATAAGCGGTTACTTTTAAAATAGTCTTTTCTCATAAAATTCATAACTCTTAATCTATACATCCAAAAATCAACATTTTTGGACACAATCAAGAAAACTCATCAAAATATCATTTCAAATATTTCCAAAATTTTTTAAGGTCAGAAAAATTACGAAACTGAGAAACATAACAACCCTTAAAATTCCTTACTATCCCTTACCTCAAAAGTGCAGTATTTCTGACTGGAATGCAAAGCCAAAGGAAACTTGCACTGAATAGCAACTCTCAAAGTATATAAATACTCACAAAATATGCTTCATAATATAGAGAGAGAAAGAGAGAAAGCTTATGTTTCTGGTGTGATTTTCAATTCTAACTTAGCCCTCTATTTATAGGAAAATATTAGCACGCCGAAGCAGACTTAACCTGCAACCTGATGGCTTTACCTGCTACTATTCTCACCCTCCACATTTGAATAAAAATCTCAGCACATTTCTTCACCAACCAAGAGTGGGGCCCACCAATTTTAGAATTTTCTACCAAAATGATAAACTCCAAAAAATCAACAATTTCTGAACCAGTCATCTCGCAAAATTCATAATAAATTATACGTTCATTTTTAACGGTTCAAAATTTGTGGACATATACTCAACTTATATATGTATAACATATCCAAAAATTATCACGATCCAACGGTCGGGTTAAAATTATAACCCTCGCAAAATATCTCAGAAACCCTAATTTGATTTTCAATACATCCGTTCCGACAAAAATACAGATAAAACACCTCAACATTAACTCCTTCATTTTTAACCACAAAAATATATCCCTCATTTATATCTACATAAAATAAATATTTCCTTATCATACAAATCAATAATTAATTATTCACAAATAATATTATGGAATCACATTTATGATAACCAGGCCGTTCCCAGGAAAGATGGGGCTTTCCAATAAGAATTTCTCCTTACTGGCGCGCAATTAGGTGACCAAACCTCTCCTTAGACAGAACTTTCTAGACATTGCCAATAATGTTATCTAATAATATTATTTAAATAATATGAATTATTGATCTGATAATGGAAAATATTGTGCAGTGATAATTATTGAAACAACAATAATATAAAATATCAACGCAACAATTATTGAATCAATAAAATAAAATATTGAACAATAATTACTGTGACAATTATTTAGTAGTGTCTTCCTTCGTAAGAATCAATAATTCAAAAATACTGTGCAAAACCGTGTGCTACTGTGTAACCACGCGTATTACTGTATTTTTAACTACCGAGTATTCCAACAGTATTAACGATAACAACTACGTCGTTAATTATAAAAACTCAATTTTTGTTGTTATCTTCATTCGACCGTTTTTCGTTATGGGGCCCACAAATAGCTGCGCCGTCGTACGAATATTCTCCAACAGAAAGAATATTCCACGACCAAACGAATATTCCCCGACAACAATAATTATTTTATAACCACTTGCTTATTTTGAAAAAAATTCATATATCACCCTTAACTTTAATATTTATCAATTTAACCATTTACTGAATAGTAATTATAAGAAAAATTGAATACTTTTATTTCATAAAATTCGGGGTTTTACAATCTCCCCTCCTTATGAAATTTCGTCCCCGAAATTTACGTACCTGGTATTTCGAAAAGTTGAGAATACCTTGCTTTTATTTCAGATTCTATCTCCCGGGTCATCATGATTTCTCCATTTCTCATTTCCCGTGATAACTTCATTTGGGTTCCTCATTTGTTGGGAAGTCATGACAACCGCTCTCCCTTGAACTACCCGGCTTTGACTTGTCTGGGGCAGCATTTGGTGTCATCACTACCGTTGGAATATACTTTTTTATAGAGCATATTCCTCCCTCAACTGCCTCGTCGTACTCCTGATTCATGATCTGAATCATCAATCTTCGATCCATATCGAATTCAGGTTGACCGCTCTGTACAGGGTAATTTAAAACTCGATGTTGTGTTCTCCCAATTGCTTTCCAAAAAGAGAAATTCATATCATCTATTTTAGCCTTCTTAGATCGGACATCTTTTTCCACAATATCTACGTGTCGTGCGGCTTTTGCCCATGCATCACTTATTCTCACTCGTTCAGTTTTTTCTTCTTTCAGCTCAGATTCCATTTTTATCATCTTATACTCTGCCAAAGAATGCTTCTGTTCAAGCATCACATATCGGGTAACACAAGCTTGAATTGTTGCATCCTTTTGTTCCACGACCGCCTATCGTTCTTCTGCCTGCTCTTCTAACTCATGAATATGATTTTGAAATTCTATATTTTGATCATATAATACCTCTAATAAACTCTCCTCAGGTACTTCTTCTTCCTCTTCTTCCTCAGTCTCATCTGTTACCTCTGCGACTATCTCGGGTGCAACTATCAATTCTTCACTCACCATATGGATATCTCTAATTCCTTCTTCGTCTGACATCACATTATCACGGTTAGTGATTAGAGGTATCCCAACAGTCTCATTCACTCCATTGTTATCATTCTCAGCTGCCATTCTCAAATACTGCCATAAAACAAGGGTTAATTAAACAAATTAACCTATCACATAATATCCCGATATTATGACTGACCAACAAATAAGCTTAGGTAGGACACACTAGCGAATGATTTACTCAACTCTCCCCTCCTAGTTGTATTCCCCGATCTCCGCCAGAGACCATATCCCTAAGCTCTGATACCAACTGTGACGACCCCAAAATAGGTCCATTCCATCCAACCTATTCTGAGTCGCCAAATACATGGTACAGAAAACAACTACAACTTTATTACAACAATTGTCGTACAAGATACAATAATACATAGGTTGTGAACTTGGATCCAAATATATACCAAATGCGACACATGTCCCAACCGTGGACAACACTTCACAGTGGCACCTTACATAAAGGTATAGTCAAAGACTGTTTTAGAAATTAGAATCTTTGGGAAGTGCTCAAGGAAACCTTTGTACATGGGAGGCCATGCTTCTAGGTTGTGATAGATATCATATGGCCACAGAATTATCCTTGGTTGACCCAATATACCCCAAAGAAAAACGAGAAGATTACTATCATATTCTTCCCAATGGTGAGTCTTCTCTTGACTTATCATTATCTCCACTGTCTTTAATCGTGAATTATACTTCAAACAAACACCAAGATTATATAGGTAGTGCTCGTAGATATACTCAGCAAGTGGATGAGCACATCCCTGTCTTATGATGACACGAGGTTGTTTGTCGTTAGACATCTTGTATGATAGTGGCAAACCACCATTCCAACGTTGGGTACACCTTACTCTATTGGATTCACCAAATAAAACTACTAAATGAACTTTTCTATACTGCTTCGAGAGAACATCCACAGCTAGAGACCACCGTTCTATTTCCCCGTTACCCTCACTCGACCCAGCTACACTCTTATTACCTGAAAGGAATTGTGAAGCAAAAGGGTGAGCACAACTAGCTCAGTAAAGAATATCATGACTAAAGATAATTAAATTATCAATAACCTTCGTCAATAATAAATCAGAGATTTAGAACATATGGTAAATGATAAAAATTTCAACCATAGTTGCAGCGGAACGAGCAATCCATTAGAAGAGTCAAATAGACCATAAAATCTATTATCTTCTCCATGTTAAAAATCCATCAACAATGTTTTATCCCAGTAACATCAATCAACAATTCTGGTCCACAATCATGTAAATAACTCATAATCATAATTGTGATTCTAAATTCCTCTTCGCATCCAGGACGAAGATAATTTTCATCACATGTCTTTACCTGAAACATCAAAGATCATGGTTATACCAAATCACAGTTCATGTTCATAATCATACTAATAAATTCATCTTTGCACTACGGGTCAAATATATTCATCAACAGTTCATATTTGCACTACAGGCCAAATATATTAATATCTCAAAGAAATATATAATCATTTCAGAATTTATATAAACAATAATTATAACCATGTTGATCATTTCACCTTTGCACTTAAGCTAATGATATTCAATTATAAATTCAATGGTCATGATCATACCAGTCAACAATTCAACTTTGCACTACTGGCCAAAGAGAACCCATAGTCATGATCATACCAATAATTTACCCATCTTTACACTCAAGCGAAAGAGAATTTCAACATCAAGGTTATAAACATGTTATATATGATAATAAAAATAATATGATCAAAACATGGATTTAATTTCAAGAGCGATATTCATAAATCAACTATAATTTGGTTAGAAAAAAAAAACCAATTTTGTCGTGAATAGTAACTCGTGAATAGTAACTCATGAATAGTAACTCGTAAATAGTAACTCATAAATAGTAACCCATGAATAGTAATCTCGACATGAAAAAGGTAGAAATTCTACAATAATATACATACCAATATTTCGGTATAATGATATTGAAAGAATAATATTTTTTAAGCTTATAAACAATTTATTTAAATTATTTACACTTTACTAATTAATGCATTTAATCATCATAAAATGCCAACTCTTACAATTTCATCATCAATAATCAAAACCCTCATCAAAAATCTTCATATACCTCATATAGGATTCTCAAGCCATAAAATCCTATTTTCCAATTTTCTTTCTTCACAAAATATATTTAATTCATTTACTCATAACTAGAACATTTTCATGAAAAATACCAAATCAGTTCCAAAAATATTTCTTTTCTGGGATTTAGCATAATATAGTCCCATAGTGAACATATATTTTTCTCATAATTTTTAAAAGTCATTTACTATTTTTCATATGGCCAAAACAGTCGAATATTTAGATATTTATCAAAAATTGTACTTTTATCTAAAAATTCTAAAATTCACAGAGTATACTCCTATCATATACATGTACTCCCAATAAAAATTTTATCAATTTTGGACTTAACCACAAGGAGTTATAAGCGGTTACTTTTAAAATAGTCTTTTCTCATAAAATTCATAACTCTTAATCTATACATCCAAAAATCAACATTTTTGGACACAATCAAGAAAACTCATCAAAATATCATTTCAAATATTTCCAAAATTTTTTAAGGTCAGAAAAATTACGAAACTGAGAAACATAACAACCCTTAAAATTCCTTACTATCCCTTACCTCAAAAGTACAGTATTTCTGACTGGAATGCAAAGCCAAATGAAACTTGCACTGAATAGCAACTCTCAAAGTATCTAAATACTCACAAAATATGCTTCATAATATAGAGAGAGAAAGAGAGAAAGTGTGACGCCCCCAAAACAGGTATACAACACCTATTCTTAGTCGTCAATAACATGGTACAGAAACAACTACAACTTTATTAATACAACATAAAAACTGTGAGTGTAAATACAAATATTGTCATCTAGACAATATCCACACTCAAATAAGTCCTCAATACAATTATTGGAACAATATTTTACAAAAAAAAAATAGTGAGGACTACTAAAACAACTTCCTAGAACTTTCATTCCATACCCCGACTAGTACCTGCTACATTCTCGTCTCCTGAGAAGAAAATGGAACAACAAGGAAAAGGGTGAGCTCAACTAGCCCAGTAAAAAATATTATGACTAAGATAATATACAACAAATTATCGTTAGTCTTCAACAGGGAAAAATTTAATAGAATACAATAGACAACAAGTTTTAAATCAATATTCGCAGCGGAAAATAATAATTCATAGAGAAGTTACGTAGAGAATGAAATCTACGATTATCTATGAATTTAAAAGCCCATCATCAACATTTTATCCCTGTAATATCAATCAATAAATATCTTGAATCAAATAGTCATCTTTGCACTACAGGCCAAAGATATTCATCAGTTGGTCATGTTCACCTCAACACCTGTTCATCTTTGCACTACGGGCCAAAGATATTCATCAGAAATCATTAATCTTTGCACTACAGGCCAAAGATATTCATTTATGTCATCATTTAGAACTGAGGATGATGAAAAATATTTTTTAAGGAAACGAATCCAGTGAAACAAAATAATAAATGTTAAGGATTCGTATTTCAGCTATTCCATGTCCAAAAATACCTCATAAATAATCATAGTGGAGTAAAATTCAAGAATGATCAAAACATGGATACAATCAAAGCTAGTATCCAGAATAGATATTTTGGACGAAAAGAAGAAAATTTCATTTTTCGGTGAATAGTAACTCGTGAATAGTAACTCATGAATAGTAACTCGTGAATAGTAACCCCGACATAAAAAGTTCCAAATTTGATAAAAAGTTCAGATCAATACTTCGGCATAATGATATTGAAGAAAATAATATCATTTAAGAAGAAATAACATCCCTTACCTCGGAAAGACGGTACTTCTGACTGGAATACTAGATATAGTGCTGAAAGAAACTTGCACCGTATAGCAACACTCAAAATATCAAATACTCACAAGAATACGCTCGATATAGAGAGAGAAATAGAGAGAAACTTGTGTTTCTGGTGTGATTTTCAATTCTAACCTAAGCACCCTATTTATAGGAAAATGCTTAGAACACCAAAGCAGAAAATTTAATATAATAACAATATATTTATCAAATTTTCCTTAGCCCACCTCTAGACATCTGATCTCAGCCCATTTATATCACATGTTAGCCCACTTAAATGCCACAAAACGTTTTTCTTCAAAATAATAAATAAAACTTCCAAAAATCAATTATTTCGGAACTTCAGAACTTCAATAATTCATAATAAATAGCCCTTTTATCAGAAAATTCGAATCTCGCGAGTTTTTATAGGAAATTCAATTCTCTACAACTTTGCAGAAGAAAGTTTTTCCAAATTCCAAACAGAAACTGACCGAAATCCACAAACGGGCGATTTTACAGTCAATAATAAATTTTCGGTCAAGAATTGTGTCCACCAACACACAAAATATGTGTTAATCATTTAATGCTACAAAAATACTCTTCCTCCTCATATACTCATATATCCCACATTTATTATAAAAATATCACCATCAATATATTATTAAAATAATATATTTAAATGAATTATTTTATCAGAAAAAGATAAAATATTAATTTTCAACAATTGTCACATTAAAAATTTTCTCCATCTATATCCACATAAAATTACTATTTTCTTCATTATATAAATCAATAATTAATTATACACAAATAATATTACAGAACCACAGTACTGGCAACCACGCCGTTCCCAGGAAAGAGGGGGCTTTCCAATAAGGATATCTCCTTACTGGCGCGCAATTAGATGACCAAACCTCTCCTTAGACAGAACTTTCTAGACATTGCCAATAATGTTATCTAATAATATTATTTAGATAATATGAATTATTGTTCCGATAATAGAAAATACTGTGTAGTGACAATTATTAAAACAACAGTAATATAAAATATCAACGCAGCAATTATTGAATCAATAAAATATAATATTGAACAGTAATTACTGTAACAATTATTGAGTAGTGCCTTCTTACGTAAGAATCAATAATTGGTGCAATACCGTTTGCTACTGTGAAACAACGCGTATTACTGTGTTTTAACCACCGGGTATTCCAACAGTATTAACGGTAACAACTATGCCGTTATTTATAAACAACTTATTTTTGTCGTTTTCTTCATCCAATCGCTTTTCGTTATGGGGCCCACAAAAGACTGCGCCGTCGTACGAATATTCTCCGACAGTAAGAATATTCCACGACTAAGCGAATATTCCCCGACAACAATGAATATTTTATAACCACTTGTTTATTTAAAATATTTGCGCATTTTACCCATAACTGACCACATTAATCAAATCAACCCTTACTATTTCAGAATAATAAATAGAGGAAATTAAATTTCATTTATTAATAATTTGGGGTCTTACAACCTCCCCTCCTTATGAAATTTCGTCCTCGAAATTGACATACGTACCTGGTATTTCGAAAAGATGAGGATACCTCGCTTTCATTTCCGTTTCCAACTCCCAGGTCATTTCCTCAATAGCATGGTTTTTCCATAAAACTTTAACTTGTGGTATGACCTTCGTGCGTAGGACATGCTCCTTCCTATCCAAGATCTTGACAGGTACCTCCTCGTATGTTAAGTCTTCGGCTATCTCGTCCGGTTCTAACTCAATAACGTGGTTCGGGTCTTTCACATATTTACGAAGCACAGATATATGAAAAACATTATGAACACGAGACATACTTGGAGGTAACACAAGTCTATAGGCCACATTTCCTACTCGGTCAAGAATCTGAAATGGACCAATAAATCGTGGATTGAGCTTTCCTCTCTTCCCAAATCTTGTAACTCCTTTCCATGGAGCTACACGTAATAATACATGATCCCCAATGTCAAATTCCACGTCCTTTCGATGAAGATCCACATAACTCTTTTGTCGATCATGTGCCGTTTGTATACGTTGTCGAATCGTTTGGATCTTCTCTGTAGTCATTCGTACCAACTCTGGTCCCAACAACGTTGCTTCTCCTACCTCATCCCAACATACTGGAGAACGACACTTTCGTCCATACAATGCTTCAAAGGGAGCCACACCTATACTTGCCTGATAACTGTTGTTGTAGGAGAATTCCACCAATGGTAGGTACTTATCCCAACTTTCTTTGAAATCTAGGACACAAAGTCTTAATAAATCTTCAAGAGTTTGAATAGTCCTCTCTGATTGCCCGTCCGTTTGAGGATGGTATGCCGAACTGAACCGTAAATTCGTGCCCATAGCTTTTTGCAAGCTAACCCAAAATTTTGAAATGAATCTTGGGTCACGATCCGAAACTATGGATACTGGCATGCCATGCAACCTTACAATCTCATTCACGTACATACTAGCAAGACGTTCAAGGGAATAAGTCTCCCGTATCGGCAAGAAATGAGCAGACTTGGTTAATCTATCAACTATAACCCAAATAACATTTATGCCTTGAGAAACTGTGGGAAGACCCGTAACGAAATCCATGGTAATGTGTTCCCACTTCCATTTCGGAATCTCAAGTGGTTGCAATGGACCCTTTGGTACTTGATGCTCCGCCTTTACACGTTGACAAGTTAAACACCTCGAGATAAACTTTGCAATCTCTCTCTTCATATTGTTCCACCAAAATGTATGTCGAAGATCATGATACATTTTAGTACTTCCAGGATGGATTGCAAATGGTTTATTGTGTGCCTCCATCATGATCTTGTACTTTAAATCAGAATCGTTAAGAACACAAAGTCTGGAGTGGACTCGAAGTATTCCTTCTTCATCGATTCTTGCTTCTGGAATAGCACCTTCTTGCACTTTCTTCTTCATACGCATCAGCTCCGGGTCTGTAGCTTGAGCAACTTTAACTTTATCGATTAAAGTTGGTTCTACGCGTATACTTGACATCATCGCACTCGTTCCTGCATATGATCTTCTACTCAACGCGTCAGCTACCACGTTTGCTTTTCCAGGATGGTATTGAATAGTGTGGTCATAATCTTTTAACAGCTCGAGCCAACGTCGTTGCCGCATGTTGAGTTCTTTCTGAGTGAAGAAATATTTGAGGCTTTTATGGTCTGAATATATCTCCACTTTCTCCCCATATAGATAGTGCCTCCAGATCTTTAGCGCGAAAACGACTGCTGCCAACTCTAGATCATGAGTAGGATAATTCCTCTCATATTCTTTAAGTTGTCGCGAGGCATAGGCTATGACTTTCCCACGTTGCATGAGAACACATCCTAACCCTTTACCTGAAGCATCGTTGTAGATAACAAATCCATCCGAACCAGATGGTATTGTCAGAACAGGTGCCGAAATGAGTCTCCTCTTAAGCTCTTGGAAACTCTTCTCGCATTCTTCGCTCCATACGAATTTGATATCCTTCCGAGTCAGCTGAGTTAATGGGATAGCGATTTGAGAAAACCCTTCTACGAATCTCCGATAATAACCAGCTAAGCCCAGAAAGCTACGTACATCGGTCACCGTCTTCGATTGCTCCCAGCTTTGTATTACTTCAATCTTCGCTGGGTCCACAGATACTCCATGTTTTGACACCACGTGCCCTAGGAATGCTACTTCCTCAAGCCAGAAGAAACTCGCATTTCTTCAACTTAGCATATAGCTTGTTTTCACGCAGCCTTTGGAGTACCAGCTTCAAATGGTGCTCATGGTCTTCACGGCTTTTGGAATATATGAGGATGTCATCAATAAAGACAACAACGAACTGATCCAAATAATCCTTGAATACTCGGTTCATCATATCCATGAAAGCCGCAGGAGCATTAGTCAATCCAAAAGACATGACTAAGAATTCATAATGCCCGTACCGAGTTCTAAAGGCAGTCTTCGGAATATCCTCAGTTTTAACCTTCAGCTGATGATATCCAGAACGAAGATCGATTTTTGAAAAGAATTGTGCTCCTTGTAACTGGTCAAACAGGTCATCAATACGAGGTAGCGGATACCTATTCTTGATAGTGACATGGTTTAATTCCCGGTAATCGATACAAAGTCGCATACTCCCGTCTTTCTTCTTTACAAATAAAACAGGAGCACCCCAAGGAGATGTACTAGGACGAATGAAACCGATCCAATAACTCTTGTAGTTGGACCTTCAACTCCTGAAGTTCAATAGGAGCCATTCGATATGGGGTTTTAGAAATAGGCTTTGTACCAGGTTCAAGATCAATAAAGAATTCAACTTCACGTTCCGGGGGTAGACCGGGAAGTTCTTCAGGAAATACGTCAGGAAAGTTGCTAACAACAGGAATATTATTCAAATTTGACATGTCTTTATTCAAATCCATAACATGGGCTAAGAAAGCTTGACATCCGTTTTTCAATAAACGAATGGCTTTATGACTTGATATGACAGTGATTGATTTTAATGGCTTTGTTGCTTGAATTCGAACAACAGGTTGATTAGGAATATGAAAACTAATCACCTTACGAAAATAATCAATTTTGGCGTGATGAGTAGTTAACCAATCAATTCTTAAAATCACGTTAAATGCAAGTATCTTTAAAGAGATAAGGTCAACAGGTAAGGTGATGGTACCAACTTGGATCAAACAAGATTTATAAACAGTGGATGTGATGAAAGTTTCCCCTAACGGAGTCTCCACGGATATATCAAAGTCTAATTTCTCCGGAGTCAAGTTTAAACGTTGAGCACAAGCAGGAGAAATAAATGAATGGGTAGCACCGGTATCTAGTAAGGTATAAACTTCACATGAATTTATGATTAGCTTACCCGTGATCACCTCGTTTGGGTTCCTCGCATGTTGACCAGTCACGACAAACGCTCTTCCAGGAACCGTTAACTTTGACTTTTTTGGGGCAGCCTTTTGAGTCACCGTCCCCGCTGAACTTGGTTTCGCTACCGTACAATCTCGAGCGATATGTCCTTCCTTTCCACAATTATAGCATACCTTGAACTGTTGTGGACAGTTTGGGCTGATATGTCCCTCTTTTTCACATTTATAGCATATGACCGGTGGTCGTTCTCCTCCCTTGGAACCAGTTGCTGCTGGTGCTGACATCTTCGTATTGTCATTGTTGAATCTCCTCTTTTTAAAATCTCCTCCCGACTCGCTTCTTCTATTTTCATAGCCACGATTACCACCAGAGTGGCTGCCATTCTTGTCTGTATTTTTCTTTCTTCGCTGGTTATCATTGTTCTGATGACTGTTGTCACCGATATGATCCTGGTTGTGGTCCCTCGGTTGACCGTACTCGTTATCTCGCTCTAATAATTGAGCCCTGTTAACAACATCTGAATAGAGAGAAAATTTATGAAAAATGAGATATTGACGTATGCCGGGTTTCAAACCTCTCAGAAATATCCGCGTCATACGTTCCTCATTCTCCACCAAATGAGGTGCAAACCTGGACAACTCTGTAAACTTCGCCTCGTACTGGGACACCGTCATGTTATTCTGCTCCAGTCTAATAAACTCTACCTCCTTCATATGACGAATACTTTCAGGAAAGTACTTGTCATTGAATAGCTTCTGAAATATCTCCCAAGACATGCTGAGTGCGGCTGGATGGGTACGCTTCACAGATTCCCACCAGTAGTCTGCCTCGCCACGGAATATAAAGGTGGCGAATGGAACCTTCTGTTCCTCCTTGCATCCCAAGACATCGAATATCTTGGTAATTTGCTTGACCCATGTCTCCGCCTTAATCGGATCTGGCTTTCCCCAGAATTCTGGTGGTCCCAACTCTTTGAACTGCTTGGCTGTGACAAACCGCGCGTTGTTATCATTTCCACCTGTATTCTGCACACGAGTCTCCCTCGTCTGATTTTGCATGAACTGCAAAAAGCTCCTAAACATTCCATCATTCATCATTTGCTCGGTAACGTTGTTCACAGGAGGAACATTGCCAGCCTTTTGTACGTTCTCCTCGTTGGTGAGTACAGGTGTCTCCACGGTTTCATTTACTCCACTGTTAACATTCTCAGTCGACATTCTCAACTACTGCCATAAAATAAGGGTTAATTTAACAAATTAACAAATCACATAATATCCCTGTATTATGACCGACCAACAAATAAGCTTAGGTAGGACACACTAGCGAAGGATTTACTCGTCTTTCCCCTCCTAATTCTATTCCCCGATCTCCGCCAGAGATCATATCCCTAAGCTCTGATACCAACTGTGACGCCCCCAAAACAGGTATACAACACCTATTCTGAGTCGTCAATAACATGGTACAGAAACAACTACAACTTTATTAATACAACATAAAAACTGTGAGTGTAAATACAAATATTGTCATCTAGACAATATCCACACTCAAATAAGTCCTCAATACAATTATTGGAACAATATTTTACAAAAAAAAATGGTGAGGACTACTAAAACAACTTCCTAGAACTTTCATTCCATACCCCGACTAGTACCTGCTACATTCTCGTCTCCTGAGAAGAAAATGGAACAACAAGGAAAAGGGTGAGCTCAACTAGCCCAGTAAAAAATATTATGACTAAGATAATATACAACAAATTATCGTTAGTCTTCAACAGGGAAAAATTTAATAGAATACAATAGACAACAAGTTTTAAATCAATATTCGCAGCGGAAAATAATAATTCATAGAGAAGTTACGTAGAGAATGAAATCTACGATTATCTATGAATTTAAAAGCCCATCATCAACATTTTATCCCTGTAATATCAATCAATAAATATCTTGAATCAAATAGTCATCTTTGCACTACAGGCCAAAGATATTCATCAGTTGGTCATGTTCACCTCAACACCTGTTCATCTTTGCACTACGGGCCAAAGATATTCATCAGAAATCATTAATCTTTGCACTACAGGCCAAAGATATTCATTTATGTCATCATTTGGAACTGAGGATGATGAAAAATATTTTTTAAGGAAACGAATCCAGTGAAACAAAATAATAAATGTTAAGGATTCGTATTTCAGCTATTCCATGCCCAACAATACCTCATAAATAATCATAGTGGAGTAAAATTCAAGAATGATCAAAACATGGATACAATCAAAGCTAGTATCCAGAATAGATATTTTGGACGAAAAGAAGAAAATTTCATTTTTCGGTGAATAGTAACTCGTGAATAGTAACTCATGAATAGTAACTCGTGAATAGTAACCCCGACATGAAAAGTTCCAAATTTGATAAAAAGTTCAGATCAATACTTCGGCATAATGATATTGAAGAAAATAATATCATTTAAGAAGAAATAACATCCCTTACCTCGGAAAGACGGTACTTCTGACTGGAATACTAGATATAGTGCTGAAGGAAACTTGCACCGTATAGCAACACTCAAAGTATCAAATACTCACAAGAATACGCTCGATATAGAGAGAGAAATAGAGAGAAACTTGTATTTCTGGTGTGATTTTCAATTCTAACCTAAGCACCCTATTTATAGGAAAATGCTTAGAACACCAAAGCAGAAAATGTAATATAATAATAATATATTTCTCAAATTTTCCTTAGCCCACCTCTAGACATCTGATCTCAGCCCATTTATATCACATGTTAGCCCACTTAAATGCCAAAAAATATTTTTCTTCAAAATAATAAATAAAACTTCCAAAAATCAATTATTTCGGAACTTCAGAACTTCAATAATTCATAATAAATAGTCCTTTTATCAGAAAATTCGAATCTCACGAGTTTTTATAGGAAATTTAATTCTCTACAACTTTGCAGAAGAAAGTTTTTCCAAATTTCAAACAAAAACTGACCGAAATCCACAAACGGGCGATTTTACAGTCAATAATAAATTTTCGATCAAGAATTGTGTCCACCAACACACAAAACATGTGTTAATCATTTAATGCTACAAAAATACTCTTCCTCCTCATATACTCATATATCCCACATTCATTATAAAAATATCACCATCAATATATTATTAAAATAATATATTTAAATAAATTATTTTATCAAAAAAAGATAAAATATTAATTTTCAACAATTGTCACATTAAAAAATTTCTCCATCTATATCCACATAAAATCACTATTTTCTTCATCATATAAATCAATAATTAATTATACACAAATAATATTACAGAACCACAGTACTGGCAACCAGGCCGTTCCCAGGAAAGAGGGGGCTTTCAAATAAGGATATCTCCTTACTGGCGCGCAATTAGATGACCAAACCTCTCCTTAGACAGAACTTTCTAGATATTGCCAATAATGTTATCTAATAATATTATTCAGATAATATGAATTATTGCTCCGATAATAGAAAATACTGTGTAGTGACAATTATTAAAACAACAGTAATATAAAATATCAACGCAGCAATTATTGAATCAATAAAATATAATATTGAACAGTAATTACTGTAACAATTATTGAGTAGTGCCTTCTTGTAAGAATCAATAATTGGTGCAATACCGTGTGCTACTGTGCAACAACGCGTATTACTGTGTTTTAACCACCGGGTATTCCAACAGTATTAACGGTAACAACTATGCCGTTATTTATAAACAACTTATTTTTGTCTTTTTCCTTATCCAATCGCTTTCCGTTATGGGGCCCACAAAAGACTGCGCCGTCGTACGAATATTCTCCGACAGTAAGAATATTCCACGACCAAGCGAATATTTCCTGACAACAATAAATATTTTATAACCACTTGCTTATTTAAAATATTTGCGCATTTTACCCATAACTGACCACATTAATCAAATCAACCCTTACTATTTCAGAATAATAAATAGAGGAAATTAAATTTTATTTATTAATAATTTGGGGTCTTACAGAAAGCTTATGTTTCTGGTGTGATTTTCAATTCTAACTTAGCCCTCTATTTATAGGAAAATATTAGCACGCCGAAGCAGACTTAACCTGCAACCTGATGGCTTTACCTGTTACTATTCTCACCCTCCATATTTGAATAAAAATCTCAGCACAATTCTTCACCAACCAAGAGTGGGGCCCACCAATTCTAGAATTTTCCACCAAAATGATAAACTCCAAAAATTCAACAATTTCTGAACCAGTCATCTCGTAAAATTCATAATAAATCATACGTTCATTTTTAACGGTTCAAAATTTGTGGACATATATTCAACTTATATATGTATAACATATCCAAAAATTACCACGATCCAACGGTCGGATTAAAATTATAACCCTCGCAAAATATCTCAAAAACCCTAATTTGATTTTCAATACATCCGTTCCGACAAAAATACAGATAAAACACCTCAACATTAACTCCTTCATTTTTATCCACAAAAATATATCCCTCATTTATATCTACATAAAATAAATATTTCCTTATCATATAAATCAATAATTAATTATTCACAAATAATATTATAGAATCACATTTATGACAACCAGGCCGTTCCCAAGAAAGAGGGGGCTTTCCAATAAGAATTTCTCCTTACTGGCGCGCAATTAGGTGACCAAACCTCTCTTTAGACAGAACTTTCTAGACATTGCCAATAATGTTATCTAATAATATTATTCAAATAATATGAATTATTGATCTGATAATGGAAAATAATGTGCAGTGATAATTATTGAAACAACAATAATATAAAATATCAACGCAATAATTATTGAATCAATAAAATAAAATATTAAACAATAATTACTGTGACAATTATTTAGTAGTGTCTTCCTTCGTAAGAATCAATAATTCAAAAATACTGTGCAAAACCGTGTGCTACTGTGCAACCACGCGTATTACTGTATTTTTAACTACCGGGTATTCCAACAGTATTAACGGTAACAACTACGCCGTTAATTATAAAAACTCAATTTTTGTTGTTATCTTCATTCGACCGTTTTTCGTTATGGGGCCCACAAATAGCTGCGCCGTCGTACGAATATTCCCCAACAGAAAGAATATTCCACGACCAAACGAATATTCCCCGACAACAATAATTATTTTATAACCACTTGCTTATTTTGAAAAAAAATTCATATATCACCCTTAACTTTAATATTTATCAATTTAACCATTTACTGAATAGTAATTATAAGAAAAATTGAATACTTTTATTTCATAAAATTCGGAATTTTACAGCTACCATATTTGGGTCCAACACAATCTCCTTAAAAGGTGCAAGTGGAATCCCTTTCCACCACTACCTTTGGAGTTGCCTTGTTAGCGTATGGTTAGGGTTAATACCCTTAATAACGTAAACTCCTTGTCACACCAACTCTGCATGTGGACTGCTCACATGTTCAAGCCCAAACCAATAGCCAAGCCCAATAGGCCCGATCTCAACCCTCACGATGACCACGGGGCCCCGGCGTATTGGGCTCGGGTAACCGACCCCGATCTTATATATCCGAACATACGAGCCCGACCTCCTCGGTTCCGGTCCAGGCCTTCAGCCCAACAGAGGATCGGTGAAACACTCTCGAACATTGCCCCCCAGTCTCTTGTTATAAGATATTTATGACATGAGACTTGAAAGGACATGAATTTGGGTAGTCACGCCATAATGATGAGCTGTCTCGGGAACCCAAGCAGTTTCTCCTCGGTCAACGAGCTGGTACATGTTTTTTCAAGATTGGGCCCCACCTGCCATAAATAACCGCCTTTGGAAGCCGTGCCAGACGGTCTATATAAGTTCCCCAACATTCATCACTGTCACTTTTTCTAGCCTTAAATATTTTGAATCTCTGTCAAATTTTTCCGGCAAGGGCGATTTCCAGCGAGACACTCATTTCCCCAAACTTCTTTGATTCCTGCCATTCCCTTTCTAAACTCTTGCCTTTGTGCCTTACCTCCTTTTAAGTCACCACAAATGGCCGATTCTAGCATTCCTCCTCCCACGACAGTCACAGCGGCCGGTACTCCCACCCTCACCGCCGGCGACCTTCTCTAGGTTGAGTTTCCCACGGCTCCGGCTGACATTCCTATCGAGGATGCCGATGCTCGAATTCGCCACCTCTATGCCTCCGAGACCGACTATGCTGTCATCAACACCGTTTCCACCATCACCCAATCTCAGCTATCTGACATTCGAACAGTATTTAATATTCTCCAAAAGTACAAGCTTCGGGTGGCTGAACCGAATGAAAGGATGTTCTGGCGTCCCGAAGGGGGTTGGGTGGCCGTCCACCTCTATGCCCTGAAATATGGGGTTCGGTTCCCCCTCCACGAGTTTATCTCCTCCTTCCTCTGTCTGGTCGGGATCGGGTTCTCGCAGCTGGCCCCGAACTCCTACATCCAGCTAGTCAGCTTCATTGCTCTGTGTCAAGAAGTTGGCATATCCCCAGGTTTGGACTTCTTCTTTGTCCTATTTTCTATCGGCCGATCGAAGGAACCAGGCCTTCGCCATCTAAACCGTGTATCTGGTCGTGCCGCCTTCATGAAGACCCCCTTAAGCAATAAAGGCTGGCATTCACAATGGCTCTTCATGAGGGGAACCGACCTAAACCTTTTACCGAATTGGGCCTGTCCCGAAGAACAGCCCTTGAAGGTAACCAGGTTCCCGAAGGGTCGTGCGGCTGCCTTCAAAAAGTTTTATGCCCTTCTGAAGCAGACCAGCTGGAGCCTGGGGATCGTATCCAACGAATCTTGGCTCTACGAACACGGCTGTAAGTTGTCATATCCGAACCCATTCATCTGTGTTCCCATTCCTTTGTTACGGTTTCTTTCTTATGAACTTTTTGTCTTATATTGTAGTGACTATCTTCAAGCCCGATGGTGCTGAAGTGGATCTGGCCCCACTGCAGGTCATCGCCGAGCCCATCCACCCTCCTGCCGCTGATGACTCTCCTTCAGACGAGGTTGTCCCTATTGCCGAACTGTCGGTTGGTTCGTCAACTGGGCCTATACCCGAATCTTCCAAGGCGGACGTTTCCACAAAAAGCGTGTTGCAGATGAAGGGGGCCGATAAGATGGCTTTGCTAAATAAGTCAAAGAAGATATCTTCCTCTACCCGAGCTCCCCTCAAGACCATCACTTCGGTCCCCCCAAAGCAAGCTGCAAAACCGACCCCTCCTCCTCCTACCATAACGACAGTAGACGAAGAGTCGGAGGGTACTGAGGATCGGCCTCTCGAGCCTCAACCGAAGAAGCCGCGTCTGATCAAGGAGCCTTCCCGGGTCGAAGAGGTAGTAGGTCCGCTCCCTGCCGCCACCCCGATGTCCAAAGCCAGCTCTTCCGATGGGTCACCGACCACTTGTTGGTCGAAGAGTCCTGCCGATAAATTCCCCTTCCATTTGCTGGATCAGTTTAGGCTCTCGGGTGACGATGATCGATTCAAGAACTTTTCTTCAGAGGATTTTCTGGTCACCTATCTCAAAGCCCAGACTCAGGTATTCATCCTCGTTTGTACATATATTTTCCTTTACTTCTTTGTTGTCTGATCAATTCGCCTATGTATTTAGGCCAATGCCATCCTCGCTCGAGCTATCGCTCCTTTTGCCCGATCTACTAAGAGAGAGGTCCAGCTAAGAACCGATGTGGACCTTCTCTAAGTGGAGTTATCGGGTCGGGATTCGGAGCTGAAGAAGGAGCGGGATCTTCATGCCAACACCAGGAATAAGGTGACCCAGGCTAATCGCCGGATTGCCGAACTCGAAGAACAAAATTCTCTACTTCAACAAGAGTTCGTTGGTCTCAACGATCATGCCAAGAAACTGGTGCATGACAAGGAGCTTATGGCCGAAGAGAATAGGGCCTTGGTGGGGAATCTGGAGGCCCTCGAGGAGAAGTTCACTGGGGTTCATGCTCAGCTGAGGACTCTGATCCAGGCGAACAACACCTTAATGGCCGAACAGGTTTCCCTCAAACAAGCTGCCATCAAGGAATACGAAGAATCACTTGCTTTGACCAATAAGATCATGACCCAGTTTGCTGAAGGGGTCGAGGCCTATCGGGAAAAAGCGAGAGCAAAGCTTGTTGATGCCAGCCTGGATGCCTCGATCCTTGACTCTTCTGATGAGGAGGCCGAAGCTGATGATGACTTACCTTAGTTCTCTTTAGTATCTGTTTTTTATACTTGTAATTTTTCTTTTCTAAGTCTTGTAACCCACCTGACCAGTGAAGCCGACGGTGTATGTACCCGAAGCTTGTCTGATCGGGAATTGTAAAACTTGTTGAATATAAATGAACACAAAAACTTTCTAAGTTGTTATCTCGATCAGTTCAACTTGACTTTTATCGAACAGTTAGGTCATTTATGACAACGTGGTCGAGTTATGTCTAAAGCGTACTATCTCGGATTTGTAACTTTTTCGATCAGTTATACTTGTAGCGTTTATCAATCAGTTAAGTTCTCTCGGACCGTCTGATCATTTTACGCTCGAAGCTTATATGATCGGTAAAGCAGTGCAAGATTAGAATGAAGTACAAACGTTTCTCTGAGAGAAGTTTTCATTTCATTGATAAATTACGTAAATTACACCATTAGAAGGAAAGAATAGGCATGTATTTACTGATAATATCTCCTAAGTCTTCTGGCATGCCATGTATTCTTTACCTCCGACCCATCCATTGCTCGAAGCCGGTAAGTCCCCGGCTTCGGCACTTCTACTATCTCATAAGGTCCCTCCCAGTTAGGCATTAATTTTCCTGTGTTCTGGGGGGTTGATGCCTCTGCCTCCCGAAGCACCAAATCTCCTACCTCGAACCTCCTCAGCTTCACCTTCTGGTTATAGTGTCGGGCTGTCTTCTATTGATAAATGGCCAACCTCAACACCGCGGCGTCACGAGCTTCATCTAGCAGGTCCAGATTTACTTTCAGACCTTCATCGTTGTAGAGCTCTTTGTACTGGCTGACCCGAAGGGTGGGGGAACCGATCTCTACTGGTATGAGCGCATCGGTTCCATAGGCCAGTCAGAAAGGATAGTCTCCAGTGGTTGTCCTCGAGGTTGTTCGATATGCCCACAAAACACTGAGTAGTTCTTCGGGCCATCGACCTTTCAACTCATCCAGTCTTCTTTTTATTCCGTTGAGTAGGGTTCGATTGGTCACTTCTACTTGACCGTTTGACTGCGGGTGGGCAACTGAAGTCTTCCGATGTTGAATTCCCAACTCTTTCAGGAAGCTTTCAAACTTTGACCCCATAAACTGTCTACCGTTATCCGAGACTACTACCATCGGAATGTTGAACCGATATACTACTCCTTCTTTCAAGAATTTAAGGCATTCCTGTTCGGTGATCTTCTGTAGTGGTTTGGCTTCGACCCATTTCGTCATGTAATTGATAGCCACTATTATAAAGCTGACTTGTCCCTTGGCCTTTGGCAAAGGCCCCAGGATGTCGATTCCCCATACTGCGAAGGGGATCGGGGATAAGACCGAGTAGAGTTCTTCGGGCGGTTAATGTGGGATGTTGCTGTTTAGTTGACACTTGGGACAATTTTTGACGAGTTCCTTGGCCTCGGTGTAGATGGTTGGCCAGTAATACCCCTGTCTTAGAATTTTATGTGCCAGTGACTTGGCCCCCGTGTGATCCCCACAAATCCCTTTATGTACCTCCCGAAGTGCGTAGCTCGCCTCCGACTGTGTTAAACATTTAAGTAAGGGTGAGCTGAAGGCTCTTCGGTACAAATCTCCGTCGATCAGTACAAAGTTCGAACTTCGGTGCTTGATCTTCCTTGCTAGAATCCGGTCTGAAGGTAATGTTCCATCAGCCAAATAAAAGATGTAAGGCGTAAGCCAACAGTTCAACCGATCAACACATAGTACCTCTTCTTTCGGGACACTTGGCTGTTCCAATGTCTCCAGATACACCGAACCGTCGAAGGAGCTAGCTTCGGTTGATGCCAGCCGGGCCAGGGCGTCTGCTAATGTGTTGTCGGATCTTTTCACTCCCTGACAGCTGACCGAGTTGAAGTATGTCAGTTTATTCTTTGTCTCGGCTAAGTATTTCGTCATTCTTGCCCCCCGAGCTTCGTACTCTCCCGAAATCTGTTTGACGACCAGCTGCGAGTCACTATAGATGACCAAGTGTTGTACTTCTAGGCTTCTGGCCAACTTTAGCCCGGCTAGAATGGCCTCGTATTCTGCTTCGTTATTGGTCGCTTTGAACCAAAATCGAATAGCTTGTTGGACTTTGAATCCTTCGGGGCTCGTCAGTATGACCCCTGCACCACTGACGTCTGACGTTGATGTGCCATCGACATATAGTGTCCATGAAGCCTTTAAGTGTTGCGTTTCGGTAACCGATCCCACATCCGGCTCCGAAAACGAACATTCCACGACAAAGTCTGCTAGCGCTTGTCCTTTGATTGTTGTTCGGGGTTGATACTCTAGCGCAAACTGTGTTAGCTCCATTGCCCATGCTGCCAGTCTGCCCGAAACCTCGGGTCGGTGTAGAATTTTTTTCAACGGTTGATCCGTGTATACCACGACCACCCTACCCTGAAAATAATGCCGAAGTTTTCTAGGTTCGGGTAACGGATTTCGGCGTCTCGAAGCACGTGGCTGACGTAGTATACGGGGAACTAATTTCCCCCTTTGTCCCGAACCAATGCCACTCCCACAGCCATCGAACTTGCTGCCAGATAGAGATATAGGGGTTCCGAAGGAATCGGTTTCATCAGCAGAGGTGCCGAAGATAGATATTGTTTAATCCCTTGGAACGCGTCCTCGCATTCTGAAGTCCACTGAAAGTTTATCTTGTTCTTAGGCCCTTTCAAGGTATCGAAAAATGGTAGGCACCTTTCGGCCGACTTGGAGACGAACCTTCGAAGGGCTGCGATCCGACCCGTCAGTCTCTGCACATCCTTGTAAGACTTCGGGGATCTCATGTCTAGTATTGCCTGGATTTTCTCTGGGTTTGCTTCAATTCCCCTTTTGCTGATCAGATATCCTAGGAACTTCCCCGATCCTAGCCCAAATGTGCATTTGGTTGGGTTCAACCTCAGTTTGCGTTTTCTGACTGTCTTGAAACAATTTCCCAAGTCTTCCAGGTGATCATGGACTGACATGCTCTTTACAATCATGTCGTCTACGTAGACCTCCATGCTCCTCCCCAATTGTTTCGTGAACACAAAGTTCATCATCCGCTGATAAGTTGCCCCAGCGTTCAATAGCCCGAAGGTCATTTTCCTGTACGCATATACTGCCCGGTGTGTGATGAAGCTGGTCTTCGGGATGTCTTCTTTGCACATCGAAATATGGTGGTACCCCAAGAAGGCGTCCATAAAGCTCAACATTCCGTATCCTGAAGTTGCGTCGATCAGTTGATCTATGTTGGGCAGAGGGTAGAAATCCTTTGGACACGCTCTGTTCAAGTTCGTGTAATCGATGCACATCCTCCACTTCCCATTCTGCTTTTGGACCAATACCACATTGGCCAACCACTCCGGATAATCGATCTCGAAGATGAATTCGGCCTCCAGAAGTTTGGCAATCTCCTCATCGATTATTTTTTGCCTCTCCGGGGCAAAAATTCTTCGTTTTTGTATAACTGGTTTCTTACTTGAGTCCACGTGTAGTTTGTGTATCGCCACTGATTCACTTACCCCGGGCATATCACTCGGCTCCCATGTGAAGATATCGGCGTAGACATAGAGTAGTTCTATCAGTCTGGTCCTGAATGGTTCTGCTAACCCTGAACTGATTTTGATTAACTTTTCTTTTTTTCCTGGCACTAACTCTACATCTTCAGTTTCTTCGGCAGGAAGAGCAAGTGGCTCTGTGCTCCCCTCGGTGAATGGTTCGATCTCAATGGCCATTGTCTGTTTCTGTTTGCTGACCCCGACCCCTAAAGAAATCAAGCTATTCTGGTAACACCTTCGGGCTATATCTAGGTCTCCTTTTACCTCCCCGATCCCGTTCGGTGTTGGAAACTTGATTTTAAAATGGGGTATCGATGTTACGGCTTGCAGGGCTACCAAGGTAGGCCTTCCGAGGATCGCGTTGTATGCCGAGTCTATTTGGACGACAAAGAATCTGACCATTATCTCGACTTGATTGGGTGCTGTGCCGAACTTAACTGGCATTTCGATGGTGCCCGACACATACACCGGATCTCCACTAAATCCGTACAAGGGTCCTTCTCCTTCCAAATCCATCTTCTTTCCTTGTAGGTCTAACCTCTGATAGGCATGAGTATATAGGATGTCGACCGAAGACCCGTTGTCTATCATCATTCTCTTCATATCCACTATCCCAACCTGAGCCGTTATTACCAACGCACCATCATGGGGCTCGATGAGATCCGTCAGGTAATCCTCGTCCGTGAATGAGATAGACGTTCCCAGATATGCCCGATCCTTTCTAGGAGTTGACCCCGTAACAGATAGCACTGCTCCCAGATGCCCACTTCTTTTTCTTCCCGATACCCGTCCAACGGAACCCCCCAAAATGACATCAACTACACCTCGGGCTGGGGGGTTCTGTGGAGTCTGAGTATCCATGATCTGATCTGTGGTCTCCTCTCTGGGCAACACTGCATTTCCCCGGCCTGCTACATATTGTATCAGTTGTCCGTTCTGGACATTTTTCTCGATCATATCCATCAGATTAACGCATGCTTCGGTCGAGTGTCCGGTACTCTGATGGTATTCGCAATACTTATCCCGACCTCTCCTTCCAGGTTTGGTTCGTCTGGGGCATGGTTCGTAGAATGGTTGATTCTTCATCTCCTCCAAAATCCTCGAACGATTCGTGGTAAGGGGGGTATAGACCTTGCTGACATTACGATTGGGCAGTGGGGGTCGGTTACTTTCGGGCCCGCCGCCGTTATAGCTTTTCTTCTCTGCTCGGTCTGATTTCCACTGGTTGTTGTCCGAACACTGAAAATTTGATTTTTCTCGGTCCTTAGACTTCTCATAAAATTGGGAGCGTGGTCTGAAATTGCCCAAAGCTTCTTCTACAACGATAAACCCTTCTGCCCGATGGAAAGCTTCGGTCAGATCTGTCGGAGGGTTGATCACCAAATCCTTCACCAGCTTCTTCGATCTCCCAATGTCTAAGCCGGTTGTAAAAAATCCCAGGGCTTGAGGGGAATTCAACTCTGCTACCGATCCCACTGCCTCCCGAAATCTTTTCACATACTGGCCTAGGGTCTCGTCGGATCCTTGTCGGACCTGCATGAGGGACGCTATGATCTTCCCTCGTCTTCGATTGCTTCCAAAACGAGCATGGAACTTTTCTCGAAGGTCGTACCATGACCCTATTGATCCTGCCGCTAAGGTCCCCATCCACTCCCTGGCACTCTTCTTAAAGGTTGTAGCAAATATGTGGCATTTGGCTGCATCCAAATGCCCATAGTACGACATCAGCCGATCATACCCATCCGAATGGTCGTAGGGATCTCCCAATCCATCAAATGTCTCCATCGGGGGCATCTTCTTATTTGGATCGGCTATCACCCGGTTGATTTCGGGCGAAAAGGGAGATCCTGAGCATGCCGAAGATGTCCCTGTCGAGTTTTTTGTCCCTAGCAGTTTCTCTAGTTCAGCCACTCTTCGGTTAAGGGGGTCGGATCCTTCCTTATGAGGGGACGATCAGGGTTTGTCCCTCCCATAGTCAGGAGACGCTTCCCTCTTCGTTTGCCTCGACCTGCCTCGGTGTTCTGATCGGTGCTCGGCCGAATGACTCCTTCTTCTGCCTCTTCCGTCCCTAGAGCGGCTCCTGTGCCTGCTCTGTTCCCTTCTCACCACTCCCCGTCGAGGTGATCGGGACCGACTTCGATTCCTACGCCTTCTGGAACTCGGTTCTTAGTCTCCGGCCACGTTGGCCATCTGTCTCTCCAATTCCTCCTGTTGTAGCCGGAGTGCCAACATGGCATCTTTGTTCTGCTCCAGTTTCTTCTGCAGGAGAAACTCTCATTGGTCTCGGCTACCTGCCCCTCGGTCTTGCCTCACGAGGGCTTGAGAGTGTCTCTTGTCGGCCTGACTCACTTGATGAGACGTGTGTTGACTCTCGTGGAAGAGCATCCGCCGAAGATCATGGCCCGGTATCTCTTCCACCTCCCGGACTTTAGACCCCAGTCGGTCCTTCACCGACCCCCTCACCTTCGTGGTCTGGTGGGACTGCTGGGTCTTGGCCCTTTCCGAGACAGCGATGTTATCCTTACTCGCCATGATCTGCTGCTAAAAAAAGGTATTTGTGATTGCAAAGAAGCACTAGCTCTCCTTCTAGCGCCAATGTTAACGCCAAGTTTCGTCTGCGCGTCCAATCACAGAATCCACGCGCTGAAACCTGCACAATAACAGATCACACAGAAGCTTGACGACCGGGCCGCCGGGGGATAGCTCCGGTGTGAGAATAAGTACATGCCATTTACAAGGTTTAACAATGGAGGTTATGTGTTTAGTGCTCAAAGTAGGTCTTACTTGTTAATTGTAACCTTGGCCTTGTATTTATAGAGCTCCCACCACCTTGGTATCCTCCTCTGAATTAGAGTAGGACTCCTAAATATGTTAGCTACCATATTTGGGTCCAACACAATCTCCTTAAAAGGTGCAAGTGGAATCCCTTTCCACCACTACCTTTGGAGTTGCCTTGTTAGCATATGATTAGGGTTAATACCCTTAATCACGTAAACTCCTTGTCACACCAACTCTGCATGTGGACTGCTCACATGTTCAAGCCCAAACCAATAGCCAAGCCCAATTGGCCCGATCTCAACCCTCACGATGGCCACGGGGCCCCGGCCTATTGGGCTCGGGTAACCGACCCCGATCTTATATATCCGAACATATGAGCCCGACCTCCTCGGTTCCGGTCCAGGCCTTCAGCCCAACAGAGGATCGGTGAAACACTCCCGAACAGTACTCAATTAGAGATGGAAATAATAGATAGGATCCACTTCGAGGAGAAGTGGGAAAGAGCCAATGATAGGGCTAACGATCTAGAAGATGAAGTAAGATGCAAAAGGAGGATGATGAAAAAGATGGGCTATGCTCGACGCACGACCATGGGAAGGTTGATTGATGGGGTAAATCATTACCCGGGAGAGCAGGGACAAACTCGGCACACCATAAGCCGAGATTTGGTGGCGCACATCACCCAGAGGGAATACCAGAGCGTTGTGGAGCGCGGAATGCTAGATTAAGCCTAGGCGTTAGAAGTTAGTATTGTAGTATTTCATTTCGTGATGTATAACCTGTTGTTGTAATCTCAGTCTTTTGTGTAAGATATGAGATAGTTGTAAACCCCAAACTTTTGATTATGTTAGTAGGGTAGTATGTTGGTGTTGTCCCCATCTTTTGTGATAATAGGGAATATGTGTTATCATTTATAGCAGTATGCTAGGGAGGATCATGTAATTGTAACGATTTGGTTTATGAATATAAATGATCTTATTTCTGATGTTATAAAATTTAATCTAATTGAGAAATATCTAAGTAATATAATTAGATAATAAAATGAAAATTTTATGATGCAGAAACATGCCACCCAGACATAGAATCACTCACCAGAAGAATTGGTTAATGATGAGAGAGGACCAGTGGATCCAATATAAAGGCTTGTAGATTTGTTAGGAGAAGCTCTTAGGGGAAGAAACGAACCAGTACCACCCATTTCCCAAGTAGCTCCGATCAAAAACTTCAAGGACTTTAAGAGCGTAGGACCTCCGGGATTCGTGGGTACTACCGATCCTATCATAGCGCAAATGTGGATCAAGGAAATAGAGAAAGCCTTCGCCATTGCTCGTGTGGATGAAGACCAAAAAATCATGTTTGCTACATATATGATGAGGGGTGAAGCAAACTACTGGTGGGAAGCAAATCAACAGAGGGCGGGAGAAGGGACTATAACCTGGGAAAGGTTTAAAACTTTGTTCTTCGAGAATTACTTCCCGAAGAGCATAAAGAATAGGATAAAGGTAAAATTTCTTGAACTGAAACAAGGGGAGATGACGGTGGCGCAGTACGGGCCCAAGTTCAATGAACTCGCATAATTTTCAACACATCAAGTCGACACTGAAGAAAGGAAAGCTTGACGCTTCGAACTCGGACTAAAACCTTGGTTGTTCAATAAGGTGTCGGTCCTTCAAATCGACTCGTTCGCCACATTGTTAGAGAAGGCGATAATTGCTGAGGGAGGTAGCGAGGCATTAAGCCAATACAACAAGGAGAAGAAGAACAAGAATGTTGGGGGAGAAACTCGTGGAGGGAGTAGTAGTGGTGGAAGCCATCTAGGAAAGAGGAAATGGGATAACCGCAACAACAACAACAACAACAACAACAACAATACCAACAATCGAAACATTAGTCAGTCAAAAGGTTATCAAGGAGAGTTTAAGAAAAGAAGTAAAGCTTGCTTGAAATGTGGGAGGAACCATCAAGGGGAGTGCTGGAAGGGACAGCGTCTGCTACAACTACGGCCAGGAAGGGCACATTTCACCTAACTGCCCAAAATCGAAAAAGATCAAGGGATGTTTCGCGTGTGGCTCAACTGAGCATCAAATCAAGGATTGCCCAAAGAAGGGGAGCAGCAGAGGACACAGCCAACAGGGAGGGGGCAGCAAGCTGATGATCGGTGGACCAATGCAATCCAACCGACCGACTGCCCGAACCTTTAACATGACTATCCAAGACGCAGTGAATGCAAAGGACGTGGTGTCAGGTATTTTTCGAATCAATAATATAAATGCCTATGTATTATTTGATTCGGGTGCAACCTATTTCTTTGTGTCTGAAGGATTTGCTAGACAACTAAACATGCCCCATGGACGCTTAAAAAATTCGTTGAACATAGAGATTGCGAATAAGGAAGTAATTCCCGTAGAGTATGTTTACCGAAACTGTTGTGTAAACATTAGAGGTCACGAACTAAAGGTAGACTTAATTTCGATTAGACTGGGAGAGTTTGATGTGATATTAAGAATGGATTAGTTATCCAGCCATGCTACGATAATCAATTGTCAAGAGAAGAGTGTGAACCTTCAGACTTTAAATCGGTCTAAGGTAGTATTTTATGGTAGCTCATCACTCAAGAAATCGTGTTGCCTTACGATGATGCAGTCCAAGAAATTGTTAAAGAAAGGATGTGTAGGTTATTTAGCCTATATAGTAGATACTCAGAAAAAGGGAGTAGAAATGAAGAATATATCGATAGTCAAAGATTTTCAAGATGTGTTTCCAGACGATCTGCCTGGTCTTCTGCCAGACAGAGAAATCAAATTCATAATAGACTTAGCACCGGGAACGGCACCGATTTTGAAAGCCCCATATCGTATGGCGCCAGTGGTAATGAAGGAATTGATGATACAATTGCAAGAATTGCTAGATAAGGGTTACATTCTACCAAGTGTGTCTCCTTGGGGAGCACCAGTGTTGTTTATAAAGAAAAAGGATGGATCGATAAGGCTCTATATCGACTATCGGGAGTTGAACCGAGTGACGATTAAGAATAGATATCCATTACCAAGGATAGACGACCTTTTCGATCAACTGAAGGGAGCAAAGTGTTTTTCCAAGATAGACTTACGAACGGGTTATCATCAGTTGAAAGTGCGAGAGGATGACATATCAAAGACGGCATTTCGAACTCGTTAAGGACATTACGAATTTCTAGTAATGTCATTTGGGTTAACTAATGCTCCGGCAGCATTCATGGACTTGATGAACCGAGTTTTCAAGCCATACTTAGATAAGTTTGTAGTAGTGTTTATTGACAACATTTTGATTTATTCAAAAACTAGGGAAGAGCACGCCGAACACCTGAAGATGGTATTGGAAGCCTTGCAAAGGGAAAATATGTACGCTAAATTTTCAAAATGTGAATTTTAGATGGAGAAGGTTCAATTTTTAGGACACGTGATAGATCAAAATGGAATTTTCATTGATCCTGCAAAAGTGGAGGCAGTAAGTAACTGGGAACAACCAAGGACGCCAACAGAAGTAAGGAGTTTCTTAGGTTTAGTCGGGTACGATCGAAGATTTATCTAGGATTTTTCTAAGATAGCAACCCCGCTGACCAATCTAACGAGGAAGACGGTGAAGTTCGTGTGAACGGACAAATGCGAGGAAAGTTTTCAAGAGTTGAAGAGGAGGTTGAGTGAGGCACATGTATTATCATTACCTGATGATACAGGAGGATTTATGGTGTATAGTGATGCTTCGCATAGAGGACTTAGTTATGTGCTAATGCAACATGGCAAGGTCATTGCGTATACGTCACGATAGTTGAAGGATTTTAAATACCCTACCCATGACTTGGAGTTAGCAGCGGTAGTTTTTTCTTTGAAGATTTGGAGGCATTATTTGTATGGTAAAAAATGTGAGATATACACAGACCACAAGAGTCTGAAATATATCTTCACACAGAAGGAGTTGAATAACAAAGAAGGAGGTTGGAATTAATCAAAGATTATGACTGCGAAATTCTTTATCACCCGAGAAAAGCAAACGTAGTAGCAGATGCTTTGAGTAGAAAAAGAAGGGAGAGGTTATTCAAATTGACAACTCAAGAGGAATTAATAAGAGAAATGGAAAAGTTGGAAATAGAGGTGGAAGAACCGAAAGAAGCAGAAGGAAAATTATTCGTGATGGAAGCTCACCCGACGTTATTGGATAAAATAAAGGAAGCACAAGAGAAAGATGAAGAATGTGAGAAGATAAGGAAGAGAATAGTAGAAAATGAGGAAGAAAAGTTCAAAGTAGATAAGGATGGTATATTAAGATTTGAGGGTCGAGTATGGGTGCCAGAGGTAATCAAACTGAGAGAGGAAATCTTGCACGAAGCACATAATACTACGTACTCTGTTCATTCAGGAGGCACAAAGATGTACCGGGATCTTCGACACCACTTTTGGTGGCCTAATTTGAAAAGAAAAGTTGTAGAATGCGTTAGTAGATGTCTTACTTGTCCAAGGGTCAAAGCAGAACATTAAAGGCCAAGTGGACTACTTCAACTGCTGGAAATGGGAGCACATTACGATGGACTTTGTGGTTAGACTTTCGATTACACAGAAGGGTTATGATGTCATTTGGGTTATCGTGGACCGACTGACAAAGATAGCTCATTTTCTGCCCATCAAGATCTGATTCAATTTGAACCAGTTAGCAAATCTATATGTAAAGGAAATCGTATCGCGACATGGAGTGCCAGTGTCGATTGTCTCCGATCGAGATTCGCGTTTTACATCAAAATTCTAGAAAAGTTTGTAAGAACGAATGGGAACTCAGTAAAGATTAAGTACTGCTTACCACCCTCAAACCGACGGACAGAGTGAACGAACCATACAAACGTTGGAGGACATGCTTAGAGCTTGCGTGTTGGACTTCAAAGGGAATTGGGACGACCATTTACCATTTGTAGAATTCGCTTACAATAATAGCTATCATGCGAGTATTGGTATGCCGCCATATGAAGCTCTTTATGGAAGAAAGTGTAGAACACCATTGTGTTTGGACGAAGTAGGAGAACGATGACTTTTGAGATCGGAATTAGTTCAACAAACGGCTGACGTGGTAACAACGATAAAGGCCAGATTAGTGGCAGCTCAAGATCGCCAAAAGAAGTACGCTGATTTGCATCATCAGAACCGAGACTTTGAAGTCGAAAGTTTTGTGTTTTTAAAGGTGTCTCCCTGGAAGGGAAAGATCAAATTCGAAAAGAAAGGGAAATTGAGTCCGAGGTTCATAGGACCATTCGAAATCTTGAAACGAGTGGGCGAAGTGGCATACCAAGTTGCATTACCACCTGAATTGGAACACATCCACAAAGTGTTTCTCATTTTGGTGTTACGTCCATACAAGCCTGACTATAGACACGTGATCTCCTACAAGCCCATTCAAGTTGAGAAAAATTTAACGTATGAGAAAATTCCTATTCAACTACTAGATAGGAAAGAGCAAACGTTGAGGAATAAAATTATATCTTCTGTAAAAGTGATTTGGCGAAATCACGATACCGAAGAGGCTACGTGAGAATTAGAGGATAAGATGCGAAGGGATTATCCCCATTTATTTGTGTAACCTTGTACAATTTCGAGGACGAAATTCTTATAAGGGGGGAGGATGTAATACCCGTTAATTTTAATAAATTATAATATTGAGAATAAATATTGTTTGCATATTTATTCGAATATAAATATATAAAGTATTGGCATGAGTTGTGGTAATTAATTTAATTAGGTAAGCATATGATAATTAAGCAATGTAGTAGAAGTGATGAGAAGCTTAGTTTAAGCTTGTGAAAGTATGTATAGTGTGGCAAGATGATGAAATGAGAAAGTATTAATTTAACTAATGATGAAATTAATTAGTACTATTAATAAATAAATAATTGCATAATGTGGTTGATTAATTGTCATTCATTAATTATCATGAATAATAGCATGTAAGGAGAAATCATATATAATAAGGTTTTTCATTCAATAAAAGATGAGGTGTGACATTGGAAGGTAAATAATTATTATATAAAACTATGTAATAAAAGTAAGCTTAACTTATGTAATTTATTAAGTTATATGAAAGGGTCTTATGTGACATAATGATATGTGTGGGAGTAATTAAATGGGTGTTTTAAACCTATGGGAGAAAATGACTTGGATTAAACAAATAAGTAATATTAAATGATTATTGTAATATCTATGTAGAATTGGAATAATGAATTTTATGGAAGGTGATATTAGTACCCAACTAAATTATATCCTAGTCTAGGGTAAATATTATTTGAAATAAATCAATGTACATGGATTATATGATTTTATGTGTAATGTATGAGTGGGTGTATATGTATGCTCATTTGCGGACAAAGTGTAAAATAAACCTAAGTGTGCTAATAGTAATACAAAATGCTGAGTATTAGAGTGTCCCAAAATAATAGTCTCATTCCAAAAAGTTCAGCCGTGTTTTGCTAAAAGCCTATGGCTCTATACTTGTTGAAAACCAAGAGGGAAATGATGACTATGGGAAGGGGAGAAGATGGAGTTGGTGAAGCTTTCCACCCACCTCTTGTTGCACAATGGTTCTTTCAATCTTCCATGGAAACAATCCTTAGGGCAAAATTTCCAAATGGACAATACTCCCTCTACAAATAGAAGTTCCCCTCTCAAATGTAAATTGTTGATTTCTCTGAGAATTTCTAATAGGAGTGTGAGTGTTGTTGAGCTTATACAATTTGCAAAGTGAAGCTAGAGTAGCAATTTAACTCCACAAAAAGTATTAGCCCTCTATATGTTCTTACATTCAAGTTTTGCAAAGTTATTAGAAAATTACGAAAATACTTGTTTTGAGTTGAAAAGTTTATAGTGAAGCATGCTAGAATGTATCAATTGATGCTAAACATTGTTAATATGGTCAAATACGAAATCAACGAAAGTTAAACGAAGTAAATTGGTCAAGTAACGAATTCGTAGGGAAGAGAATCGCTAAATGTGTTAAACTTTGGAAAAATGGCAAAAATCTTGAATTGATCCTTGAATTTAATTGTTTGTATGTTTGGGATTGTTAGAAGTTGTGTAGCAAGTTTATATCAATTATACATCATTACATTGCTGTTTGGATGATTGTTGGGTTGAAAATGGCATAATAGCTCGAACATGGGATACCTGTGTTCATAAGGCAACAGTCATGCCCGCCCCAGCGGGGGTCATGCTGTGTATAAGGTTCGTCCTGGCAGGGAGGGCTAGAAAGGTTTTACAGGAGCCATGCCCGCCCCGGCGGGGGGAGGGGGGTGCTGCAGTGACTTGAATTCTTTTGTTTTATTTGATGGTTTGATGCAAGAAATCTTAACTTAACTTGACTCCAAGAACATACATAATCCTTAAACATGTATCAATGCATATTGCAAGATGTTCTAGTAGGATTAGAATTGAATTATACCATTATGAAAGAAAAGTTAAAAGACAAAGACCATGTTTATAAAACCTTACGCCTTTTTGAATCTAACCTTGTGAGCATATGTTTGTAGCTTAGTTGGTCTTGTAAATACGCATGAAGTGTGGACTCAACGTACTTTGCATGTACAGATTGTTAGTCATGACATCTTAATAATTGAAAACCAATTGAGTTGAAAACTCTATGACTTATATTGTGAACTTTTGAACAAATATGATAGGATGCTTTATGCCTCTAGAGATAACTGACATGTTCACACATCTAGTTAGACACTTTATAAACTATGCAAGCATGAACTAAAAGAGTTTCTAAATAATACGCAAGTGTGAACTCAAAGGGGTTGTTTGGCAATGTTATGTGGTTAACAAATACTAAGGTGATTGGTTGATATAATGAGCTCTTTTAACTTTGTAAAATGAAAATTTATGAGTAAATGTAACAAAGGACCAAACTTAGCCCAAAGGTTCTTCAACATGTATGAGTAGCTTAGGTAATGTTTCACATATAATGTGAGTATAAATGTTTCTAAAGATTTTAAAGGTAAAATCAATGTGCATTACGCATCTAGGAGTTTGAATGTGCGTACCCTACATGAATTTAGATAGGTGTGATGAAAGTATGCAAATATGTATATCAAGTGTGTGTGACTAATGAATACCTATACAAACATAAATAGGATAACCTAGTTCATTGAAGTGATCTTACGCTATAAGTGGTAATCAACGCTAAAGGCAAGTCTCCTAACTCACACAACTTTGGATTTTGTGCGAGTTCTCTAACTTCATTTGATTTACATATTGAATGCAAGTTTTCTAAATTCTTTACATTGTATATTGTATAATCCGAATTATTGCCATACTCATATTGAGCAAATGTCTAATACTATTCGGAAATCAATTGTATACTTTGACATTATTGCGAGCATTGGACTTATTATTCTTAAATGCGCTATAAAAGTTGTCTAAGCCTTTGATTCGGTTAGACTATTATCATATGTTAGAAAGCTATCCAAACCAATTGACTTGGTGCGGACTCTTGTAAATCTACTGAGATGAACAACCCTCTTAAAAAGGGGAAATTTTATATTGTCGGGGAACCGACGTGCGCACATGAGTATGATTAAATGTTATGCATAACGTAGAGTACTTTAGGCTGATCACCTGTTGTACTCGTTTATATTGGGTTTATAGTATAATACTGTTAATTCTGGTAAAAGTTCTTAGTCCTTAGTGACTGCTCAGTGTTCAGTCTTATTAAACCTTGAAATGTTGTTGATATCCTTCAGTCTATAGTGACACTTATTGAATACTCTTGACAATTCTTGATATCCTTGAACTATCATTTATTGTTATACCTTGGAAGATTCAAACGTCATAACTGCTTATTCATATTGATATATTACTTGTTGAGCAAACTTGTTGCTCATTCTTGCTTCCCTAAAAATATTACAGTTAAGGCAGAGTAAGGCGATACATCGGGAAAGGACAAGGGAAAGGGCAAGGCTATATAATAGCTTAGTCCTTTAAGAGTAGTTGTATTATTATTTTTATGCTTATTATGATGTATTAAGGATGATTAAAATATGTTTAAGTTTAATCACTCGATTGTTGTAGTAATGGTTATGGTACATTGGGACGCGAATATATATATATATATATATATATATATATATATATATATATATATATATATATATATATATATATATATATATATATATATATCAATGTAAATTATTCTATTATTTTCGTTATTGATAATTTTAGTGTGATATTAGAATTAGTGCGTAACAAACTAAATTCATGATATGAGTGTCTGAATTTGGGGGCGTCACGACATTAATTTCTTGTCTAAGTTGTTTCTGGGCAAGATAATGGTTAGATGTTGTAATACTAATGTAAGACTACATGATCCAACAACAAACATGACCAAAGAGCATAACACCAACGAGATCTAAGCCTTCAAAGTGACTGTCAGAGCTATTCTTCATTTTTTGGGTTACCCAGAAATGAATAACATTTCGACTAGTCACATTTGGGCTTCCACAACTTGTTGTTCGTGTAATGTTTCTGTGATCTAAGAGTTGCAGTGTGTAACTAACATGTAGGGGTACAGATCTATTACATAAAACACATATAACAACAACACATCAAGCAGATATGGTTCAGTCAAACCATGTCAGAAGACACGTTCATATGTTTTCTAGGTTACCCAGAAAACAGAAAACGTGTTCGACTTGGCTAGTTTGACCTACCACTAAGTCTAGCCTATTTATCATTTAGGTGATCTTAAGGCATTAGCATGTAGTCTAAACAATATATTACAACTTAGATACAAACACAAGAACAAATCATCAAACCATTGTTAGATCCGAGCCCATGAAGATCTCTTTAGAGCTTTCTGGGAACGTTCTGGGTTACCCAGATTCGTTCGGTCATGGCCGGTCAACGTGGTTTGACCACCCATAACTTGAAATCTACACATAATCTAATTATGATTTCAAGTCCAGATCAAAGTCCTCCTAGCATACTACAACTACAAACTTTCAAAACACAAAAATCATTAAGGATCACTGATCTGTGAGGTCTGACATTTGTTGTCAGACAACATAAAAAAAATTTCCCAGATTTTGAAAAATATCAAATTCGAGCCTATAGATGTTATGGATCTAACATCTATCAACCCAGATCACTTATATAGACTACAAACAACATGTTTTAACACAAAAACTTAACATCTAACATAGGGTTCAAGATCAGATTTGGTTTAGGGTTTATACCTTTCTATAAGCAAACTCTTGATCTAGGGTTCTTGATCTGATTTTGGTATTCTAGGAACTCAATAAGGGACTGGTCTACTTAGATTTTCGTGGGTTAAGGAGAAGGTGAGACTTGGTAGGGAAGTTGTGAACAAATGAGGCTAACAAATGAAATTTTCTCTCTCCCAATCTATATATAATTGGATACAATGCATGTAGATGTATTATATGGCTGTTATGTATAAATTTTCAGTCACATGGGAAGTCAAAAGTGGTTCACCAACTAAAGTGTTGGCCAATTTTGCAAGTTAGCTAATAAAAATGTGCATAAGGGCATTTTGGTCAATTGCATTGAAATTTTAATGGCCATTTTGTAATCTTAGCAAACCCTTAGGGTTTGACCCTAAGGTTTTCAAAAATCTAATTTTCTAGGATTTTTATTTAGGATTTAAAAATAAAAATTTTAGTTTCTACAAAATGAAAATTATGTTTTCTTGATTAGTTTAGGTTTTCTAAGTACTTAGACTTACAAATTAGGTTTAAGATTTTACTAATTAGCATTAGGGCTTATAATTAGCAATTAGGGTTACTAATTTAAAAATTAGGATTTCTAGTTAATTAGGATTTCTAAATATTAATTAGGGTTTCTCTAATTAACATTAAATTCTATAATACGCAACATAACTCATATAACACAATTACTACATAGTCTTGAATCTCCCATATGAGTTTCAATATAGGGTTAAACAAATTAATGCTAGTGTTTGGTCATGAAACAACATAATTGACCAACCATTATCGGTCTTCACATATAATACATATTTATAGCACTAAAATATAATTAATATAATATTATTATTCTCATTCCTTAGCATTATTAATTAAGTTAAAATAATTAACTTAACTAATCTGAATAAATTTATATAATAAAATAGTTATTATAATAATTCTAGTAATCATTTCATATATTATTTAAATAATATATAATCATACTTTCATGAAAAATAATTAATAAAAATATTATTACTACCAAATTAATTTGTTATTGGAATATAATGATCAATAATTCTAAAATAAAATTATTTATAATTATTCATGTAATAAATATATTTTTATTTATCACACACACACACACATATATATATATATGTGTGTGTGTGTGTATATATATATATATATATATATATATATATATATATATATATATATATACACACACACACACACACACACACTTTACCTTGTACATATTTCCACCTTTGAAATAATAATAAAAAAATTTATATGTAAAATTTCTTATTTATTTATATAGAAAATATCGGGTTATTATTTACCCATGTCCATTTAACTTTATAACCCAATTAGACTTGCTTTAATTAGGTTTAAAATAAATAATATTTTTGAGATAATAAAATTAATCTCTTAGGTTAGTATAAACTTTAAATACTAACATTTCTCAATATCATAACCCTTAGGTTATTTAATTACTACACCTAAGGTATAATTAGGTCATGCAGCTTTTCTTTTTAATTCTAATTACATACTTAATAAATATACATATCCATACATACAAGTATTTATTTATTTAACCATACACCTTTTCCACATAAGTAATAACTTGTTTATCATCACTGATAAATAATTATTAAATTCATTTATTAGGCTATTCAACTCATGTTTTAGTAAAACATTCTAATATGGTTTGTTGCATTCAATAAGCATTTTTAATATGGATCGCCATATATATTATTTTTACTTGTCACATTCTTAATTCCTTTTGGTTTCACTATTTCACTAATCCAATTAGCCTTAATTGGCTTGATTATATCCACTTTATATTAGTTATACTAATTAATCACTTAAATATTATAAATCTTCCTATTTACCATTCAAGGCTAACACTCAAGCTATGATAATCATAAGCTTATCTTAACTTTCCTTAATCAACCTGATTAAGTATTTATCTTAGTTAATTTATTTATTAATTTAAAATAAATAAATTAACTATCTTGTTTACTTTATATCTCATAACACATTCACTTATAAGCTGAAGATAAAAAAAATTATTCGTAAAAATTTAAATATATAAACATATAAAATTCTTGGTCCTTACAACTTTGACAGTTAGAAGTCTTATATATGCGATGTCACTAGGCTAGATATTTATTTTGCAGTAGGCATGGTTAGCAAATGTCAGTCTAACCCTGAACCTGAGCAATGGGTAGCAATTAAGCATATACTTAAGTATCCGAGGAGAACAAAAGATTACATGTTTGCCTACTCTAGTGATCAGGATCTTGTCCCAATAGGATATACATATTCATATTTTCAGTTAGATAGAGATTCTAGAAAGTTAGCCTGTAGTTATGTGCTTAAAATTGGAGGTGAAGCTATCAATTGGAAGAGTGCTAAACAATTTTTCATAGTTGACTCCACCATGAAAGTTTAGTACGTTGTTGCTTTGGAAGCTGCAAAGGAGGAAGTTTGGCTCAAAAAATTCATGCTAGAATTTGGAGTGGTACTCTCAGTATCATCTCTTATAGTCATGTTTTGTGGTAATAACGGGGCAATTTGACAATTGAAGGAGCCTAGGAACCATAAGAAAGACAAACACATTGAGAGAAAATATCACCTCATTCGAGATATAGTTCAATGATGAGATGTGTAGTTTCGAAGATAGCTTCTGCGCAAAATTTGGCTAATCCTTTTACGTAGACATTGTCTTCTAAAGTTTTCGATTTCATCTTGAGGGGATGGGTGTTAGACATATAGTAGATTGGGTTTACGGCTAGTGGGAGATTGTAAGGTTTAAAGCCAAGAAAATTCCAATGTTGCTATTTATTTTATTATTCAATAATAAAAGTTAATTCTTTATTTTTGCATAGTTAAATGTGTCATAAATTTTGTTCATAATTATATATTTTATAATTTATATATATAAAGGAGTGTCATATACAAAAGACAAAGATTATATGTCATGTATAATTAAAGAAATTATATTATTCTTAGTTTTAGATGGAAATGAAAATACCATTCTAGTAGATTGTGATACACTTGATTATATAACTTATCTTAATCATGAAAAGTAAAGACTTTAATCTAATGTGTTGGTGTATTTGTGAAATACATAAAACTGAATCGTTATGAGAAATTATTTATTAAATACTATTATTATAAATTAATTTTCAATTACTATTAATGTGCAATTACTCTTAATCCCAAGGGAATAATGAACTTAATTTTATAATGTATGTCACTTTAATATACCAATGAGTGATATTTTTAATATAATCTATATCTTCATATGCTGGGTGGTATATCTTATGAAATTAGAAACATATATTTTCAAGATGGAATTCTACAATTAAAATATCTCCTTGAGATGATTTATTGGTTGATCACTAGAATCTTGGCCAAGTATTTTAGTAATTTAGATTACTAAAGCACTATTTTAATTTATTAAATTAATTAATAATCAAAAGTTTCTAAATTATGTGCTCCATGATATAAGCAATAAATGTAGTGCGTTAACAATTTTAATTTCCTACACACATTTATGGATATTAATGTGCATGAGTATATTTGTAAGATATTAATAGTGGAAAGATTTAATTAATTTATTTTATTTCTACTAATTTTAAAGTGCGATTATAACTATTTAATGGATTTTTTTTATAATTAATAAAATTTAATTGATTAAAGAGTTAATCAAAAATTATATTTATACAGGACCGTACCAAGAATAAAATTGCAGGATAACATGTATCAGTTAGTTTTTCTTTTATCGATAAAATCAAGGAGATGAGGACTATATATTTTAACATCCTGCAGTATTTTGAGTCCACGTTAAAAAAAAACATGTTATATCAAAATAAAGAACATCAAGAGAAAAGATGAGTAAAATATATTTATCACACATATTAAAAAAAGGGTTGAATGTCAATTTTGACCTTGCAAGTTACCACTCACTTTTAAAGTCATCTCTAAAGTGTATTTTTCGTCAATTAGGTTCTTAAAGTGATATTTTTTGGCATTTCTATTCCTTTTACCCGATTTTACCCCAGCTCGATCTATTTTTACCAAAATTTGACCCAACCCGGCCTTGTTTGACCCAAACCCAATTTCAGTTTTAGTCAGTTTTATTTTATTGAAATTTGGTAAAAATGTATCGGGTTTGTGTCAAATCGGGTAAAAGGAACAGAAACGCCGAATAATGTCACTTTAAAGGACCTAATGGGCGAAAAATGAATTTCAGGGATGACTTTAAAAGTAGGTGGCAACTTGGAGGGTCAAAAGTGACATTCAGCCTAAAAAAAGAGTAAAGTAAGGAAAAAAGAGTAAAATAATTTTAAATTTATCCTTAAAGATCCCTACGGGATTAAATAAAGTGACGAGCATTTTTATTTTTTATATTAGTAGACTCCACTAAATGTCATTTTTATCCTTCATATTATATACCTTAGCTCATCTTTTTGTAAACAAAAAAATTGTACCTTTAGTCATTTTTTTAAGAACGAATGGAGTATTATTTTGATTATATATGCAAAATTATGGAAAAAAAAAATCTTTGGATAATAATTTTTAAAAGAAAAAATTATTAACATTTTGGAAATCGTTTCCTACAAATTGAATGCTTTTAATTCTGTGATTTTTGGAGATGGGTAGTATGATTTTGTGCAATTTTGGAGAGAGAAAGAGGAACAATGCGATGGAAAAATAAGAAAATTAAGACTTGGAGTTTCTTAATACTTGAGAACTTCATATGAAATAACGCAAGTATAGGAAGAAAGGAGTTGGAAAATAAAGGAAACAAAAGTAGAGGACAGAGAAAGTAATGTGTAAGGTGAGGTGGACATTACCTAATAAGATATTATTATAATAATTATAAATTATTATTATTATTATTATTATTATTATTATTATTATTATTAATATTATGTGATAATATGTTAACCGTTGATTTTATTTGGAGGGCTGAGATTTAGGGAACTCCAGCCGGATCTTATAATTTATTTCCAACCTCTCTCCACTTCTGAAACATATTCACTTATAATTTCCAGCAATACTTATAATTTCCAGCAATGCATATATTCATGCACATCGATGCATGAAGGTGATAGCAAGGGTGTTCAATAACGATCCGAGTTGGCGTAGTTTTCACAGATGCTTTGTAGTCCATCAATTAAGATAAGGTAACTGATATACACATTAATTATATATTTTAATATTTCTATATTTATTATTGTGTATGTTTATTTTATTTAATTAATATATTTTATTTAATTTTGTTGGATTTATCTTGGGAGCAAATAAAGGATCACTGTCCAGTTTTTAAAAATAACATTGGACTCTTGGAGAATTATCATGAAAAAGTTGGAGTGAATTCGAAGATTTTGAGATAAAGAGTAAAAAGAAACTAAGTTCAATGTATCTAAATGAGAGCACAAAATTGTTTTCCATATTAATATGTCTCTTTTTTAGAGGGAAGGATATTATTATGTATTAGTTTAGGTTAGAAGTATGAGTAGATTAAATTACTTCTTCATTGCACGTTAGTTGGATGATCATTAATTAAAGTGAGTTTTCTTATTTATTTTTAATTTTCTTCTTTTCTTTATTTTAGTTAGTTTAATTATTTTCCATGTCTAACTAATTTCTTTAATTTAGGATGAACATGAAATTAAATAATTATTCATGATAATATTTTTTATCTCTTCTATTATTTATACTTTTATGTTTAATTGATTTCGCATTCATGTTTCATTATTGAAATACCTTCGTTTTATTGTTATTATGTGATTTTAAATTAATTAAGAGCTTTAGATAGATTATTGTTAAGATATGAGTTTTTCATAATCCATACTTACTCGAAAAAGTTTTGATGGGTTATAGTTAATCCTTAAATTTTCATAGTCTATGTCTGCCTACGTTAATTATAAATTTATTAAATTAAAGGGAAGGGAGATCAAAATCATACTTGAATTATAAAAATAAAAGAGATTGAATTATATGTTATGTTTATTATTTAATTAATTCGGATTCCTAAATTGCTTCCTCATTATTATTTTTCATATTCTAGGTAATCAATTTTCAATCTTTATTTATAATTCGCCTAAAATAGATTTTAACGATACATTAAAATTAATCTAGTCTATGTGGGTTCGACCTGTATTTGCCAATTATTCAATTTGACATTGTGCACTTGCAGTTACATATTTTTATCACATCAAGTTTTTGACGTCGTTGTCGGGGACTAGACTTAATTTTATATTCCTTAATTTTTCTTTATTCGAATTAGTTTTTTTATTTATAATACTTTTTAAATTTTTTTCAAGATTATCGAATTGGATCAACGGTGCAGAAAATCAAGATTATGTGCAGAAAATTAATCTTTTATTTTTTTGTTAGTTAGAAAACTAATTGTCGCATTCATGCATTCACTCACATAGAGCACATCTTGTTTAGGTTTTTATTTTATTTATTTATTGTCTAATATAAAATGTGGTGATTGCTGGAGGATTAAGGTACGTCAAAAATTTTCTTTCTCACGTAATTCACATAGTTTTAGGACACTTTATTTGTTTACAGTTTTTGTTTTTAATTTTATTTGTACATTCTCATTTGTAATCTAACATTAAGGGCACAACCTATAAGAAGATAAGGTGAGGATTTCATCACCCTTCGTTAGCCCACAAACCACCAATTCATTGTAATACCCGGAAAATAATAATAATAATAATAATAATAAATAAATATTAATAATAAAAAATATTTTGCTTTAAAATATATTAATTGGACTTTATTTTTATTTGGGTCAAATTGTATTTAATTTATGTGGACAATAATAAATAAGAAATTTCATTAATTTGGGTTTTTAAAACTTATTGGGCCTTAAAATATATTGGGTCTAATTTATATTTATGTAATAATAAATTCTATTAAACTTAAGAGAATTAATAAAAAAACATATTAATTAATAATTAAATAGCTAGACCTAAATTTACTGGCATTATACGAGTTGGAGGAAGAATGTGAGAGGGAGATAGCAGCCGCATAAAAGAAAAAAAAAAGGGGAAGAAATAAAGTCGCTGGTACAGAGAAAGAGAAAAGAGGTAGAATATAGGTAAGTTATATTTAATAATTCATGTCTTTGAATTGAATTTGATGGTTAAGATGACTCATTTAATAATTGAATAAGAACATAGAATGAATTGAAAAATAATAAATATTTAATGGGTTAAAGTGAATCTTCAGGAAGATGGTATATATATTGATTAAAAAAATGGATTGCTTCAGGTAGATGACATATATATATATATATATATATATATATATATATATATATATATATATATATATATATATATATATATATATATATATATATATTGATTAAAAAAATAATGTTTTTTTTATAAAACTTTAGCAAAGTGTAGAAAGATATTCTTATAATTGTTGCATAAATTTAGAGAGAACAAGTAAGAGAAAAAGAGTGAGAAACCATTCAGAAAAATTCTTATTAATTTTCCTTCAGTATTCATTCCTTTATATAGGAAAAATTGAAGTCACAGGAGAAGGAAAAAGGTTCGCGGGAGAAGAGAAGGAAATGAGGGAGAGAGAGCACGGGGTGATCCCTCCTGATGAGGGAATCACTTTATAACACTTCCCCTGATTCCCTACGACAGAATATTATGTCTCATTAAAAACCTTGTTAAGAAAATCAAGTGGAAAAAACTTAATGAAGGAAAAAAGAGTACATATCTTTTACATAAATATCTTAATTGACTGCCTCGTTAAAATCTTGTCAGGAAAAATCCATTGGGATAAAAACCGTGACTAAAGAAAAAGAGTACAGTCTTCCCCTCAAAAGGAATTCATTACTCCTTGGTGAAATGTTGTTACAAGTCTTTCAGTCGACACATTTCGATCCTTTTTCGAACTTTTGCAAACGTTGCATTTGGTAGCGACTTTGTGAATAAGTCGGCTAGATTATCACATGATAGAATTTGATGCACATCTATATCACCCTTCTTTTGTAGCTCATGTGTGAAGAAGAATTTAGGTGAAATGTGTTTTGTTCTATCTCCCTTGATGTACCCTCCTCTAAGTTGAGCAATGCATGCAGTGTTATCCTCATACAGAATTGGAGGAATGTCTTTGATTGATGATAATCCACATGATTTTTGAATATGCTGAATAATTGATCTCAACCAAACACACTCTCTGCTTGCTTCATGTATAGTGAGAATCTCTAAGTGATTTGAAGATGTAGCTGTCATGATTTGCTTTGTGGATTTCCAGGATATAGCCGTGTCATAATATGTAAATACATAACCTGTTTGTGATCTTCCATTGTGTGGATCTGATAAATATCCTGCATCGGCATATCCAACCAATTGCGACTTTGAATCTCTTGGATAAAATAACCCAAGATCTATACTTCCACGAAGGTATCTCAAAATGTGTTTGATCTCATCCCAATGTCTCTTAGTCGGAGAAGAACTGTATCTTGCTAACAAGTTGACAGCAAAAGTAATATCAGGTCGTGTACATTTTGCAAGATACATAAGAGCACCTATTGCACTTAGGTATAGAACTTCAGGTCCATGAACTTCTTCCATTGCTCTTAGGTATGGAACTTCAAGTCCAAAAACTTCTTCCCCACTTTCTAGAGGCCGAAATGGATCTTTATCAACTTCTAAAGATCGAACAACCATCGGGGTAGTCAAAGGATGAGCTTTGTCCATATGAAAATAACTGAGAATCTTTTCAGCATGTGTGGATTGATGAACAAAAATTCTAGATGCTAAATGCTCCACTTGTATTCCCAAACAGAATTTTGTCTTTTCAAGATCTTTCATTTCAAATTCATCTTTTAAATAAGTAGCAGTTCTTGTGAGTTCTTCAGGAGTACCTACAAAATTCAAATCATCCACATATACAGCAATGATGAAAAATCCACTTTATAATTTCTTAATAAAAACACATGGACATACATGATCATTTATATATCCATCTTTGATTAAATAATCACTAAGTCGATTATACCACATACGACCAGACTGTTTCAACACATATAATGAGTGTTGTAACTTGATTGAATATATGTGACTAGGCCTTTGTGATTCAGCCATTTTTAATCCTTCAGGGATTCTCATATAAATCTCACTATCAAGTGAGCCATATAGGTATGCTGTTACAACATCCATCAGACGTGTTTCCAAACCTTTCATGGTTGTCATACCTATCAGAAAGAAAAAAGTGACTTCATCCATTACGTATTGGAGAGTATGTACCCTGATAATCAATACCAGGTTTTTGTGAAAACCCTTGAGCTACAAGTCGGGCTTTGTATCTCACAATTTCATTTTTCTCATTTCACTTTCGTATAAATATCCATTTATTTTCAACCGGGATTACACCCAGCGGTGTTTGGACTATTAGTCCAAATACTTCTCTTTTCAATAGAGATTGTAGCTCAGTTTGAATAGCATCTTTCTATTTTGGCCAATCTTTTCTTTTCCAACATTCTTCCACGTTTTGTGGTTCAGGATCCGTGTTAGGAATTAAAGTAATATCTGATGCTATAGAGAAAGCAAATATATCATCAATCATAACTTTGCTTCGATCCCATATTTTCTCATCATGTACATAATTTATTGAGATCTCTTGGTGTTCCTCTCTTATCCCGAGATTTTGAACCTCTTTTGGGGCTATTCCCACTCTTGGAATAAGTGCTACTTCTGGAGCGGTTTCTACCTCTTCTGGGGCTATTCTCACTCTTGGAATAAGTGATACTTCTGGAGCGGGTATTCCTTCTGGGATTCCCTTATTTGCTTTTGATTTTCGTGGTACAGTGTCTTTTGCACCAACCGGTCTTTCACGCTTCTGGCATGGTTTAGATTCATCTATTACCTTATTTGTCAATTCTCCAGGAATTGATTTTTCAATAGGTATTTCTATCTTTTCTAGAGTATTCATTGCAGGTGTGACGCCCCCAAAATAGATATACATCACATATTCTGAGTCGCCAAATACATGGTACAGAATAAAAATACAATCTTTAATATACAACAAGAGAGCTGTGAGTTTTAATACAAATACTGTCTTTTAGACAATATCCACTCTCAAAATAAGTCCTCATTACATTTATTGTCACACTATTTAACAGAATAGTGAGGACTACAAATACTATCATCTAGACCATCACTCCGTTCCCCGACTAGTCCCGGCTACGTTCTCATTTCCTGAAGAGAACAGTGAAAGAAAGGGTGAGCTCAACTAGCCCAGTAAGAAATATTATGACTAAGATAATGCATAATAAATTATCATTAGTCTTCAACAATGTTAAACTGATAAAATACAATAGACATCAAGTTTAACTGCAGCGGAACAAGCAATCCATTAAAAGAGTCAAGTAGAGAATAAAATCTACTATCTTTTATGGTTTAAAAGGTTTTTCATCACTTTTATCGCTGAGACTCAGCTCAATAAATAATCCACATTATTAAATTATCCCTACACTACAGGCTAATGATATTCTTTAGTATCATGACCACGAATTATCCATGCACTACGGCCAAAGATAATCGTGTTTTCATCAACAGTCTGATCATGCCATAAAATAATTCATTTTTACACCCTTGGCCGAAGAGAATTCATAGCCATAATCATACCAAAAACTGTCCATCAAAGCATTACGGGCCAATGAGGACTTTTTTCACATCATTTGTAACATTACGATCATGATTATACCGAATAATCCCTGGTCATAATCATACCAAGTCCATCTATGCACTACAGGCCACAGATGACTTTCAACATAATATAAACATGAGGATGATGACAATGACATAATAATTCAATAAAACAAGTTCAAGAATTAATTTATCCAGGAACCAATAACGTCCAAATTGTCAACATGATACTGCTTTGTGGAGTAAAATTCAAGAATGCTCAGAAGAATATTTCCATGAAAAGATACTGGATGAAGCGCAAATATCAAGGATATTCTACTAATTTCATGGAGTATAGAAGCTAAAACTTTAACAAACTGAGTATAATAAAGAATGGAATAACAAAAGAAATCACCAGGCATGTGATAGACCGCACAGGCAGGTTATTCCAACAGAATAATAAATAATGGAACCAGGTCCGGCGTAAAACGCACAGACAGGATATTCCAACAAAATAATAAAGACGGAACCAGGTCCGACATAAAATACACAGAGAGGATATTCCAACAGAATAATAAAGACGGAACCAGGTCCGGCGTAAAACGCACAGACAAGATATTCCAACAGAATAATAAAGACAGAACCAGGTCCGGAGTAAAACGCACAGACAGGATATTCCAACAGAATAATAAAGACGAAACCAGAAGAATTTCACCAAGTATAGGGTAGCCCGCGTATACAGGTTATTCCAACAAAATAATTAATAATGGAATAATAGAAGTTCTCTTCATGAATACAAAAGAAATAATACCCCTTACCGTAAAAGAAACCGAATATAGAAAAAGAAAGGTAGCACACTTCTCTTCTTCTTTCTCTCTATAATTTTCTCTCTCTAGAGTTTCAGTGAATTCGTAAGAAATAATGAAGAAATGAGTGTGACACCCCCAAATCTCGGTACTTCATTACCTCAAGATTTGGTGTTCACGTAATCAAAACATTCATTTATAACTACCCAATCATAAATAAAATTGGATAATAAACCTACCCATACAGGAATTACATAAAATAATATCTCTCAGGTTATCTAACCTTTACATACAATCATTCATGCGAAAAATTTAAATAAACTTCATTACATTCTTTAAACCGAAGTCTGATAATAAAACTATCAAAACTATTACAAGTCTTCAGTACTTGTTCGTCTTTCCCTTTCCTTTACTGGTGCTAGGTACGTCACCCTTTCCATCTTTAGCTGTAAGGATTTTACAAGCAAGAGTGAGCAAACAAGGCTCACTTGAAATAACAATGAATAACTTTTACATTCTCTGCCCATTCAGGAGCTCAATAGAACTGAATAATAAGTTCTATTAACATCTTAAACATTCCTTGCCCATTCAGGGGCTCAATAGAACTGAACAATAATTTCTAATAATACTTTAAACATTCACTGAGGGTCTAATGACCACGAACCTTGTCCACAGTTATAAGTAATCTTTCAACTTAAACTTTTACGGTCATACGACCATAATGACTTTAAGGTACTTAGGGGGATCAACCCTTCGTACATGTATTGTATACAAACATTTCAGCACAAAGTACAAAACTAAGCGTAACCCCTATAAATAGGGTTGTTCATCTCAGTATTTGAGTACAAGTCCGTCCCAAAGATAGTTTGGTTTGGATACACTTCAAGATAATTTGGAGTTCAACGGACATCAACTAAGGATTAGTTGAATAAAAGATAATAACACTATGTTATTGAATAATCATAACTGAATAAGTATTTCGTTCTAAGTTCATGCTTTAGGGATAATCTAATAGTATAACTATTGAAGAACACATCATACCTTGCTTTGAATAACATTAAGCTAAGGTTACATCTTAGAATTTAATGTCAAGCATGCACAACAAATATTAGCTTGAACGATAAACTAAAGGTACTTGCATGCTAATATAACAAGTTTATAGTTAAGAAAACTTGCATAATCATAATAAATATTTCAACGAAAGTGCAGAGATGAGAAACTTGTATCATCATGAATAACTGGATACAATGAAGTTGCTTAATAAAAATACTTTACTCAATAAAGTATAGCATATGAATTTTGCATAACGAAGCGTTAGAATTAGAAAACTTGCTTAAGTATAACATAACAGTGAAAAGCAACCTTGCTGAATAATAAAGTAACAAAGGTTAGGGAACTTGCCTCATGCGTAGGTTAAACAATTACTATTCCCCCAAGTCCTACACATACCATATGTATTGACAATACACATTTGCTACACTAACATTGCCTTTATGAGTTACTTTATTACTCTTAGTATAGCTACTAACTAAGTTTAAGTCTAAACAACATCACATCTTTTCATGAACATTACTTTTTAGCTTTATTACAACTACTTAAGTGGTCATGTCATTGCACCATATGCACATTAACAACTTGATACAACATTCTATTACATGTTCAATATGTTATCATTAAGTTATACTAATACCCAAAGGGTTGCACTTGCATTCGTGCATCCTGACGCCCTTCGATTGGCTCCAAATACACAACAGTCCTAAAGATGGCCATTTTGACTACTGTTACAAATCTCAAATTAAAAACTTAAAGCATGAAAGTTGTAGGTCTACTCGTCCTCTATCTGAATCATCTTGAATTACCTCAATCGGAGTTCATATGAAAACGTTATGGCCGTTTTACTACAGTAGGTCAAAACTGCCCAACTCGGACACTTTTCCGGCGCCGGGGCACGGATCAGTGGCGCCGGGGCGCGAGTACCAGCGCTGGGGCGTGAGCTACAGCACTGGGGCGCGAGCTTTGGCCCATTTTTGGCGCTGGGGCGCGAACTTTGGCGCTGGGGCGCGAAATTTGGCGCTGGGGCGTGAATTTTGACGCTGGGGTGCCGAAACTCACAGAACCAACCCAAAAAGACAGAGCAAAGCTACTGTCTAACTTATTTTTAACAGTCAATGACATCCAACAACATGTATAACTTCATGAAAATTACACATAAAAGTTATGAAGCATTTGTGTATGAATTTACACAACTAAACAACAATATCAGAGAACTAATTATTTGAAAATAATGTTTTCCTTTAAAACCAAACCTTTAAAAATCAAAACTCCATTGTTGATATCCAAAGTACAGTGAACGAAATTTTTACTGTTATTAACCAAATTTGATTCCTTTGAAATACAAGTATACCAACATCTAACAAAGTAACATGTATAGTTCAATTAACATATACAAGGTTCAATTCGCGTATTAGTTCACAATTTTTATATAATCACATACCAATTTTGTTATTTTGCAAAACATACATTCAAACATGTTTTTAACTGTAAAACCAAGTTTCTCTTTCTTTAACACGTAATTAGCATACAATCATATATATATATACACATGCTAGTGATAACAATTAAAATTACACATATTATCACAATTCTCTAACTAATTATACAAGCATGATTTTTCAAGAGATTTTTGGTAACATTCTGATACACCGTGATTTTTAAGAAAACCGAGACTTACAATTTCACAGAGACTATATACTGTAAAACATATATGATAAGGTTTATATAACATACCTTTAGTTTTTTCAAACGACACTTGTAAATCACTGACAAAAGTTGAAGAATCCAAAGACATGTCTTTCTCTTGTTTCTCTCTTTCAGACTCTCCCTTTTCTTACTTAGGTTTAGGTTTAGACAAATGCATAAACTAAAAAAAATCAACTGATAAACTATGCGTACTCTAAAATTGATAAGCCAACGTAAATAAAAGAAACGCATGTGGTCATTATAATACTACTAAATACTATCAGTTATCAAAAATATATAACTTATATAACGTATAACTTATAAATATAAATATATTTTATTTATATATTTATTTTATTTTATTAATAATTTTAATTCAAAAGAAATTCAAAAGCCATAAGGCTTCGTTTGGTAACCCATTTAAAAATTAAAGATTAATACTTAAGCCTTGTTTGGCAAAGAACTAAATTAAACTATTTTAATTTAATTTAATAACTCTTTATAACATAGTTATTTATCACCCTTTATGAAATAACAATTTATTAAATAAATTACTTAATCACATAACTCAATCCACATAACACATTAACTATTTAACAAATAAATAATTAACTAATCACATTAATTATTTAGCAAATAAATAAATAACTAAATCAACTCAATCAATTTGAACAATTACTTATTCAATAATAAACGCATCCAATAAATATTTATATAAATCAATAAATATTTATAACTTACATTTAAAAATATGGAATGTTACATCATTCCCTTCTTAAAAGGATTCTGTCCCCAGAATCACAACTCAAACAACACTTTCGTTACATTCTTCCCTACTTATAAAGATTCTGTCCCCAGAATCGAAGACACAGATTAAACAAATAACTCAGGGTACTCTTTCATCATTTTCTCTTCGAGTTCCCACGTTGCTTCTTCAGCATTGTGGTTTCTCTATATCACCTTCACAGAAGGTATTACTTTATTCCTGAGCACTTGTTTTTTCCTGTCGACTATCTAGATAGGAACCTCTTCATAAGACAAATCTTTCTCGAACTGCAACGGTTCGTATTCGATCACGTGATTGTAATCGGGTTTATATGATCGTAACACCGAAATATGAAAAATATTATGAATGTTTTCCAACTCTGGAGGTAGAGCTCCCTCGTAAGCTACCTCTCCAACTTTTCGCAGCACTTCAAAGGGTCCAATAAACCTCGGGCTTAGTTTTCCCTTCTTACCGAAACGAATTTTCCCCTTCCAAGGTGAAACTTTTAGGAATACATAGCTTCCTACGTCAAATGCACGATCTTGCCTGTGTTGATCAGCATACTTCTTCTGTCGGTCTTGAGCTGCTACCAATCTTATCCTGATGAGTTTGATAACCTCAGCAGTTTGTTGCACTAATTCTGGTCCTAGTAGTTGATGTTCACCAACTTCATCCCAGCACAGTGGAGTTCTACACTTTCTACCATGTAACGCTTCGTAAGGCGGCATGCCGATGCTCGCATGATAACTATTATTGTAGACGAATTCCACCAACGGTAATTGCTCTTCCCAGCTTCCTTTGAAATCCATGACGCATACTCTCAGCATATCTTCCAATGTCTGGATTGTTAGTTCGCTTTGGCCATCTGTTTGTGGATGATAAGTCGTACTCATTCGCAATTGAGTTCCCATGCATTCTTGTAGTCTCTTCCAAAAGTTTGACGTGAATCGCGGGTCTCTATCAGACACAATTGACACTGGCTCTCCATGTCTCGAAACTATCTCTTTGATGTACAATCTTGCCAACTGATCAAGATTGAACCTAATCTTTATTGGTAAAAAGTGCGCTGATTTTGTCAGTCTGTCCACTATCACCCAAATTGCATCGCATCCTCTCTGAGTAGCTGGAAGACCCACCACAAAATCCATCGTGATATGCTCCCATTTCCATTCCGGTATTTCCAACGGTTGAAGTAATCCGCTGGGTCTTTGATGTTCGGCTTTTACTCTTTGACATGTCAAATATTTAGCCATGCATTATGCAACATCCCTTTTCATATTCGGCCACCAAAAATGTCGGCGTAAATCTTGATACATCTTCGTGCTTCCTGGATGAATCGAATATCTTGAGCTATGAGCTTCGGTCAAGATTTTGTTTTTCAGTTCTGGTGTTGCTGGAACCCAGATTCTTCCCTCGTACCGTAGTAATCCTTCGGTATCGACCTTGTATTTCGTATTGCTACTATCAAGCATATTCTCTTTTATCTTTCCACATTCTTCATCTTGTAACTGAGCATTTTTCACCTTGTCCAGTAAAGTTGGACCTGCTTCTAGCTAAAATAGTCGTTCGTCGGATTCCTGTGGAAATTTGATTTCTAGTTCTAACTTTGTCATTGCTGAAATGAGCTCCTCCTGAGTTGTTATCAGCATTAATTTCTCCCGACCTTTTCTACTTAAAGCATCTGCAACCACATTCGCTTTGCCCCGATGTTAAAAGATCTCACAATCGTAATCCTTTATCAATTCCATCCATCTCCTCTGACGCATGTTCAGGTCCTTCTGATTGAAAATATACTTCAGACTTTTGTGGTCTGTGTAGATCTCACATTTCTCTCCATACAGATAATGTATCCATATCTTGAGAGCAAATACCACTGCAGCCAATTCTAAATCATGAGTCGGATAACCTTTCTCATAATCCTTCAGTTGTCTTGATGCATAGGCAATAACTTTACCGTTTTGGATAAGAACACAACCCAATTCTTTGTGTGAGGCATCACTACACACCACAAAATTTCCTGTATTATCCGGCAGGGTTAACACAGGTGCCATACTTAGCTTCTTCTACAAATCTTGGAAGCCCTCTTCACACTTTTTCGTCCAAACGAATTTCACAGCTTTCCGTGTCAAATTTGCTAACGGAGTGGCTATCTTGGAAAAATCTTGTATAAATCTTCTATAATAATCAGCCAGTCCCAAGAAACTTCTCACCTCCGAAGGTGTCCTTGGTTGTTCCCAGTTGATTACAGCTTCCACTTTCGATGGATCTACTGAAATCCCATCTTTGTCAATCACATGACCCAAAAATTGTACACGATCGAGCCAAAATTCACACTTAGAGAATTTCGCGTACAACTTTTCCTTTCTTAGTGTCTCCAATGTCAGACGTAAATGTTCCACGTGTTCTTCTTGAGTTTTGGAATACACCAGAATGTCGTCGATAAACACCACTACAAACTTGTCTAAGAATGGTTTAAATACTCTGTTCATCAAATCCATGAACGCGGCAGGGGCATTTGTTAAACCAAAAGACATCACCAGAAACTCGTAATGTCTGTACCGAGTTCTGAATGTCGTTCTAGGTATATCCTCCTTTCTTACCTTCAATTGGTGATACCCACTTCTCAAATCTATTGTCGAGAAGTATTTAGCACCCTTTAACTGATCAAACAAGTCATCTATTCTAGGTAACGGATACCTATTCTTAATAGTGACTTTGTTTAACTCCCTATAATCAATGCAAAGACGCATTGATCCGTCCTTCTTCTTCACAAATAATACTGGCGCTCCCCACGGTGACACGCTTGGTTGAATATACTTCTTGTCCAGTAGTTCTTGCAGTTGCACCATCAGTTCCTTCATTTCTACTTGAGCCATTCTGTACGGGGCCTTCAATATCGGTGCAGTTCCTGGCACTAAATCGATTACGAACTCAATCTTTCTATCAGGCGGAAGTCCTGGCAAATCCTCCGGAAATACATCTACGAATTCTCTAACCACTGGTATCTCCTCCAGTTTTACACCCTTCTTTTGAGTATCGACTATGTAAGCCAAATAACCCACACAACCTTGACTCAACAACTTCTTGGCCTGCATAATCGTCAGACATTTCATTTGTCTAGGCGATTTGCTACCATGGAAAACTACTTTTGACGGAGTCATAAGGTTTACACACTTCTTGTGACAATCAATTACTGCTCCATATTTGAACAGCCAATCCATTCCCAAAATTACATCAAATTCCCCGAGTCTAATCGAAATTAAATCTACCATCAGGATATTCCCTTTGATGTTCACTCTACAGTTCTTGTATATAAACTTAACAGGAATCACCTCCCTATTCGTAATTTCTATGTTCAAAGGGAAATTCAGTTCTTCTCTAGGCAATTCTAACCTCTTAGCAAATTCATCAGATATAAACGAACAAGTAGCACCCGAATCAAATAATACATAAGCATTAATATCGTTGATTGGGATAATACCTGACACCACATCTTTTGATTGCACAGCATCTTGCACAGTCATGTTGAAAGTTCTGGCTGTGGGTTTGTTTGACGCTGTAGGTCCAGCAATGGCCCAAGTACCTCCACTGCTGTCTCCCTTACTTTTTATTGTTTCTCCGACCTTTTTCTAAGGGCATTCACGAGCAAAATGATCATTGGATCCACATGTGAAACAGACATTCTTCTTGGGTTGGGTGCAATTTCAGGCGATGTGACCCTCTTGGCCACAGTTGTAACATGCACGTTTCCCCATCAAGCACACACCCTTATGAAACCTCCCGCATGTAGCACATGCTTCAAACTTCCTAAACTGTTGGTTACTCTGCCGGTTTTCAGTACCCCCGTTTTCGTTCCACTTCCTCTTCAAGTTGTTGTTATTATTGCCACTTCCATTTCCTCCGCTACCATTCTTCCCCTCCACCTCATTCTTCTTTTTCTTCTGCTCTTGATTGAATTTTGTCACTGCCTCGCCTCCACCTTCAGCGAGTATAGCCTTCTCCATCACTGCTGCAAACGTCTTCAACTAGAACAGGAAAACCCTATTGTACAGCCAGGGCTTCAGTCCCTGTTCGAACCTCTTTTCCTTACGCTCGTCTATGCTGACTTGATATAGTGCAAACCTCGCCAATTCGTTAAATTTCACGGCATACTCAGACACCGTCATCGCTCCCTGCTTTAGTTCCAAAAACTGAACCTCTAACTGACTCTTAGAACTCTCTAGGAAGTAGGTCTCGAAGAATAACTCCTTAAACCTATCCCAAGTCATCACTCCTGGTCCTTCCCGGGTTTTATTGGCCTGCCACCAATAACTAATTTCTGCTTTCAACATGAATGTTGCAAAAGCAGTCTTCTGTTCATCCCCTACCCTAGCGACTTCAAATATCTTCTCAATCTCCATAATCCAGGTCTGTGCCTCGACCGAATTCATTAACCCATGAATTTAGGTGGTCCGACCGCCTTAAACTCCTTAAACGTTGTGCCTTGGTTTTGAGGTTGATTCTGCAACGCTCCTGTTAGTAATGTCACTAGTTGTTGGACGAGATTATCCTCAACATCGTTATTGTTAGTTCTCGCATTGGTTCTCTGACGGGGTGGTTCACGTCTGGGAGGCATTTTCTGTTAGAAAAAAAAAATATCTATTAGACTATTACCCAACTTCTTTAAGTATTTTCTAATTAACTTGTCTCCAAAAAAAAAACCACATAACACTTTTGAATAAAATAATAGCTTTTTATTTATTCATCATAACTTCGAAAAACATAACAATAATAGCATCACTGCCATTAACATTCCTTTCCTGAACAACAAAAGTTACAGGACAACATCATCATTCTAGTATCCCATGGTTACTTAACACTCGGGATTTACACATTATTTAACACTTATTACTTGCAAAACAGATAGATTTCCTACGATGATCTATTAAGATAATCAGTAACCTTTTGACGCTCTTCTTCCATAACACGGAACATGGTTCGGCGATCTAACACGTATGATGGCAGAGTCTCGAACTGAATTGGATAACCCATGACCTGATCTTGAGCTCGATTGATCACGATATTGAATACTTTATCCATCTCTTCCATCTTCATCCTCTTTGCTTGTGCGTCCCTTACTGCTCTTCCAGTTTGTTGATAAGCTTCCTCATATACGTCTTCAGCTCTCGCCCTCTTGGTAGCTTCTTCATTCAGCTTTTTCTTCAGTTCCACGACCATCTCGATCAGTTGTTCCTTCTCTCCTTCAGTCTGCATCAGCTTCTCTTCAGCATTAGTTAGACGTTCATCTCGATCCTGGATGTCGTCGTCCTTCTGTGTCATTGCAGTCTGTTGTTCAGCTACTATCTTCTGCAACTCCTCAAGTAACAACCCCAAAATAGATCCATTCCATCCAACCTATTCTGAGTCGCCAAATACATGGTACAGAAAACAACTATAACTTTATTACAACAATTGTCGTGCAAAATACAACAACACATATGCTGTGAGTTTGGATACAAATATATACCAAATGTGACTCATGTTCCAACCGTGGACATCACCTCACAATGACACCTTACATAAAGGTATAGTCAAAAATTGTTTTAGAAATTAGAATCTTTGGGAAGTGCTCAAGGAAACCTTCGTACATGAGAGGCCATGCATCTAGGTTATGATAGATATCATATGGCCACAGAATTATCCTTGGTTTACCCAATAGACCCCAAAGAAAAACGAGAAGATTACTATCATATTCTTCCCAATGGTGAGTCTTCTCTTGACATATCATTATCTCTACTATCTCTAATTGAGAATTATACTTTAAACAAACACCAAGATTATATAGGTAGTGCTCGTATATATACTCAGCAAGTGGATGAGCACATCCCTGTCTTATGATGACACGAGGTTGTATGTCGTTAGACATCTTTTATGATAGTGGCAAACCACCCTTCCAACGTTGGGTACACCTTACCCTATTGGATTCACCAAATATAACTACTAAACGAACTTTTCTATACTGCTTCGGGAGAACATCCACAGCTAGAGACCACCGTTCTATTTCTCCGTTACCCTCGCTCGACCCAGCTACACTCTTATTACCTGAAAGGAATTGTGAAGCAAAAGGGTGAGCACAACTAGCTCAGTAAAGAATATCATGACTAAAGATAATTCAATTATCAATAGCCTTCATCAACAATAAATCAGAGATTTAGAACATATGGTAAATGATAAAAATTTCAACCATAGTTGCAGCGGAACGAGCAATCCATTAGAAGAGTTAAATAGACTATAAAGTCTATTATCTTCTCCATGTTAAAAATCCACCAACAATATTTTATCCATGTAACATCACTCAACAGTTCCTTTCCACAATCATATGAATAACTCATAATCATAATTGTGACTATAAATTTTTCTTCGCACCCAGGACGAAGAATATTTTCATCACCTGTCTTTACCTGAAACATCAAAGATCATGGTTATACCAAATCACAATTCCTGTTTATAATCATACTAACAAATCCATCTTTGCACTACGGGCCAAAGATATTCATCAACAAACCATCTTTGCACTACGGGCCAAAGATATTCAACAACAGTTCATCTTTGCACTACAGACCAAAGATATTCATCAACAGGCCATCTTTGCACTACATGCCAAAGATATTCATCAACAATTCATATTTGCACTACAGGCCAAATATATTCATATCTCAAAGAAATATATAATCATTTCAGAATTTATATAAACAATAATTATAACCATGTTGATCAATTCACCATTGCACTTAAGCTTAAGATATTCAATTATAAATTCAATGGTCATGATCATACCAGTCACAATTCAACTTTGCACTACAGGCCAAAGAGAACCCTAGTCATGATCATACCAATAATCTACCCATCTTTACACTCTAGTGAAAGAGAATTTCAACATCAGGGTTATAAAAATGTTATATATGACAATAAAATCAATATAATCAATACATAGTTTTAATCTCAAGAGTAATATTCATAACTCAACTATAATTTGGTTAGAAAAAGAAACCAATTTTTATCGTGAATAGTAACTCGTGAATAGTAACTCATGAATAGTAACTCGTGAATAGTAACTCATAAATAGTAAACTCTACACAAAAAGGTAGAAATTCCACAATAAAATCCATACCAGTATTTCGGTATAATGATATTGAAAGAATAACATTTCTTAAGCTTATAAACAATTTATTTAAATTGTTTACACTTACTAAATAATGCATTTAATCATTCAAAAATACCAAACTCATAAGATTTCATCACCAATAACCAAAACCCTCATCAAAAATCTGCATATACCTCATATATAGGATTCTCAAGCCATAAAATCCTATTTTCCAATTTTCTTACTTCACATAACATATTTAATTCATTTACTCATAACTAGACCATTTTCATGAAAAATACCAAATCCGTTCCAAAAATATTTCTTTTCTGGAATTTAGCATAATATAGTCCCATAGTGAACATATATTTTTCTCAGAATTTTTAAAAGTCATTTACTATTTTTCATATGGCCAAAATAGCCGAATATTTAGACATTTATCAAAAATTGTACTTTTGTCTAAAAATTCTGAAATTTACAGAGTATACTTCTATCATATACATGTACTCCCAATAAAAATTTCATCAATTTTGGAGTTAACCACAAGGAATTATAAGCTGTTACTTCTAAAATAGTCTTTTCTCATAAAATTCATAACTCTCAATCTATACATCCAAAAATCACCATTTTTGGACACAATCAATAAAACTCATCAAAATATTATTTCAAATTTTTCCAGAATTTTTGAAGTTCAGAAAAATTACGAAACTGAAAAACATAACAACTCTTAAAATCCCTTACTATCCCTTACTATCCCTTACAATCCCTTACTATCCCTTACAATCCCTTACTATCCCTTACCTCAAAAGAGCAGTACTTCTGATCGGTATAAGGCTGAAAGAAACTTGCACTGATGAATAGAAACTCTCAAAGTATCTAAATACTCACAAAATATGCTTCATAATATAGAGAGAGAAAGAGAGAAAGCTTATGTTTTTGGTGTGATTTTCAATTCTAACTTAGCCCTCTATTTATAGGAAAATTTTGGTAGGTTTGACCTGCAACCTGATGGCTTTACCTGCTACTATTCCCACCCACCACATTTGAAATATAATTCAGCACATTTCTTCACCAACCACAAGTGGGGCCCACCAATTCTAGAATTTTCCACCAAAATGATAAACTCCAAAAATTCAACAATTTCTGAACCAGTCATCTCGTAAAATTCATAACAAATCATACGTTCATTTTTAACGGTTCAAATTTTTGTGGCATATACTCAACTTATATATGTATAACATATCCAAAAATTACCACGATCCAACGGTCGGATTAAAAATTATAACCCCCGCAAAATATCTCAAAAACCCTGATTTTTAATACCTCCATTCCGACAAAAATACGGATAAAAATCTCAACATTAACTCCTTCATTTTTAACCACAAAAATATATCCCTCATTTATATCCACATAAAATAAATATTTTCTTATCATATGAATCAATAATTAATTATTCACAAATAATATTACAGAATCACATTTATGACAACCAGGCCGTTCCCAGGAAAGAGGGGGCTTTCCAATAAGAATTTTTTCTTACTGGCGCGCAATTAGATGACCAAACCTCTCCTTAGACAGAACTTTCTAGTCATTGCCAATAATGTTATCTAATAATATTATTCAAATAATATGAATTATTGATCTGATAATGGAAAATACTGTGCAGCAACAATTATTGAAACAACAATAATATAAAATATCAACGCAACAATTATTGAATCAATAAAATAAAATATTGAACAGTAACTACTGTAACAATTATTGAGTAGTGCCTTCTTACGTAAGAATCAATAATTTCAAAAATACTATGCAATACCGTGTGCTACTGTGCAATAACGCGTATTACTGTATTTTAACCACCGGGTATTCCAACAGTGTTAACGGTAACAACTACGCCGTTATTTGTAAAAACTCAAATTTGTCATTTTCCTTCACCCGACAGTTATTCGTTATGGGGCCCACAAATAGCTGCGCCGTCGTACGAATATTCTCCGACAGAAAGAATATTCCACGACCAAACGAATATTCCCCGACAACAATGATTATTTTATAACCACTTGCTTATTTTGAAAAAAAAATTCATATTTCACCCATAACTTTAAAATTTTATCAATTTAACCATTTACTGAATAGAAAAATTGAATACTTTTATTTCATAAAATTCGGGGTCTTACAATCTCCCCTCCTTATGAAATTTCGTCCCCGAAATTTACGTACCTGGTATTTCAAAGAGTTGAGAATACTTGCTTTCATTTCAGATTCCATCTTCCTTATCATCATGATTTCTCCATTGCTCATCTCCTGTATTTCAGATATCATTCTAGAATACAGCTTCAAAACAAGGGTTAATTTAACAAATTAACATATCACATAATATCCCGATATTATGACTGACCAACAAATAAGCTTAGGTAGGACACACTAGCGAAGGATTTACTCATCTCTCCCCTCCTAGTTATATTTCCCGATCTCCGCCAGAGATCATATCCCAAGCTCTGATACCAAATGTAACTCTGGACACCAACCTATGTCAGCACCTTACATTGATACCTATCAGTTTGCCACCGCAGAACGGCGTCCCCTACGGAGAGTCTGGCTTCGGTGCATCCCCCATCAACAGGAAGTCACCAGCGAGAGGCTCGGGGCTCTTTACTTATAGCTCTGATACCAAATGTAACGACCCCAAAATAGGTCCATTCCATCCAACCTATTCTGAGTCGCCAAATACATGGTACAGAAAACAACTATAACTTTATTACAACAATTGTCGTGCAAAATACAACAACACATATGCTGTGAGTTTGGATACAAATATATACCAAATGTGACTCATGTTCCAACCGTGGACATCACCTCACAATGACACCTTACATAAAGGTATAGTCAAAAACTGTTTTAGAAATTAGAATCTTTGGGAAGTGCTCAAGGAAACCTTCGTACATGGGAGGCCATGCATCTAGGTTATGATAGATATCATATGGCCACAGAATTATCCTTGGTTGACCCAATAGACCCCAAAGAAAAACGAGAAGATTACTATCATATTCTTCCCAATGGTGAGTCTTCTCTTGACATATCATTATCTCTACTGTCTCTAATTGAGAATTATACTTTAAACAAACACCAAGATTATATAGGTAGTGCTCGTATATATACTCAGCAAGTGGATGAGCACATCCCTGTCTTATGATGACACGAGGTTGTATGTCGTTAGACATCTTGTATGATAGTGGCAAACCACCCTTCCAACGTTGGGTACACCTTACCCTATTGGATTCACCAAATATAACTACTAAATGAACTTTTCTATACTGCTTCGGGAGAACATCCACAGCTAGAGACCACCGTTCTATTTCCCGTTACCCTCGCTCGACCCAGCTACACTCTTATTACCTGAAAGGAATTGTGAAGCAAAAGGGTGAGCACAACTAGCTCAGTAAAGAATATCATGACTAAAGATAATTCAATTATCAATAGCCTTCATCAACAATAAATCAGAGATTTAGAACATATGGTAAATGATAAAAATTTCAACCATAGTTGCAGCGGAACGAGCAATCCATTAGAAGAGTCAAATAGACTATAAAGTCTATTATCTTCTCCATGTTAAAAATCCACCAACAATATTTTATCCATGTAACATCACTCAACAGTTCCTTTCCACAATCATATGAATAACTCATAATCATAATTGTGACTATAAATTTTTCTTCGCACCCAGGACGAAGAATATTTTCATCACCTGTCTTTACCTGAAACATCAAAGATCATGGTTATACCAAATCACAATTCCTGTTTATAATCATACTAACAAATCCATCTTTGCACTACGGGCCAAAGATATTCATCAACAAACCATCTTTGCACTACGGGCCAAAGATATTCAACAACAGTTCATCTTTGCACTACAGGCCAAAGATATTCATCAACAGGCCATCTTTGCACTACATGCCAAAGATATTCATCAACAATTCATATTTGCACTACAGGCCAAATATATTCATATCTCAAAGAAATATATAATCATTTCAGAATTTATATAAACAATAATTATAACCATGTTGATCAATTCACCTTTGCACTTAAGCTTAAGATATTCAATTATAAATTCAATGGTCATGATCATACCAGTCACAATTCAACTTTGCACTACAGGCCAAAGAGAACCCTAGTCATGATCATACCAATAATCTACCCATCTTTACACTCTAGTGAAAGAGAATTTCAACATCAGGGTTATAAAAATGTTATATATGATAATAAAATCAATATAATCAATACATAGTTTTAATCTCAAGAGTAATATTCATAACTCAACTATAATTTGGTTAGAAAAAGAAACCAATTTTTATCGTGAATAGTAACTCGTGAATAGTAACTCATGAATAGTAACTCGTGAATAGTAACTCATAAATAGTAAACTCTACACAAAAAGGTAGAAATTCCACAATAAAATCCATACCAATATTTCGGTATAATGATATTGAAAGAATAACATTTCTTAAGCTTATAAACAATTTATTTAAATTGTTTACACTTTACTAAATAATGCATTTAATCATCAAAAATACCAAACTCATAAGATTTCATCACCAATAACCAAAACCCTCATCAAAAATCTGCATATACCTCATATAGGATTCTCAAGCCATAAAATCCTATTTTCCAATTTTCTTACTTCACATAACATATTTAATTCATTTACTCATAACTAGTCCATTTTCATGAAAAATACCAAATCCGTTCCAAAAATATTTCTTTTCTGGAATTTAGCATAATATAGTCCCATAGTGAACATATATTTTTCTCAGAATTTTTAAAAGTCATTTACTATTTTTCATATGGCCAAAATAGCCGAATATTTAGACATTTATCAAAAATTGTACTTTTGTCTAAAAATTCTGAAATTTACAGAGTATACTTCTATCATATACATGTACTCCCAATAAAAATTTCATCAATTTTGGAGTTAACCACAAGGAATTATAAGCTGTTACTTCTAAAATAGTCTTTTCTCATAAAATTCATAACTCTCAATCTATACATCCAAAAATCACCATTTTTGGACACAATCAATAAAACTCATCAAAATATCATTTCAAATTTTTCCAGAATTTTTGAAGTTCAAAAAAATTACGAAACTGAAAAACATAACAACTCTTAAAATCTCTTACTATCCCTTACTATCCCTTACAATCCCTTACTATCCCTTACAATCCCTTACTATCCCTTACCTCAAAAGAGCAGTACTTCTGATCGGTATAAGGCTGAAAGAAACTTGCACTGATGAATAGAAACTCTCAAAGTATCTAAATACTCACAAAATATGCTTCATAATATAGAGAGAGAAAGAGAGAAAGCTTATGTTTTTGGTGTGATTTTCAATTCTAACTTAGCCCTCTATTTATAGGAAAATTTTGGTAGGTTTGACCTGCAACCTGATGGCTTTACCTGCTACTATTCCCACCCACCACATTTGAAATATAATTCAGCACATTTCTTCACCAACCACAAGTGGGGCCCACCAATTCTAGAATTTTCCACCAAAATGATAAACTCCAAAAATTCAACAATTTCTGAACCAGTCATCTCGTAAAATTCATAACAAATCATACGTTCATTTTTAACGGTTCAAAATTTGTGGGCATATACTCAACTTATATATGTATAACATATCCAAAAATTACCACGATCCAACGGTCGGATTAAAAATTATAACCCCCGTAAAATATCTCAAAAACCCTGATTTTTAATACCTCCATTCCGACAAAAATACGGATAAAAATCTCAACATTAACTCCTTCATTTTTTAACCACAAAAATATATCCCTCATTTATATCCACATAAAATAAATATTTTCTTATCATATGAATCAATAATTAATTATTCACAAATAATATTACAGAATCACATTTATGACAACCAGGCCGTTCCCAGGAAAAAGGGGGCTTTCCAATAAGAATTTTTTCTTACTGGTGCGCAATTAGATGACCAAACCTCTCCTTAGACAGAACTTTCTAGTCATTGCCAATAATGTTATCTAATAATATTATTCAAATAATATGAATTATTGATCTGATAATAGAAAATACTGTGCAGCAACAATTATTGAAACAACAATAATATAAAATATCAACGCAACAATTATTGAATCAATAAAATAAAATATTGAACAGTAACTACTGTAACAATTATTGAGTAGTGCCTTCTTACGTAAGAATCAGTAATTTCAAAAATACTATGCAATACGTGTGCTACTGTGCAATAACGCGTATTACTGTATTTTAACCACCGGGTATTCCAACAGTGTTAACGGTAACAACTACGCCGTTATTTGTAAAAACTCAAATTTGTCGTTTTCCTTCACCCGACAGTTATTCGTTATGGGGCCCACAAATAGCTGCGCCGTCGTACGAATATTCTCAGACAGAAAGAATATTCCACGACCAAACGAATATTCCCCGACAACAATGATTATTTTATAACCACTTGCTTATTTTGAAAAAAAAATTCATATTTCACCCATAACTTTAAAATTTTATCAATTTAACCATTTACTGAATAGAAAAATTGAATACTTTTATTTCATAAAATTCGGGGTCTTACACCTCAACTGTGTCCTGAAGTTCCACGTTACGGTCGTAGACCTCATCATACATACGAGCATCCATCGAGGTTAGTGGAGTCTCCTCCTCCTCGTCCTCGTTATCTTCATCCTCCTGTGGCAACTCCACGGGATCCTCCTTATCCGCCTCCACATCACCATCCTCATCTTCAACCACTGTGACCAACGGGGTTGACTCCCGTGGCAGTAGTTGTTCCCAAACTACTTGAATGTCGCAAGGCTCCTCCTCTATAGGCATTTGAGGTTCCTCCTCCCTAGCCTGACTGGATTCTCCGACATTAGTCAATCTGACAACAAAATTTTAAATTTTTAGTTATTAATCATTCTACTCGACACTCGCGAGCACATAAGTTATAAACACATAAACACATAAGTGTTTTATTACCTCTTCCTTAAAAAACTCGATAAGAGTTATCTCCACAATCTTTTCAAAGGTTACTTCCTAAGACTTTTCCCCCCACCTAAGGTTCATAATCTAAAGCTTTGATACCAACCTGTGACACCCCCAAATCTCGGTACTTTATTACCTCAAGAATTGGAGTTCGCGTAATCAAAACATTCATTTATAACTACCCAATCATAAATAAAATTGGATAATAAACCTGCCCATACAAGAATTACATAAAATAATATCTCCCAGGTTATCTAACCTTTACATACAATCATTCATGCGAAAAATTTAAATAAACTTCATTACATTCTTTAAACCAAAGCCTGATAATAAAACTATCAAAACTATTACAAGTCTTCAGTACTTGTTCGTCTTTCCCTTTCCTTTACTGGTGCTAGGTACGTCACCCTTTCCATCTTTATCTGTAAGGATTTTACAAGCAAGAGTGAGCAAACAAGGTTCACTTGAAATAACAATGAATAACTTTTACATTCTCTGCCCATTCAAGGGCTCAATAGAACTGAATAATAAGTTCTATTAACATCTTAAACATTCCTTGCCCATTCAGGGGCTCAATAGAACTGAACAATAAGTTCTAATAATACTTTTGTAACGACCCCAAAACAGGTCCATTCCACCCAACCCATTCTGAGTCGTCAAATACATGGTACAGAAAACAACTACAACTTTATTACAACAATTGTCGTGCAAAATACAACAACACATATGCTGTGAGTTTGGATACAAATATATACCAAATGTGACTCATGTTCCAACCGTGGACATCACCTCACAATAACACCTTACATAAAGGTATAGTCAAAAACTGTTTTGGAAATTAGAATATTTGGGAAGTGCTTAAGGAAACCTTCGTACATGGGAGGCCATGCTTCTAGGTTATGATAGATATCATATGGCCACAGAATTATCCTTGGTTGACCCAATAGACCCCAAAGAAAAACGAGAAGATTACTATCATATTCTTCCCAATGGTGAGTCTTCTCTTGACTTATCATTATCTCAACTGTCTCTAATTGAGAATTATACTTCAAACAAACACCAAGATTATATAGGTAGTGCTCGTAAAGATACTCAGCAAGTGGATGAGCACAACCCTGTCTTATGATGACACGAGGTTGTATGTCATTAGACATCTTGTATGATAGTGACAAAACACCCTTCCAACGTTGGGTTCGCCTCACCCTATTTTCTTCACCAAATATAACTACTAAATGATGACCACCGTTCTATTCCCTTATTACCCCCACTCGACCCAGCTACACTCTTATTACCTGAAAGGAATTGTGAAGCAAAAGGGTGAGCACAACTAGCTCAGTAAAGAATATCATGACTAAAGATAATTAAATTATCAATAGCCTTCATCAATAATAAATCAGAGATTTAGAACATATGGTAAATGATAAAATTTCAACCATAGTTGCAGCGGAATGAGCAATCCATTAGAAGAGTCAAATAGACTATAAAGTCTATTATCTTCTCCATGTTAAAAATCAACCAACAATATTTTATCCATGTAACATCACTCAACAGTTCCTTTCCACAATCATATGAATAACTCATAATCATAATTGTGACTATAAATTTTTCTTCACACCCAGGACGAAGAATATTTTTATCACCTGTCTTTACCTGAAACATCAAAGATCATGGTTACACCAAATCACAGTTCCTGTTTATAATCATACTAACAAATTCATCTTTGCACTACGGGCCAAAGATATTCATCAACAAACCATCTTTGCACTACAGGCCAAAGATATTCAACAACAGTTCATCTTTGCACTACAGGCCAAAGATATTCATCAACAGGCCATCTTTGCACTACATGCCAAAGATATTCATCAACAATTCATATTTGCACTACAGGCCAAATATATTCATATCTCAAAGAAATATATAATCATTTCAGAATTTATATAAACAATAATTATAACCATGTTGATCAATTCACCATTGCACTTAAGCTTAAGATATTCAATTATAAATTCAATGGTCATGATCATACCAGTCACAATTCAACTTTGCACTACAGGCCAAAGAGAACCCTAGTCATGATCATACCAATAATCTATCCATCTTTACACTCCAGTGAAAGAGAATTTCAACATCAGGGTTATAAAAATGTTATATATGATGATAAAAATAATATGATCAACATATAGTTTTAATCTCAAGAGTAATATTCGTAACTCATGAATAGTAACCCCGACACAAAAGATAGAAATTCTACAATAAAATTCATACCAATATTTCGGTATAATGATATTGAAAGAATAACATTACTTAAATTTATAAACAATTTATTTTAATTGTTTACACTTTACTAATTAATGCATTTAATCATCATAAAATGCCAACTCTTACAATTTCATCATCAATAACCAAAACCCTCATCAAAAATCTGCATATACCTCATATAGGATTTTCAAGCCATAAAATCCTATTTTTCAATTTTCTTTCTTCACAAAACATATTTAATTCATTTACTCATAACTAGACCATTTTTATGAAAAATACCAAATCAGTTCCATAAATATTTCTTTTCTGGGATTTAGCATAATATAGTCCCATAGTGAACATATATTTTTCTCAGAATTTTTAAAAGTCATTTACTATTTTTCATATGGCCAAAATAGCCGAATATTTAGACATTTATCAAAAATTGTACTTTTGTCTAAAAATTCTGAAATACTTCTATCATATACATGTACTCCCAATAAAAATTTCATCAATTTTGGAGTTAACCACAAGGAATTATAAGCTGTTACTTTTAAAATAGTCTTTTCTCATAAAATTCATAACTCTCAATCTATACATCCAAAAATCACCATTTTTGGACACAATCAAGAAAACTCATCAAAATATCATTTCAAATTTTTCCAGAATTTTTGAAGATCAGAAAAATTACGAAACTGAAAATCATAACAACCCTTAAAATCCCTTACCATCCCTTACTATCCCTTACTATCCCTTACCTCAAAAGAGCAGTACTTCTGACTGGATATCGGATATGATGCTGAAGGAAACTTGCACTGATGAATAGCAACTCACCAAGTATCTAAAAACTCACAAAATATGCTTCATAATATAGAGAGAGAAAGAGAGAAAGCTTATGTTTCTGGTGTGATTTTCAATTCTAACTTAGCCCTCTATTTATAGGAAAATTTTGGTAGGTTTGACCTGCAACCTGATGGCTTTACCTGCTACTATTTCCACCCACCACATTTGAAATATAATTCAGCACATTTCTTCACCAACCACAAGTGGGGCCCACCAATTCTAGAATTTTCCACTAAAAATGATTTATAACCTGATTTCCGAATCAGCCACCTCTTAAAATTCATAACAAATCATACGTTCATTTTTAACGGTTCAAAATTTATGGACATATACTCAACTTATATATGTATAACATATCCAAAAATTACCACGATCCAACGGTCGGATTAAAAATTATAACACCCGCAATATTTCTCAAAAAACCCTGATTTTTAATACCTCCATTCCGACAAAAATACGGATAAAAATCTCAACATTAACTCCTTCATTTTTAACCACAAAAATATATCCCTCATTTATATCCACATAAAATAAATATTTCCTTATAATATGAATCAATAATTAATTATTCACAAATAATATTACAGAATCACATTTATGACAACCAGGCCGTTCTCAGGAAAGAGGGGGCTTTCCAATAAGGATTTCTCCTTACTAGCGCGCAATTAGATGACCAAACCTCTCCTTAGACAGAACTTTCTAGTCATTGCCAATAATGCTATCTAATAATATTATTTAAATAATATGAATTATTGATCTGATAATAGAAAATACTGTGCAGCAACAATTATTGAAACAACAATAATATAAAATTTCAACGTAGCAATTATTGAATCAATAAAATAAAATATTGAACAGTAATTACTGTAACAATTATTGAGTAGTGCCTTCTTACGTAAGAATCAATAATTTTAAAAATACTGTGCAATACCGTGTGCTACTGTGCAATAACGCGTATTACTGTATTTTAATCACCGGGTATTCCAACAGTGTTAACAGTAACAACTACGTCGTTATTTGTAAAAACTCAAATTTGTCATTTTCTTCACCCGACAGTTATTCGTTATGGGGCCCACAAATGGCTGCGCCGTCGTACGAATATTCCCCGACAGAAAGAATATTTCACGACCAAACGAATATTCCCCGACAACAATGATTATTTTATAACCACTTGCTTATTTTGAAAAAATTCATATTTCACCCATAACTTTAAACTTTTATCAATTTAACCATTTACTGAATAGTAATTATAAGAAAAATTGAATACTTTTATTTCATAAAATTCGGGGTCTTACAATCTCCCCTCCTTATGAAATTTCGTCCCCGAAATTTACGTACCTGGTATTTCAAAGAGTTGAGAATACCTTCCTTTCATTTCAATTTCCATCTTCTCTGTCATCATAATTTCTCCATTGCTCATCTCCTGTATTTCAAATATCATTCTAGAATACAGCTTCAAAACAAGGGTTAATTTAATAAATTAACATATCACATAATATCCCGATATTATGACTGACCAACAAATAAGCTTAGGTAGGACACACTAGCGAAGGATTTACTCATCTCTCCCCTCCTAGTTTTATTCCCCGATCTCCGTCAGAGATCATATCCCTAAGCTCTGATACCACATGTAACGACCCCAAAACAGGTCCATTCCACCCAACCCATTCTGAGTCGTCAAATACATGGTACAGAAAACAACTACAACTTTATTACAACAATTGTCGTGCAAAATACAACAACACATATGCTGTGAGTTTGGATACAAATATATACCAAATGTGACTCATGTTCCAACCGTGGACATCACCTCACAATAACACCTTACATAAAGGTATAGTCAAAAACTGTTTTGGAAATTAGAATATTTGGGAAGTGCTTAAGGAAACCTTCGTACATGGGAGGCCATGCTTCTAGGTTATGATAGATATCATATGGCCACAGAATTATCCTTGGTTGACCCAATAGACCCCAAAGAAAAACGAGAAGATTACTATCATATTCTTCCCAATGGTGAGTCTTCTCTTGACTTATCATTATCTCAACTGTCTCTAATTGAGAATTATACTTTAAACAAACACCAAGATTATATAGGTAGTGCTCGTAAAGATACTCAGCAAGTGGATGAGCACAACCCTGTCTTATGATGACACGAGGTTGTATGTCATTAGACATCTTGTATGATAGTGACAAAACACCCTTCCAACGTTGGGTTCGCCTCACCCTATTTTCTTCACCAAATATAACTACTAAATGATGACCACCGTTCTATTCCCTTATTACCCCCGCTCGACCCAGCTACACTCTTATTACCTGAAAGGAATTGTGAAGCAAAAGGGTGAGCACAACTAGCTCAGTAAAGAATATCATGACTAAAGATAATTAAATTATCAATAGCCTTCATCAATAATAAATCAGAGATTTAGAACATATGGTAAATGATAAAATTTCAACCATAGTTGCAGCGGAATGAGCAATCCATTAGAAGAGTCAAATAGACTATAAAGTCTATTATCTTCTCCATGTTAAAAATCAACCAACAATATTTTATCCATGTAACATCACTCAACAGTTCCTTTCCACAATCATATGAATAACTCATAATCATAATTGTGACTATAAATTTTTCTTCACACCCAGGACGAAGAATATTTTTATCACATGTCTTTACCTGAAACATCAAAGATCATGGTTACACCAAATCACAGTTCCTGTTTATAATCATACTAACAAATCCATCTTTGCACTACGGGCCAAAGATATTCATCAACAAACCATCTTTGCACTACAGGCCAAAGATATTCAACAACAGTTCATCTTTGCACTACAGGCCAAAGATATTCATCAACAGGCCATCTTTGCACTACATGCCAAAGATATTCATCAACAATTCATATTTGCACTACAGGCCAAATATATTCATATCTCAAAGAAATATATAATCATTTCAGAATTTATATAAACAATAATTATAACCATGTTGATCAATTCACCATTGCACTTAAGCTTAAGATATTCAATTATAAATTCAATGGTCATGATCATACCAGTCACAATTCAACTTTGCACTACAGGCCAAAGAGAACCCTAGTCATGATCATACCAATAATCTATCCATCTTTACACTCCAGTGAAAGAGAATTTCAACATCAGGGTTATAAAAATGTTATATATGATGATAAAAATAATATGATCAACATATAGTTTTAATCTCAAGAGTAATATTCGTAACTCATGAATAGTAACCCCGACACAAAAGATAGAAATTCTACAATAAAATTCATACCAATATTTCGGTATAATGATATTGAAAGAATAACATTACTTAAATTTATAAACAATTTATTTTAATTGTTTACACTTTACTAATTAATGCATTTAATCATCATAAAATGCCAACTCTTACAATTTCATCATCAATAACCAAAACCCTCATCAAAAATCTGCATATACCTCATATAGGATTTTCAAGCCATAAAATCCTATTTTTCAATTTTCTTTCTTCACAAAACATATTTAATTCATTTACTCATAACTAGACCATTTTTATGAAAAATACCAAATCAGTTCCATAAATATTTCTTTTCTGGGATTTAGCATAATATAGTCCCATAGTGAACATATATTTTTCTCAGAATTTTTAAAAGTCATTTACTATTTTTCATATGGCCAAAATAGCCGAATATTTAGACATTTATCAAAAATTGTACTTTTGTCTAAAAATTCTGAAATACTTCTATCATATACATGTACTCCCAATAAAAATTTCATCAATTTTGGAGTTAACCACAAGGAATTATAAGCTGTTACTTTTAAAATAGTCTTTTCTCATAAAATTCATAACTCTCAATCTATACATCCAAAAATCACCATTTTTGGACACAATCAAGAAAACTCATCAAAATATCATTTCAAATTTTTCCAGAATTTTTGAAGATCAGAAAAATTACGAAACTGAAAATCATAACAACCCTTAAAATCCCTTACCATCCCTTACTATCCCTTACTATCCCTTACCTCAAAAGAGCAGTACTTCTGACTGGATATCGGATATGATGCTGAAGGAAACTTGCACTGATGAATAGCAACTCACCAAGTATCTAAAAACTCACAAAATATGCTTCATAATATAGAGAGAGAAAGAGAGAAAGCTTATGTTTCTGGTGTGATTTTCAATTCTAACTTAGCCCTCTATTTATAGGAAAATTTTGGTAGGTTTGACCTGCAACCTGATGGCTTTACCTGCTACTATTTCCACCCACCACATTTAAAATATAATTCAGCACATTTCTTCACCAACCACAAGTGGGGCCCACCAATTCTAGAATTTTCCACTAAAAATGATTTATAACCTGATTTCCGAATCAGCCACCTCTTAAAATTCATAACAAATCATACGTTCATTTTTAACGGTTCAAAATTTATGGACATATACTCAACTTATATATGTATAACATATCCAAAAATTACCACGATCCAACGGTCGGATTAAAAATTATAACACCCGCAATATTTCTCAAAAAACCCTGATTTTTAATACCTCCATTCCGACAAAAATACGGATAAAAATCTCAACATTAACTCCTTCATTTTTAACCACAAAAATATATCCCTCATTTATATCCACATAAAATAAATATTTCCTTATCATATGAATCAATAATTAATTATTCACAAATAATATTACAGAATCACATTTATGACAACCAGGCCGTTCTCAGGAAAGAGGGGGCTTTCCAATAAGGATTTCTCTTACTAGCGCGCAATTAGATGACCAAACCTCTCATTAGACAGAACTTTCTAGTCATTGCCAATAATGCTATCTAATAATATTATTTAAATAATATGAATTATTGATCTGATAATAGAAAATACTGTGCAGCAACAATTATTAAAACAACAATAATATAAAATTTCAACGTAGCAATTATTGAATCAATAAAATAAAATATTGAACAGTAATTACTGTAACAATTATTGAGTAGTGCCTTCTTACGTAAGAATCAATAATTTTAAAAATACTGTGCAATACCGTGTGCTACTGTGCAATAACGCGTATTACTGTATTTTAATCACCGGGTATTCCAACAGGGTTAACAGTAACAACTACGTCGTTATTTGTAAAAACTCAAATTTGTCATTTTCTTCACCCGACAGTTATTCGTTATGGGGCCCACAAATGGCTGCGCCGTCGTACGAATATTCCCCGACAGAAAGAATATTTCACGACCAAACGAATATTCCCCGACAACAATGATTATTTTATAACCACTTGCTTATTTTGAAAAAATTCATATTTCATCCATAACTTTAAACTTTTATCAATTTAACCATTTACTGAATAGTAATTATAAGAAAAATTGAATACTTTTATTTCATAAAATTCGGGGTCTTACAACTTTAAACATTCACTGAGGGTCTAATGACCACGAACCTTGTCAACAGTTATAAGTAATCTTTCAACTTAAACTTTTACGGTCATACGACCATAATGACTTTAAGGTACTTAGAGGGATCAACCCTTCTTACATGTATTGTATACAAACATTTCAGCGTAAAGTACAAAACTAAGCGTAACCCCTATAAATAGGGTTGTTCATCTCAGTATTTTGAGTACAAGTCCGTCCCAAAGAAAGTTTGGTTTGGATACACTTCAAGATAATTTGGAGTTCAACGGACATCAACTAAGGATTAGTTGAATAAAAGATAATAACACTATGTTATTGAATAATCATAACTAAATAAGTATTTTGTTCTAAGTTCATGCTTTAGGGATAATCTAATAGCATAACTATTGAATAACACATCATACCTTGCTTTGAATAACATTAAGCTAAGGTTACATCTTAGAATTTAATGTCAAGCATGCACAACAAATATTAGCTTGAATGATAAACTAAAGGTACTTGCATGCTAATATAACAAGTTTAGAGTTAAGAAAACTTGCATAATCATAATAACTATCTCAACGAAAGTGCAGAGATGAGAAACTTGTATCATCATGAATAACTGAATACAATGAAGTTGCTTAATGGAAATACTTTACTCAATAAAGTATAGCACATGAATTTTGCATAACGAAGCGTTAGAATTAGAAAACTTGCTTAAGTATAACATAACAGTGAAAAGCAACCTTGCTGAATAATAAAGTAACAAAGGTTAGGGAACTTGCCTCGTGCGTAGGTTAAACAATTACTATTCCCCCAAGTCCTACACATACCATATGTATTGACAATACACATTAGTTACACTAACATTACCTTTATGAGTTACTTTATTACTCTTAGTATAGCTACTAACTAAGTTTAAGTCTAAACAACATCACATCTTTTCATGAACATTACTTTTTAGCTTTATTACAACTACTTAAATGATCATGTTATTGCACCATATTCACATTAACAACTTGATACAACATTCTATTACATGTCTAATATGTTATCATTAAGTTATACTAATACCCAAAGGGTTACACTTGCATTCGTGCATCCCGATGCCCTCCGATTGGCTCCAAATACACAACAGTCCTAAAGATGGCCATTTTGACTACTGTTACAGACCTCAAATTAAAAAACTTAAAGAATGAAAGTTGTAGGTCTACTCCTCCTCTTTCCGAATCATCTTGAATTACCCCAATCGGAGTTTGTATGAAAACGTTATGGCCGTTTTACTACAGTAGGTCAAAACTGCCCAACTCGGACACTTTTCCGGCGCCGGGGCGCGAGTACCAGCGCTGGGGCGCGAGCTACAGCGCTGGGGCGTGAATTTTGACGCTGGGGCGCCGAAACTCACAGAACCAACCCAGAAAGACAAAGCAAAGCTACTGTCTAACTTATTTTTAACAGTCAATGACATCCAACAACATGTATAACTTCATAAAAATTACACATAAAAGTTATGAAGCATTTGTGTACGAATTTACACAACTAAACAACAATATCAGAGAACTAATTATTTGAAAACACTATTTTCCTTTAAAACCAAACCTTTAAAAATCAAAACTCCATTGTTGATATCTAAAGTACAGTGAACGAAATTTTCACTGTTATCAACCAAATTTGATTCCTTTGAAATACAAGTATACCAACATCTAACAAAGTAACATGTATAGTTCAATTAACATATACAAGGTTCAATTCGCGTATTAGTTCACAATTTTTATATAATCTGTAAGACCCCGAATTTTATGAAATAAAAGTATTCAATTTTTCTTATAATTACTATTCAGTAAATGGTTAAATTGATAAATGTTAAAGTTAAGGGTGATATATGATTTTTTTTCAAAATACACAAGTGGTTATAAAATAATCATTGTTGTCGGGGAATATTCGTTTGGTCGTGGAATATTCTTTCTGTCGGGGAATATTCGTACGACGGTACAGCTATTTGTGGTCCCCATAACGAATAACTGTCGGGTGAAGAAAATGACAAATTTGAGTTTTTACAAATAACGACGTAGTTGTTACTGTTAATACTGTTGAAATACCCGGTGGTTAAAATACAGTAATACGCGTTATTGCACAGTAGCACACGGTATTGCACAGTATTTTTGAAATTATTGATTCTTACGTAAGAAGGCACTACTCAATAATTATTACAGTAGTTACTGTTCAATATTTTATTTTATTGATTCAATAATTGTTGCGTTGATATTTTATATTATTGTTGTTTCAATAATTGTTGTTGCACAGTATTTTCCTTTATCAGATCAATAATTCATATTATTTGAATAATATTATTAGATAACATTATTGTCAATGTCTAGAAAGTTCTGTCTAAGGAGAGGTTTGGTCATCTAATTGCGCGCCAGTAAGGAAAAATTCTTATTGAAAAGCCCCCTCTTTCCTGGGAACGGCCTGGTTGTCATAAATGTGATTCTGTAATATTATTTGTGAATAATTAATTATTGATTCATATGATAAGGAAATATTTATTTTATGTGGATATAAATGAGGGATATATTTTTGTGGTTAAAAAATGAAGGAGTTAATGTTGAGGTTTTTATCCGTATTTTTGTGGGAATGGAGGTATTAAAAATCTGGGTTTTTGAGATATTTTGCGGGGGTTATAATTTTTAATCCGACCGTTGGATCGTGGTAATTTTTGGATATGTTATACATATATAAGTTGAGTATATGCCCACAAATTTTGAACCGTTAAAAATGAACGTATGATTTATTATGAATTTTACGAGATGACTGGTTCAGAAATTGTTGAATTTTCGGAGTTTATCATTTTGGTGGAAAATTCTAGAATTGGTGGGCCCCACTTGTGGTTGGTGAAGAAATGTGCTGAATTATATTTCAAATGTGGTGGGTGGGAATAGTAGCAGGTAAAGCCATCAGGTTGCAGGTCAAACCTACCAAAATTTTCCTATAAATAGAGGGCTAAGTTAGAATTGAAAATCACACCAGAAACATAAGCTTTCTCTCTTTCTCTCTCTATATTATGAAACATATTTTGTGAGTTTTTAGATACTTGGTGAGTTGCTATTCATCAGTGCAAGTTTTCTTCAGCATCATATCCGATATCCAGTCAGAAGTACTGCTCTTTTGAGGTAAGGGATTGTAAGGGATAGTAAGGGATTTTAAGGGTTGTTATGATTTTCAGTTTCGCAATTTTTCTGAACTTCAAAAATTCTAAAAAAATTTGAAATGATATTTTGATGAGTTTTCTTGATTGTGTCCAAAAATGGTGATTTTTGGATGTATAGATTGAGAGTTATGAATTTTATGAGAAAAGACTATTTTAAAAGTAACCGCTTATAATTCCTTGTGGTTAACTCCAAAATTGATGAAATTTTTATTGGGAGTACATGTGTATGATAGAAGTATACTCTGTAAATTTCAGAATTTTTGGACAAAAGTATAATTTTTGATAAATGTCTAAATATTCGGTGGTTTTGGCCATATGAAAAATAGTAAATGAGTTTTAAAAATTCTGAGAAAAATATATGTTCACTATGGGACTATATTATGCTAAATCCCAGAAAAGAAATATTTTTGGAACTGATTTGGTATTTTTCATGAAAATGGTCTAGCTATGAGTAAATGAATTAAATATGTTTTGTGAAGAAAGAAAATTGGAAAATAGGATTTTATGGCTTGAGAATCCTATATGAGGTATATGCAGATTTTTGATGAGGGTTTTGGTTATTGATGATGAAATTGTAAGAGTTGGCATTTTATGATGATTAAATGCATTAATTAGTAAAGTGTAAACAATTAAAATAAATTGTTTATAAATTTAAGTAATGTTATTCTTTCAATATCATTATACCGAAATATTGGTATGAATTTTATTATAGAATTTCTATCTTTTGTGTCGGGGTTACTATTCATGAGTTACGAATATTACTCTTGAGATTAAATCTATATGTTGATTATATTGATTTTATTATCATATATAACATTTTCATAACCCTGATGTTGAATTTCTCTTTCACTGGAGTGTAAAGATGGGTATATTATTGGTATGATCATGACTAGGGTTCTCTTTGGCCTGTAGTGCAAAGTTGAATTGTGACTGGTATGATCATGACCATTGAATTTACAATTGAATATCTTTAGCTTAAGTGTAAGGATGAATTGATTAACATGGTTATAATTATTGTTTATATAAATTCTGAAATGATTATATATTTCTTTGAGATATGAATATATTTGGCCTGTAGTGCAAATATGAATTGTTGAGGAATATCTTTGGCCTGTAGTGCAAAGATGAATTGTTGATGAATATCTTTGGCCCGTAGTGCAAAGATGATATGTTGTTGAATATCTTTGGCCAGTAGTGCAAAGATGAGCAGATGTTGAGATAAACATGACCAACTGGTGATACAAATGAATATCTTTGGCCGTAGTGCAAAGATGAAGTTATTAGTATGATTATGAACAGGAAATGTGATTTGGTGTAACCATGATCTTTGATGTTTCAGGTAAAGATAGGTGATGAAAATTATCTTCGTCCTAGATGAGAAGAGGAATTTAGAATTACAGTTATGATTATGAGTTATTCATATGATTGTGGACCAGAATTGTTGATTGATGTTACAGGGATAAAACATTGTTGGTGGATTTTTAACATGGAGAAAATAATAGACTTTATAGTCTATTTGACTCTTCTAATGGATTGCTCGTTCCGCTGCAACTATGGTTGAAATTTTTATCATTTACCATATGTTCTAAATCTCTGATTTATTATTGATGAAGGCTATTGATAATTTAATTATCTTTAGTCATGATATTCTTTACTGAGCTAGTTGTGCTCACCCTTTTGCTTCACAATTCCTTTCAGGTAATAAGAGTGTAGCTGGGTCGAGCGAGGGTAACGGGGAAATAGAACGGTGGTCTCTAGCTGTGGATGTTCTCCCGAAGCAGTATAGAAAAGTTCATTTAGTAGTTATATTTGGTGAATCCAATAGGGTAAGGTGTACCCAACGTTGGAAGGGTGGTTTACCACTATCATACAAGATGTCTAACGACATACAACCTCGTGTCATCATAAGACAGGGATGTGCTCATCCACTTGCTGAGTATATCTATGGGCACTACCTATATAATCTTGGTGTTTGTTTGAAGTATAATTCTCAATTAGAGACAGTGGAGATAATGATAAGTCAAGAGAAGACTCACCATTGGGAAGAATATGATAGTAATCTTCTCGTTTTTCTTTGGGGTCTATTGGGTCAACCAAGGATAATTCTGTGGCCATATGATATCTATCATAACCTAGACGCGTGGCCTCCCATGTACGAAGGTTTCCTTGAGCACTTCCCAAATATTCTAATTTCTAAAACAGTTTTTGACTATACCTTTATGTAAGGTGTCATTGTGAGGCGATGTCCACGATTGGAACATGAGTCACATTTGGTATATATTTGTATCCAAACTCACAGCATATGTGTTGTTGTATTTTGCACGACAATTGTTGTAATAAAGTTACAGTTGTTTTCTGTACCATGTATTTGGCGACTCAGAATAGGTTGGATGGAATGGACCTATTTTGGGGTCGTTACATTTGGTATCAGAGCTATAAGTAAAGAGCCCCGAGCCTCTCGCTGGTGACTTCCTGTTGATGGGGGATGCACCGAAGCCAGACTCTCCGTAGGGGACGCCGTTCTGCGGTGGCAAACTGATAGGTATCAATGTAAGGTGCTGACATAGGTTGGTGTCCAGAGTTACATTTGGTATCAGAGCTTGGGGATATGATCTCTGGCGGAGATCGGGGAATACAACTAGGAGGGGAGAGATGAGTAAATCCTTCGCTAGTGTGTCCTACCTAAGCTTATTTGTTGGTCAGTCATAATATCGGGATATTATGTGATATGTTAATTTGTTAAATTAACACTTGTTTTGAAGCTGTATTCTAGAATGTTATTTGAAATACAGGAGATGAGCAGTGGAGAAATTATGATGACAGAGAAGATGGAATTTGAAATGAAAGGAAGGTATTCTCAACTCTTTGAAATACCAGGTACGTAAATTTCGGGGACGAAATTTCATAAGGAGGGGAGATTGTAAGACCCCGAATTTTATGAAATAAAAGTATTCAATTTTTCTTATAATTACTATTCAGTAAATGGTTAAATTGATAAATGTTAAAGTTAAGGGTGATATATGATTTTTTTTCAAAATACACAAGTGGTTATAAAATAATCATTGTTGTCGGGGAATATTCGTTTGGTCGTGGAATATTCTTTCTGTCGGGAAATATTCGTACGACGGCGCAGCTATTTGTGGGCCCCATAACGAATAACTGTCGGGTGAAGAAAACGACAAATTTGAGTTTTTACAAATAACGGCGTAGTTGTTACCGTTAACACTGTTGAAATACCCGGTGGTTAAAATACAGTAATACGCGTTATTGCACAGTAGCACACGGTATTGCACAGTATTTTTGAAATTATTGATTCTTACGTAAGAAGGCACTACTCAATAATTGTTACAGTAATTACTGTTCAATATTTTATTTTATTGATTCAATAATTGTTGCGTTGATATTTTATATTATTGTTGTTTCAATAATTGTTGCTGCACAGTATTTTCCTTTATCAGATCAATAATTCATATTATTTGAATAATATTATTAGATAACATTATTGGCAATGTCTAGAAAGTTCTGTCTAAGGAGAGGTTTGGTCATCTAATTGCGCGCCAGTAAGGAGAAATTCTTATTGGAAAGCCCCCTCTTTCCTGGGAACGGCCTGGTTGTCATAAATGTGATTCTGTAATATTATTTGTGAATAATTAATTATTGATTCATATGATAAGGAAATATTTATTTTATGTGGATATAAATGAGGGATATATTTTTGTGGTTAAAAATGAAGGAGTTAATGTTGAGGTTTTTATCCGTATTTTTGTCGGAATGGAGGTATTAAAAATCAGGGTTTTTGAGATATTTTGCGGGGGTTATAATTTTTAATCCGACCGTTGGATCGTGGTAATTTTTGGATATGTTATACATATATAAGTTGAGTATATGCCCACAAATTTTGAACCGTTAAAAATGAACGTATGATTTATTATGAATTTTACGAGATGACTGGTTCAGAAATTGTTGAATTTTCGGAGTTTATCATTTTGGTGGAAAATTCTAGAATTGGTGGGCCCCACTTGTGGTTGGTGAAGAAATGTGCTGAATTATATTTCAAATGTGGTGGGTGGGAATAGTAGCAGGTAAAGCCATCAGGTTGCAGGTCAAACCTACCAAAATTTTCCTATAAATAGAGGGCTAAGTTAGAATTGAAAATCACACCAGAAACATAAGCTTTCTCTCTTTCTCTCTCTATATTATGAAGCATATTTTGTGAGTTTTTAGATACTTGGTGAGTTGCTATTCATCAGTGCAAGTTTTCTTCAGCATCATATCCGATATCCAGTCAGAAGTACTGCTCTTTTGAGGTAAGGGATTGTAAGGGATAGTAAGGGATTTTAAGGGTTGTTATGATTTTCAGTTTCGTAATTTTTCTGAACTTCAAAAATTCTGGAAAAATTTGAAATGATATTTTGATGAGTTTTCTTGATTGTGTCCAAAAATGGTGATTTTTGGATGTATAGATTGAGAGTTATGAATTTTATGAGAAAAGACTATTTTAAAAGTAACCGCTTATAATTCCTTGTGGTTAACTCCAAAATTGATGAAATTTTTATTGGGAGTACATGTATATGATAGAAGTATACTCTGTAAATTTCAGAATTTTTAGACAAAAGTACAATTTTTGATAAATGTCTAAATATTCGGCTATTTTGGCCATATGAAAAATAGTAAATGACTTTTAAAAATTCTGAGAAAAATATATGTTCACTATGGGACTATATTATGCTAAATCCCAGAAAAGAAATATTTTTGGAACTGATTTGGTATTTTTCATGAAAATGGTCTAGTTATGAGTAAATGAATTAAATATGTTTTGTGAAGAAAGAAAATTAGAAAATAGGATTTTATGGCTTGAGAATCCTATATGAGGTATATGCAGATTTTTGATGAGGGTTTTGGTTATTGATGATGAAATTGTAAGAGTTGGCATTTTATGATGATTAAATGCATTAATTAGTAAAGTGTAAACAATTAAAATAAATTGTTTATAAATTTAAGTAATGTTATTCTTTCAATATCATTATACCGAAATATTGGTATGAATTTTATTGTAGAATTTCTATCTTTTGTGTCGGGGTTACTATTCATGAGTTACGAATATTACTCTTGAGATTAAATCTATATGTTGATTATATTATTTTATTATCATATATAACATTTTTATAACCCTGATGTTGAAATTCTCTTTCACTGGAGTGTAAAGATGGGTAGATTATTGGTATGATCATGACTAGGGTTCTCTTTGGCCTGTAGTGCAAAGTTGAATTGTGACTGGTATGATCATGACCATTGAATTTATAATTGAATATCTTTAGCTTAAGTGCAAAGGTGAATTGATCAACATGGTTATAATTATTGTTTATATAAATTCTGAAATGATTATATATTTCTTTGAGATATGAATATATTTGGCCTGTAGTGCAAATATGAATTGTTGATGAATATCTTTGGCCTGTAGTGCAAAGATGAATTGTTGATGAATATCTTTGGCCCGTAGTGCAAAGATGAATGTTGTTGAATATCTTTGGCCAGTAGTGCAAAGATGAACAGATGTTGAGATAAACATGACCAACTGGTGATACAAATGAATATCTTTGGCCGTAGTGCAAAGATGAAGTTATTAGTATGATTATGAACAGGAAATGTGATTTGGTATAACCATGATCTTTGATGTTTCAGGTAAAGATAGGTGATGAAAATTATCTTCGTCCTGGATGAGAAGAGGAATTTAGAATCACAATTATGATTATGAGTTATTCATATGATTGTGGACCAGAATTGTTGATTGATGTTACAGGGATAAAACATTGTTGGTGGATTTTTAACATGGAGAAAATAATAGACTTTATAGTCTATTTGACTCTTCTAATGGATTGCTCGTTCCGCTGCAACTATGGTTGAAATTTTTATCATTTACCATATGTTCTAAATCTCTGATTTATTATTGATGAAGGCTATTGATAATTTAATTATCTTTAGTCATGATATTCTTTACTGAGCTAGTTGTGCTCACCCTTTTGCTTCACAATTCCTTTCAGGTAATAAGAGTGTAGCTGGGTCGAGCGAGGGTAACGGGGAAATAGAACGGTGGTCTCTAGCTGTGGATGTTCTCCCGAAGCAGTATAGAAAAGTTCATTTAGTAGTTATATTTGGTGAATCCAATAGGGTAAGGTACCCAACGTTGGAAGGGTGGTTTGCCACTATCATACAAGATGTCTAACGACATACAACCTCGTGTCATCATAAGACAGGGATGTGCTCATCCACTTGCTGAGTATATCTATGGGCACTACCTATATAATCTTGGTGTTTGTTTGAAGTATAATTCTCAATTAGAGACAGTGGAGATAATGATAAGTCAAGAGAAGACTCACCATTGGGAAGAATATGATAGTAATCTTCTCGTTTTTCTTTGGGGTCTATTGGGTCAACCAAGGATAATTCTGTGGCCATATGATATCTATCATAACCTAGACGCGTGGCCTCCCATGTACGAAGGTTTCCTTGAGCACTTCCCAAAGATTCTAATTTCTAAAACAGTTTTTGACTATACCTTTATGTAAGGTGTCATTGTGAGGTGATGTCCACGGTTGGAACATGAGTCACATTTGGTATATATTTGTATCCAAACTCACAGCATATGTGTTGTTGTATTTTGCACGACAATTGTTGTAATAAAGTTGTAGTTGTTTTCTGTACCATGTATTTGGCGACTCAGAATAGGTTGGATGGAATGGACCTATTTTGGGGTCGTTACATTTGGTATCAGAGCTATAAGTAAAGAGCCCCGAGCCTCTCGCTGGTGACTTCCTGTTGATGGGGGATGCACCGAAGCCAGACTCTCCGTAGGGGACGCCGTTCTGCGGTGGCAAACTGATAGGTATCAATGTAAGGTGCTGACATAGGTTGGTGTCCAGAGTTACATTTGGTATCAGAGCTTAGGGATATGATCTCTGGCGGAGATCGGGGAATACAACTAGGAGGGGAGAGATGAGTAAATCCTTCGCTAGTGTGTCCTACCTAAGCTTATTTGTTGGTCAGTCATAATATCGGGATATTATGTGATATGTTAATTTGTTAAATTAACACTTGTTTTGAAGCTGTATTCTAGAATGATATTTGAAATACAGGAGATGAGCAATGGAGAAATTATGATGACAGAGAAGATGGAATTTGAAATGAAAGGAAGGTATTCTCAACTCTTTGAAATACCAGGTACGTAAATTTCGGGGACGAAATTTCATAAGGAGGGGAGATTGTAAGACCCCGAATTTTATGAAATAAAAGTATTCAATTTTTCTTATAATTACTATTCAGTAAATGGTTAAATTGATAAATGTTAAAGTTAAGGGTGATATATGATTTTTTTTCAAAATACACAAGTGGTTATAAAATAATCATTGTTGTCGGGGAATATTCGTTTGGTCGTGGAATATTCTTTCTGTCGGGAAATATTCGTACGACGGCGCAGCTATTTGTGGGCCCCATAACGAATAACTGTCGGGTGAAGAAAACGACAAATTTGAGTTTTTACAAATAACGGCGTAGTTGTTACCGTTAACACTGTTGAAATACCCGGTGGTTAAAATACAGTAATACGCGTTATTGCACAGTAGCACACGGTATTGCACAGTATTTTTGAAATTATTGATTCTTACGTAAGAAGGCACTACTCAATAATTGTTACAGTAATTACTGTTCAATATTTTATTTTATTGATTCAATAATTGCTGCGTTGATATTTTATATTATTGTTGTTTCAATAATTGTTGCTGCACAGTATTTTCCTTTATCAGATCAATAATTCATATTATTTGAATAATATTATTAGATAACATTATTGGCAATGTCTAGAAAGTTCTGTCTAAGGAGAGGTTTGGTCATCTAATTGCGCGCCAGTAAGGAGAAATTCTTATTGGAAAGCCCCCTCTTTCCTGGGAACGGCCTGGTTGTCATAAATGTGATTCTGTAATATTATTTGTGAATAATTAATTATTGATTCATATGATAAGGAAATATTTATTTTATGTGGATATAAATGAGGGATATATTTTTGTGGTTAAAAATGAAGGAGTTAATGTTGAGGTTTTTATCCGTATTTTTGTCGGAATGGAGGTATTAAAAATCAGGGTTTTTGAGATATTTTGCGGGGGTTATAATTTTTAATCCGACCGTTGGATCGTGGTAATTTTTGGATATGTTATACATATATAAGTTGAGTATATGCCCACAAATTTTGAACCGTTAAAAATGAACGTATGATTTATTATGAATTTTACGAGATGACTGGTTCAGAAATTGTTGAATTTTCGGAGTTTATCATTTTGGTGGAAAATTCTAGAATTGGTGGGCCCCACTTGTGGTTGGTGAAGAAATGTGCTGAATTATATTTCAAATGTGGTGGGTGGGAATAGTAGCAGGTAAAGCCATCAGGTTGCAGGTCAAACCTACCAAAATTTTCCTATAAATAGAGGGCTAAGTTAGAATTGAAAATCACACCAGAAACATAAGCTTTCTCTCTTTCTCTCTCTATATTATGAAGCATATTTTGTGAGTTTTTAGATACTTGGTGAGTTGCTATTCATCAGTGCAAGTTTTCTTCAGCATCATATCCGATATCCAGTCAGAAGTACTGCTCTTTTGAGGTAAGGGATTGTAAGGGATAGTAAGGGATTTTAAGGGTTGTTATGATTTTCAGTTTCGTAATTTTTCTGAACTTCAAAAATTCTGGAAAAATTTGAAATGATATTTTGATGAGTTTTCTTGATTGTGTCCAAAAATGGTGATTTTTGGATGTATAGATTGAGAGTTATGAATTTTATGAGAAAAGACTATTTTAAAAGTAACCGCTTATAATTCCTTGTGGTTAACTCCAAAATTGATGAAATTTTTATTGGGAGTACATGTATATGATAGAAGTATACTCTGTAAATTTCAGAATTTTTGGACAAAAGTACAATTTTTGATAAATGTCTAAATATTCGGCTATTTTGGCCATATGAAAAATAGTAAATGACTTTTAAAAATTCTGAGAAAAATATATGTTCACTATGGGACTATATTATGCTAAATCCCAGAAAAGAAATATTTTTGGAACTGATTTGGTATTTTTCATGAAAATGGTCTAGTTATGAGTAAATGAATTAAATATGTTTTGTGAAGAAAGAAAATTGGAAAATAGGATTTTATGGCTTGAGAATCCTATATGAGGTATATGCAGATTTTTGATGAGGGTTTTGGTTATTGATGATGAAATTGTAAGAGTTGGCATTTTATGATGATTAAATGCATTAATTAGTAAAGTGTAAACAATTAAAATAAATTGTTTATAAATTTAAGTAATGTTATTCTTTCAATATCATTATACCGAAATATTGGTATGAATTTTATTGTAGAATTTCTATCTTTTGTGTCGGGGTTACTATTCATGAGTTACGAATATTACTCTTGAGATTAAATCTATATGTTGATTATATTGATTTTATTATCATATATAACATTTTTATAACCCTGATGTTGAAATTCTCTTTCACTGGAGTGTAAAGATGGGTAGATTATTGGTATGATCATGACTAGGGTTCTCTTTGGCCTGTAGTGCAAAGTTGAATTGTGACTGGTATGATCATGACCATTGAATTTATAATTGAATATCTTTAGCTTAAGTGTAAGGTGAATTGATTAACATGGTTATAATTATTGTTATATAAATTCTGAAATGATTATATATTTCTTTGAGATATGAATATATTTGGCCTGTAGTGCAAATATGAATTGTTGAGGAATATCTTTGGCCTGTAGTGCAAAGATGAATTGTTGATGAATATCTTTGGCCCGTAGTGCAAAGATGATATGTTGTTGAATATCTTTGGCCAGTAGTGCAAAGATGAGCAGATGTTGAGATAAACATGACCAACTGGTGATACAAATGAATATCTTTGGCCGTAGTGCAAAGATGAAGTTATTAGTATGATTATGAACAGGAAATGTGATTTGGTGTAACCATGATCTTTGATGTTTCAGGTAAAGATAGGTGATGAAAATTATCTTCGTCCTAGATGAGAAGAGGAATTTAGAATTACAGTTATGATTATGAGTTATTCATATGATTGTGGACCAGAATTGTTGATTGATGTTACAGGGATAAAACATTGTTGGTGGATTTTTAACATGGAGAAAATAATAGACTTTATAGTCTATTTGACTCTTCTAATGGATTGCTCGTTCCGCTGCAACTATGGTTGAAATTTTTATCATTTACCATATGTTCTAAATCTCTGATTTATTATTGATGAAGGCTATTGATAATTTAATTATCTTTAGTCATGATATTCTTTACTGAGCTAGTTGTGCTCACCCTTTTGCTTCACAATTCCTTTCAGGTAATAAGAGTGTAGCTGGGTCGAGCGAGGGTAACGGGGAAATAGAACGGTGGTCTCTAGCTGTGGATGTTCTCCCGAAGCAGTATAGAAAAGTTCATTTAGTAGTTATATTTGGTGAATCCAATAGGGTAAGGTGTACCCAACGTTGGAAGGGTGGTTTACCACTATCATACAAGATGTCTAACGACATACAACCTCGTGTCATCATAAGACAGGGATGTGCTCATCCACTTGCTGAGTATATCTATGGGCACTACCTATATAATCTTGGTGTTTGTTTGAAGTATAATTCTCAATTAGAGACAGTGGAGATAATGATAAGTCAAGAGAAGACTCACCATTGGGAAGAATATGATAGTAATCTTCTCGTTTTTCTTTGGGGTCTATTGGGTCAACCAAGGATAATTCTGTGGCCATATGATATCTATCATAACCTAGACGCGTGGCCTCCCATGTACGAAGGTTTCCTTGAGCACTTCCCAAAGATTCTAATTTCTAAAACAGTTTTTGACTATACCTTTATGTAAGGTGTCATTGTGAGGCGATGTCCACGATTGGAACATGAGTCACATTTGGTATATATTTGTATCCAAACTCACAGCATATGTGTTGTTGTATTTTGCACGACAATTGTTGTAATAAAGTTACAGTTGTTTTCTGTACCATGTATTTGGCGACTCAGAATAGGTTGGATGGAATGGACCTATTTTGGGGTCGTTACATAATCACATACCAATTTTGTTATTTTGCAAAACATACATTCAAACATGTTTTTAACTGTAAAACCAAGTTCCTCTTTCTTTAACACGTAATTAGCATACAATCATATATATATATATATATATATATATATATATACACATGCTAGTGATAACAATTAAAATTACACATATTATCATAATTATCTAACTAATTATACAAGCATGGTTTTTCAAGAGATTTTTGGTAACATTCTGATACACCGTGATTTTTAAGAAAACCGAGACTTACAATTTCACAGAGACTATATACTATAAAACATATATGATAAGGTTTATATAACATACCTTTAGTTTGTTCAAACGACACTTGTAAATCACTGACAAAAGTTGAAGAATCCAAAGTCCTGTCTTTCTCTTGTTTCTCTCTTTCAGACTCTCCCTTTTCTTACTTAGGCTTAGGTTTAGACAAATGCGTAAACTAAAAAAAATCAACTGATAAACTATGCGTACTCTAAAACTGATAAGCCAACGTAAATAAAAGAAACGCATGTGGTCATTATAATACTACTAAATACTATCAGTTACCAAAAACATATAACTTATATAACGTATAACTTATAAATATAAATATATTTTATTTATATATTTATTTTATTTTATTAATAATTTTAATTCAAAAGAAATTCAAAAGCCATAAGGCTTCGTTTGGTAACCCATTTAAAAATTAAAGATTAATACTTAAGCCTTGTTTGGCAAAGAACTAAATTAAATTATTTTAATTTAATTTAATAACTCTTTATAACATAGTTATTTGTCACTCTTTATGAAATAACAATTTATTAAATAAATTACTTAATCACATAACTCAATCCACATAACACATTAACTATTTAACAAATAAATAATTAACTAATCACATTAATTATTTAGCAAATAAATAAATAACTAAATCAACTCAATCAATTTGAACAATTACTTATTCAATAATAAACGCATCCAATAAATATTTATATAAATCAATAAATATTTATAACTTACATTTAAAAATATGGAATGTTACATCATTCCCCTCTTAAAAGGATTCTGTCCCCAGAATCACAACTCAAACAACACTTTCGTTACATTCTTCCCTACTTATAAAGATTCTGTCCCCAGAATCGAAGACACAGATTAAACAAATAACTCAGGGTACTCTTTCATCATTTTCTCTTCGAGTTCCCACGTTGCTTCTTCAGCATTGTGGTTTCTCCATATCACCTTCACAGAAGGTATTACTTTATTCCTGAGCACTTGTTTTTTCCTGTCGACTATCTGGATAGGAACCTCTTCATAAGACAAATCTTTCTCGAACTGCAACGGTTCGTATTCGATCACGTGATTGTAATCGGGTTTATATGATCGTAACACCGAAATATGAAAAATATTATGAATGTTTTCCAACTCTGGAGGTAGAGCTCCCTCGTAAGCTACCTCTCCAACTTTTCGCAGCACTTCAAAGGGTCCAATAAACCTCGGGCTTAGTTTTCCCTTCTTACCGAAACGAATTTTCCCCTTCCAAGGTGAAACTTTTAGGAATACATAGCTTCCTACGTCAAATGCACGATCTTGCCTATGTTGATCAGCATACTTCTTCTGTCGGTCTTGAGCTGCTACCAATCTTATCCTGATGAGTTTGATAACCTCAGCAGTTTGTTGCACTAATTTTGGTCCTAGTAGTTGACGTTCACCAACTTCATCCCAGCACAGTGGAGTTCTACACTTTCTACCGTGTAACGCTTCGTAAGGCGGCATGCCGATGCTCGCGTGATAACTATTATTGTAGATGAATTCCACCAATGGTAATTGCTCTTCCCAGCTTCCTTTGAAATCCATGACGTATACTCTCAGCATATCTTCCAATGTCTGGATTGTTAGTTCGCTTTGGCCATCTGTTTGTGGATGATAAGCCGTACTCATTCGCAATTGAGTTCCCATGCATTCTTGTAGTCTCTTCCAAAAGTTTGACGTGAATCGCGGGTCTCTATCAGACACAATTGACACTGGCTCTCCATGTCTCGAAACTATCTCTTTGATGTACAATCTTGCCAACTGATCAAGATTGAACCTAATCTTTATTGGTAAAAAGTGCGCTGATTTTGTCAGTCTGTCCACTATCACCCAAATTGCATCGCATCCTCTCTGAGTAGCTGGAAGACCCACCACAAAATCCATCGTGATATGCTCCCATTTCCATTCCGGTATTTCCAACGGTTGAAGTAATCCGCTGGGTCTTTGATGTTCGGCTTTTACTCTTTGACATGTCAAACATTTAGCCATGCATTATGCAACATCCCTTTCATATTCGGCCACCAAAAATGTCGGCGTAAATCTTGATACATCTTCGTGCTTCCTGGATGAATCGAATATCTTGAGCTATGAGCTTCGGTCAAGATTTTGTTTTTCAGTTCTGGTGTTGCTGGAACCCAGATTCTTCCCTCGTACCGTAGTAATCCTTCGGTATCGACCTTGTATTTCGTATTGCTACTATCAACCATATTCTCTTTTATCTTTCCACATTCTTCATCTTGTAACTGAGCATTTTTCACCTTGTCCAGTAAAGTTGGACCTGCTTCTAGCTAAAATAGTCGTTCGTCGGATTCCTGTGGAAATTTGATTTCCAGTTCTAACTTTGTCATTGCTGAAATGAGCTCCTCCTGAGTTGTTATCAGCATTAATTTCTCCCGACCTTTTCTACTTAAAGCATCTGCAACCACATTCGCTTTGCCCGGATGTTAAAAGATCTCACAATCGTAATCCTTTATCAATTCCATCCATCTCCTCTGACGCATGTTCAGGTCCTTCTGATTGAAAATATACTTCAGACTTTTGTGGTCTGTGTAGATCTCACATTTCTCTCCATACAGATAATGTATCCATATCTTGAGAGCAAATACCACTGCAGCCAATTCTAAATCATGAGTCGGATAACCTTTCTCATAATCCTTCAGTTGTCTTGATGCATAGGCAATAACTTTACCGTTTTGGATAAGAACACAACCCAATTCTTTGTGTGAGGCATCACTACACACCACAAAATTTCCTGTATTATCCGGCAGGGTTAACACAGGTGCCATACTTAGCTTCTTCTACAAATCTTGGAAGCCCTCTTCACACTTTTTCGTCCAAACGAATTTCACAGCTTTCCGTGTCAAATTTGCTAACGGAGTGGCTATCTTGGAAAAATCTTGTATAAATCTTCTATAATAACCAGCCAGTCCCAAGAAACTTCTCACCTCCGAAGGTGTCCTTGGTTGTTCCCAGTTGATTACAGCTTCCACTTTCGATGGATCTACTGAAATCCCATCTTTGTCAATCACATGACCCAAAAATTGTACACGATCGAGCCAAAATTCACACTTAGAGAATTTCGCGTACAACTTTTCCTTTCTTAGTGTCTCCAATGTCAGACGTAAATGTTCCACGTGTTCTTCTTGAGTTTTGGAATACACCAGAATGTCGTCGATAAACACCACTACAAACTTGTCTAAGAATGGTTTAAATACTCTGTTCATCAAATCCATGAACGCGGCAGGGGCATTTGTTAAACCAAAAGACATCACCAGAAACTCGTAATGTCTGTACCGAGTTCTGAATGTCGTTCTAGGTATATCCTCCTTTCTTACCTTCAATTGGTGATACCCACTTCTCAAATCTATTGTCGAGAAGTATTTAGCACCCTTTAACTGATCAAACAAGTCATCTATTCTAGGTAACGGATACCTATTCTTAATAGTGACTTTGTTTAACTCCCTATAATCAATGCAAAGACGCATTGATCCGTCCTTCTTCTTCACAAATAATACTGGCGCTCCCCACGGTGACACGCTTGGTTGAATATACTTCTTGTCCAGTAGTTCTTGCAGTTGCACCATCAGTTCCTTCATTTCTACTTGAGCCATTCTGTACGGGGCCTTCAATATCGGTGCAGTTCCTGGCACTAAATCGATTACGAACTCAATCTTTCTATCAGGCGAAAGTCCTGGCAAATCCTCCGGAAATACATCTACGAATTCTCTAACCACTGGTATCTCCTCCAGTTTTACACCCTTCTTTTGAGTATCGACTATGTAAGCCAAATAACCCACACAACCTTGACTCAACAACTTCTTGGCCTGCATAATCGTCAGACATTTCATTTGTCTAGGCGATTTGCTACCATGGAAAACTACTTTTGACGGAGTCATAAGGTTTACACACTTCTTGTGACAATCAATTACTGCTCCATATTTGAACAGCCAATCCATTCCCAAAATTACATCAATTCCCCGAGTCTAATCGAAATTAAATCTACCATCAGGATATTCCCTTTGATGTTCACTCTACAGTTCTTGTATATAAACTTAACAGGAATCACCTCCCTATTCGTAATTTCTATGTTCAAAGGGAAATTCAGTTCTTCTCTAGGCAATTCTAACCTCTTAGCAAATTCATCAGATATAAACGAACAAGTAGCACCCGAATCAAATAATACATAAGCATTAATATCGTTGATTGGGATAATACCTGACACCACATCTTTTGATTGCACAGCATCTTGCACAGTCATGTTGAAAGTTCTGGCTGTGGGTTTGTTTGACGCTGTAGGTCCAGCAATGGCCCAAGTACCTCCACTGCTGTCTCCCTTACTTTTTATTGTTTCTCCGACCTTTTTCTAAGGGCATTCACGAGCAAAATGATCATTGGATCCACATGTGAAACAGACATTCTTCTTGGGTTGGGTGCAATTTCAGGCGATGTGACCCTCTTGGCCACAGTTGTAACATGCACGTTTCCCCATCAAGCACACACCCTTATGAAACCTCCCGCATGTAGCACATGCTTCAAACTTCCTAAACTGTTGGTTACTCTGCCGGTTTTCAGTACCCCCGTTTTTGTTCCACTTCCTCTTCAAGTTGTTGTTATTATTGCCACTTCCATTTCCTCCGCTACCATTCTTCCCCTCCACCTCATTCTTCTTTTTCTTCTGCTCTTGATTGAATTTTGTCACTGCCTCGCCTCCACCTTCAGCGAGTATAGCCTTCTCCATCACTGCTGCAAACGTCTTCAACTAGAACAGGGAAACCCTATTGTACAGTCAGGGCTTCAGTCCCTGTTCGAACCTCTTTTCCTTACGCTCGTCTATGCTGACTTGATATAGTGCAAACCTCGCCAATTCGTTAAATTTCACGGCATACTCAGGCACCGTCATCGCTCCCTGCTTTAGTTCCAAAAACTGAACCTCTAACTGACTCTTAGAACTCTCTAGGAAGTAGGTCTCGAAGAATAACTCCTTAAACCTATCCCAAGTCATCACTCCTGGTCCTTCCCGGGTTTTATTGGCCTGCCACCAATAACTAATTTCTGCTTTCAACATGAATGTTGCAAAAGCAGTCTTCTGTTCATCCCCTACCCTAGCGACTTCAAATATCTTCTCAATCTCCATAATCCAGGTCTGTGCCTCGACCGAATTCATTAACCCATGAATTTAGGTGGTCCGACCGCCTTAAACTCCTTAAACGTTGTGCCTTGGTTTTGAGGTTGATTCTGCAACGCTCCTGTTAGTAATGTCACTAGTTGTTGGACGAGATTATCCTCAACATCGTTATTGTTAGTTCTCGCATTGGTTCTCTGACGGGGTGGTTCACGTCTGGGAGGCATTTTCTGTTAGAAAAAAAAAATATCTATTAGACTATTACCCAACTTCTTTAAGTATTTTCTAATTAACTTGTCTCCAAAAAAAAAATAACCACATAACACTTTTGAATAAAATAATAGCTTTTTATTTATTCATCATAACTTCGAAAAACATAACAATAATAGCATCACTGCCATTAACATTCCTTTCCTGAACAACAAAAGTTACAGGACAACATCATCATTCTAGTATCTCATGGTTACTTAACACTCGGGATTTACACATTATTTAACACTTATTACTTGCAAAACAGATAGATTTCCTACGATGATCTATTAAGATAATCAGTAACCTTTTGACGCTCTTCTTCCATAACACGGAACATGGTTCGGCGATCTAACACGTATGATGGCAGAGTCTCGAACTGAATTGGATAACCCATGACCTGATCTTGAGCTCGATTGATCACGATATTGAATACTTTATCCATCTCTTCCATCTTCATCCTCTTTGCTTGTGCGTCCCTTACTGCTCTTCCAGTTTGTTGATAAGCTTCCTCATATGCATCTTCAGCTCTCGCCCTCTTGGTAGCTTCTTCATTCAGCTTTTTCTTCAGTTCCACGACCATCTCGATCAGTTGTTCCTTCTCTCCTTCAGTCTGCATCAGCTTCTCTTCAGCATTAGTTAGACGTTCATCTCGATCCTGGATGTCGTCGTCCTTCTGTGTCATTGCAGTCTGTTGTTCAGCTACTATCTTCTGCAACTCCTCAACTGTGTCCTGAAGTTCCACGTTACGGTCGTAGACCTCATCATACATACGAGCATCCATCGAGGTTAGTGGAGTCTCCTCCTCCTCGTCCTCGTTATCTTCATCCTCCTGTGGCAACTCCACGGGATCCTCCTTATCCGCCTCCACATCATCATCCTCATCTTCAACCACTGTGACCAACGGGGCTGACTCCCGTGGCAGTAGTTGTTCCCAAACTACTTGAATGTCGCAAGGCTCCTCCTCTATAGGCATTTGAGGTTCCTCCTCCCTAGCCTGACTGGATTCTCCGACATTAGTCAATCTGACAACAAAATTTTAAATTTTTAGTTATTAATCATTCTACTCGACACTCGCGAGCACATAAGTTATAAACACATAAACACATAAGTGTTTTATTACCTCTTCCTTAAAAAACTCGATAAGAGTTATCTCCACTATCTTTTCAAAGGTTACTTCCTAAGACTTTTCCCCCCACCTAAGGTTCATAATCTAAAGCTTTGATACCAACCTGTGACACCCCCAAATCTCGGTACTTTATTACCTCAAGATTTGGAGTTCGCGTAATCAAAACATTCATTTATAACTACCCAATCATAAATAAAATTGGATAATAAACCTGCCCATACAGGAATTACATAAAATAATATCTCCCAGGTTATCTAACCTTTACATACAATCATTCATGCGAAAAATTTAAATAAACTTCATTACATTCTTTAAACCAAAGCCTGATAATAAAACTATCAAAACTATTACAAGTCTTCAGTACTTGTTCGTCTTTCCCTTTCCTTTACTGGTGCTAGGTACGTCACCCTTTCCATCTTTATCTGTAAGGATTTTACAAGCAAGAGTGAGCAAACAAGGTTCACTTGAAATAACAATGAATAACTTTTACATTCTCTGCCCATTCAAGGGCTCAATAGAACTGAATAATAAGTTCTATTAACATCTTAAACATTCCTTGCCCATTCAGGGGCTCAATAGAACTGAACAATAAGTTCTAATAATACTTTAAACATTCACTGAGGGTCTAATGACCACGAACCTTGTCCACAGTTATAAGTAATCTTTCAACTTAAACTTTTACGGTCATACGACCATAATGACTTTAAGGTACTTAGGGGGATCAACCCTTCTTACATGTATTGTATACAAACATTTCAGCGCAAAGTACAAAACTAAGCGTAACCCCTATAAATAGGGTTGTTCATCTCAGTATTTTGAGTACAAGTCCGTCCCAAAGAAAGTTTGGTTTGGATACACTTCAAGATAATTTGGAGTTCAACGGACATCAACTAAGGATTAGTTGAATAAAAGATAATAACACTATGTTATTGAATAATCATAACTAAATAAGTATTTTGTTCTAAGTTCATGCTTTAGGGATAATCTAATAGCATAACTATTGAATAACACATCATACCTTGCTTTGAATAACATTAAGCTAAGGTTACATCTTAGAATTTAATGTCAAGCATGCACAACAAATATTAGCTTGAATGATAAACTAAAGGTACTTGCATGCTAATATAACAAGTTTAGAGTTAAGAAAACTTGCATAATCATAATAACTATCTCAACGAAAGTGCAGAGATGAGAAACTTGTATCATCATGAATAACTGAATACAATGAAGTTGCTTAATGGAAATACTTTACTCAATAAAGTATAGCACATGAATTTTGCATAACGAAGCGTTAGAATTAGAAAACTTGCTTAAGTATAACATAACAGTGAAAAGCAACCTTGCTGAATAATAAAGTAACAAAGGTTAGGGAACTTGCCTCGTGTGTAGGTTAAACAATTACTATTCCCCCAAGTCCTACACATACCATATGTATTGACAATACACATTAGTTACACTAACATTACCTTTATGAGTTACTTTATTACTCTTAGTATAGCTACTAACTAAGTTTAAGTCTAAACAACATCACATCTTTTCATGAACATTACTTTTTAGCTTTATTACAACTACTTAAATGATCATGTTATTGCACCATATTCACATTAACAACTTGATACAACATTCTATTACATGTCCAATATGTTATCATTAAGTTATACTAATACCCAAAGGGTTACACTTGCATTCGTGCATCCCGATGCCCTCCGATTGGCTCCAAATACACAACAGTCCTAAAGATGGCCATTTTGACTACTGTTACAGACCTCAAATTAAAAAACTTAAAGCATGAAAGTTGTAGGTCTACTCCTCCTCTTTCCGAATCATCTTGAATTACCCCAATCGGAGTTTGTATGAAAACGTTATGGCCGTTTTACTACAGTAGGTCAAAACTGCCCAACTCGGACACTTTTCCGGCGCCGGGGCGCGAGTACCAGCGCTGGGGCGCGAGCTACAGCGCTGGGGCGTGAATTTTGACGCTGGGGCGCCGAAACTCACAGAACCAACCCAGAAAGACAAAGCAAAGCTACTGTCTAACTTATTTTTAACAGTCAATGACATCCAACAACATGTATAACTTCATAAAAATTACACATAAAAGTTATGAAGCATTTGTGTACGAATTTACACAACTAAACAACAATATCAGAGAACTAATTATTTGAAAACACTATTTTCCTTTAAAACCAAACCTTTAAAAATCAAAACTCCATTGTTGATATCTAAAGTACAGTGAACGAAATTTTCACTGTTATCAACCAAATTTGATTCCTTTGAAATACAAGTATACCAACATCTAACAAAGTAACATGTATAGTTCAATTAACATATACAAGGTTCAATTCGCGTATTAGTTCACAATTTTTATATAATCACATACCAATTTTGTTATTTTGCAAAACATACATTCAAACATGTTTTTAACTGTAAAACCAAGTTCCTCTTTCTTTAACACGTAATTAGCATACAATCATATATATATATATATATATATATATATATACACATGCTAGTGATAACAATTAAAATTACACATATTATCATAATTATCTAACTAATTATACAAGCATGGTTTTTCAAGAGATTTTTGGTAACATTCTGATACACCGTGATTTTTAAGAAAACCGAGACTTACAATTTCACAGAGACTATATACTGTAAAACATATATGATAAGGTTTATATAACATACCTTTAGTTTGTTCAAACGACACTTGTAAATCACTGACAAAAGTTGAAGAATCCAAAGTCCTGTCTTTCTCTTGTTTCTCTCTTTCAGACTCTCCCTTTTCTTACTTAGGCTTAGGTTTAGACAAATGCGTAAACTAAAAAAAATCAACTGATAAACTATGCGTACTCTAAAACTGATAAGCCAACGTAAATAAAAGAAACGCATGTGGTCATTATAATACTACTAAATACTATCAGTTACCAAAAACATATAACTTATATAACGTATAACTTATAAATATAAATATATTTTATTTATATATTTATTTTATTTTATTAATAATTTTAATTCAAAAGAAATTCAAAAGCCATAAGGCTTCGTTTGGTAACCCATTTAAAAATTAAAGATTAATACTTAAGCCTTGTTTGGCAAAGAACTAAATTAAACTATTTTAATTTAATTTAATAACTCTTTATAACATAGTTATTTGTCACTCTTTATGAAATAACAATTTATTAAATAAATTACTTAATCACATAACTCAATCCACATAACACATTAACTATTTAACAAATAAATAATTAACTAATCACATTAATTATTTAGCAAATAAATAAATAACTAAATCAACTCAATCAATTTGAACAATTACTTATTCAATAATAAACGCATCCAATAAATATTTATATAAATCAATAAATATTTATAACTTACATTTAAAAATATGGAATGTTACAATAAGCTTCTATTTATAGAAGAATGGACTGCATAGTAACTAATTCATGAACGGTCCAGATTGATTTACTTTTAATCTGACGGTCCATATTTAAAGCAAAATCTTTTAAATAAAATATAATATATTCTATTTATAATCTAATAAAACGAATAACTTTATAAAAGTATTCTGTTTTATATAAAAAGATTTTACTATGCAAAATACTATGCAGACACTATGCAATACTATGCATAATAAAATATAATATATTATAGTTATTGTCTAACAAAATAAATAACTTTATAAAAGTATTCTGTTTTATATAAAAAACTTTTCTGTTTTATTACATTAATAATACTAATAAAACAATACTTATATAATATGTGTGTGTGTGTGTGTGTGTGTGTGTGTGTATATATATATATATATATATATATATATATATATATATATATATATATATATATAACAATCAACAATAATTGAATCAAATAACGTGAGATACTATGCAGCAACTACTGTAGCAATAATTGAACAAAACTGAGTGACTTCTCACGTAAACATCAATACTCAATACCGTGTGCTACTATGCAACCACGCGTATTACTATACTTTTACTACCGAGTAGTTCAACAATTTTAACGGTAAAACTTCCGCCGTTATTTTCATAAAAATATTTTTGTCGTTTTCTCAATCTGACAATAATTCCATTGTGGGGTCCAACAATGATTGTGCCGTCGTATGAATATTCCCTGTTAAAACGAATATTTCCCGTCCAATCGAATATTATATAACAACTTGCATACTTTACAACATTTATAAATACTACCCACAACTATAACATTATGTCAAATCCACACCATAATATTAAAAAAATTTATTTCGAGAAAATTAAATCTTATTCGTAAAATTTGGGGTTTTACAATAGGTGTATGTGACTCTAGTATCATTAAATGCATCTGGCATTTGATTTGCAATATTTTGTAAATAAATAATTCTTTAAACTTCAATTTCACATTGTCCTGTACGAGGATCAAGTGAATTTAATTTTGATGCATTCCATGATATGTCAGAGGGTTTTTTATTTAAAACTTTCCCTCCTTCTAATGGTGGAAATACAAATTCATCAAAATGACAATCTACATAATATGCAGTAAAAATATCTCCAGTTAAAGGCTTAAGATATCTGATAATAGAAGGAGAATCAAAACCAACATAAATACCTATTCTTCGTTGGGCTCCCATTTTAGTTCTTTGTGGAGGTGCAATTGGAACATATATTGCACTTCTAAAAACTCAAAAGTGTGATATGTTGGGTATCTGTCCAAGAACTAACTGTAGAGAGGAAAATTTATGAAGAGCCATTGGTCTTACTCGAATGATGGCTGCAGCATAAAGAATTACATGACCCCAAACTGAGGTAGGTAATTTAGCCCTTAAAATTAATGGTCGTGCAATTAGTTGAAGTCTTTTTATTAAAGATTCAGCTAAACCATTTTGTGTATGAATATGAGGAACAGAATGCTCAATGGAGATTCCAATAGTCATACAAAAATCATTAAAAGTCATTGATGAAAATTCAGCTGCGTTATCAAGTCGAATTAACTTGATTTGATGATCCGAGAACTGAGCCCGCAACTTGATTATTTGAGCAAGAAGTTTTGAGAAGGAAAAATTTCGAAAAGAGAGAAGACAAACATAAGACCATTTAGTTGAAGCATCTATTAAAACCATGAAATATCGAAATGGGCCATACAATGGGTGAATAGGTCCACAAATGTCTCCTTGAATTCTCTCTAGGAATTTTGGGGCTTCTTTATAAACTTTTACTGGTGATGGTCGAACAATTAATTTTCCTCGAGAACACGCAAAATAAGGAAATTCACTACTGAAAAAAAACCTTCTTATTTTTGAGAGGATGACCAATAGAATTTTCAATAATACGACGCATCATAGAAGTACCTGGATGACCGAGTCTTTCATGCCAAAGCATAAAGGATTTGGGATCTAGGATTTTTGGAATCATAACAGTATGAGACTCAATTGCTATAATTTTCATAATATATAATCCATAAGAAATTGAATGAAGTTTTTCTAGGATATTCTATTTTTCAGAAATAGTATAAGTGATGAGAAGATATTCATTAAAGATGGTCTGACACATATAAAAACATAAATACGAAATATTATTCATGAAAAACACATACCACGTATAGAATGAAAACTAATAATATTATACATGCAGGGTGTTTAATTAAAACAAAAATTAAACGATATCTTAAAAGATACTTTCAGAAGGTTCAGTAATATCAACAACATTTTCCTCATTGTTGGTCATTGGTGGAACAACAACAATATCAAATTAATTATTAACAAAGTTTGTTTCTGCCTCCATTACTTTGTTCTTTTGAGACTCCTAGAATATATTAACTAGATGCATCGGCGTACGACAGGTACGCCACCAATGCCCTTTCATCCCACACCTAAAACAAACATCTGGTTTGTTCTTTATCTGTGTTGCATTTTCTTTATTTTTACCCGACCCAGACACTTGCCACTTCTGGTGGCCTGACGTATCGCTGTTCTGGAATTTTTTGTTATGATATCCTCGTTTATTCTTTTGTTCCCAAGGCTTCTTATTATATGACCATCTATTGTCACGTTTATTCTGCTGGAATGACATGCTATTAATATCTGGCAATGGGGTAGCACCCGTTGGCCTTACTTGATGGTTTTTCAACAACAATTCATTATTCTTTTCTGCAACAAGGAGGATAAACAATAAGTCACTGAATTTTGTGAACTTACTCTGTATATATTGTTGCGATAGAATCATGTTGGTGGGATGAAAAGTTGATAGCGTTTTCTCTAACATTTGGGTTTCAGAAACTGGATCTCCGCACAAAGCCAAAGTAGAGGTTAGTTTATAAATATTGGAACTATATTCCGTAATTGATTTGTAATTTTGTAGCCTTAAATTAAGCCACTCAAATTTGGCATTAGGGAGAACAACTAATTTTTGGTGGTCAAATCTTTCCTTCAGTTGTGTCCATAAAGACAAAGGATCTTTGACTGTTAAATACTCAGTCTTTAATCCTTCATCAATATGGTGACGAAGAAAAATTATGGCTTTTTCATTTTGTGCCGAAGTAGCTGTATTTCCTGATTCAATGGTCTTTTCTAACTCATTTACACTAAGGTGCAATTCTGCATCAAGTGCCCAAGCCAAATAGTTGTCTCCAGAGATTTTTAAAATAGAAAAATCTATTTTTGTCAAGTTTGCCATCTATTCTGGGTTAAAACACAATTTTATTATTTATTAAAACAATAAATAATTGCATGTATGATATAGAAAAATAAACTAAGTCACGACCTCAAGTGGTGATAAAATGTAAATATAAATATTCTTATATTTACGTTATTAGCATATTATTTTAGTAAAAAGAATATGCAATCGTTAATGTATATACAAGTATTATAGTTCAACAAAAAAATATATATATACAAAAATGCAAATGGATCTTCACCCGGCATGCGGTAGTTCGTATAGACAAGTTATTCCAACAGAATAATAAAGAATGGAATAACAGAAGAATTTCACCATGCATGCGGTAGTCTGCATATACAGGTTATTCCCACAATTAAATAAGCGATAAAAAGGTTCCCACCAAGTCTTGTATGATTAACAAGGATAGATGGTACCATTGTAAATAACAAAATTTAATGGTGGCCAATAAAATATAAATATAATTTGACAGTTAAAGAATATTATAGGCGGCAAAGCCAAGCCAATTGTAAGAATAACACTATACTATTGGTGGCATAGCCAAACCGGTAGTATAATAATAAATTGCAAGAATTTAAAGGCAGTTATAAGAATAAAATTATATTATTGGTGGCATAGCCAAACTGACAATATAATAATAAACTGCAAGAATTTAATTTTACTGTCTCAGTTGGTTTGAGCTTCGTGCTGATAACGTGTTATAAAACTTTAGCAAAGTATAGAAAGATATTCTTATAATTGTTGCATAAATTTAGAGAGAACAAGTAAGAGAAAAAAAGAGAGAAACCATTTAAAAAAATTCTTATTTAATTTTCCTTCAGTATTCATTCCTTTATATAGGAAAAACTGAAGTCACAAGAGAAGGAAAAAGGTTCACGAGAGACACTACTACAAAACAACAAATAGATAACACTTAAACCACAACGTTTTTTATAAAAACGTTGTGGTATTTTTTTTTACAACGTTTTTAAAAAAAACGTTGTAGATATATATGTAAAAACGTTATCTATTTAAAAGGATATTTTTTTGGTTTTAACTAGATAACATTTTTTTAAAAAAATGTTCTCTATCAAGAAAAACACGGACCTTTAAAAATCTCGCTGAAGTGAAAAGAGGAGGGAAGGGCTCGTCAGTACAAACAATTTTCAAATTGATTATTTTTCTCTCTCTCTAGGTTCTGCTTCAATTTGAAGCTCTTTTCGTCTCCGTGTGTAATCCCCGTATAGTAACACTAGGGTTATTGTACTCGTGTACTTGGACTAGGGTTTATATCCATTTTAATTTTAGCCAACGGCGATGGAGAAGCTGAGGGATTTGTCGCTGCCGATTGATGTTCCTCTACTGGATGCCACCGTCGCTGCTTTCTACGGAACCGGATCTAAGGAGGAGGTGAAATATGATGTTTTTCTATTATTTTATCTCTTTCTATGTGCATGTGTTTGTGTGAATTATGTGTATTTGACGAGAGGAATGTGTGGGGAAGAGTATGCAATTGACTCTCATTTTTTCACTGTTTTTATCTCATGTGGAAGTAGAAATTTATTTAGTTTTATGGTTTAAGATGAGTTTGCAAGAGAGTAAACTGGTTATTGTTGATTCTATTAAGCAAGATAAACTTTTTTTGTTCGATTAATTTTTTCATCTGTTTGGTTAATGCTAAACCAGAGGAAGGATTTGAGAGTCAAATATTTTAATCTCAGCGTGCAAGGAGGGGGGAGGGGAGGGGAGGGGAGGGGATTGAAAGGGAAAAGTAAAGTAAACCAAAAACAAAGCAAGCATTTACAATTAGGTGGTTGATGTCTACTTTTGGAGAAATTAAACAAATTTTATAACTATGTTCCCTTTTTTTCATCCAATATTTTTCTGACATATTTCCAATTCAATTGATATTACTTTTATTATATATATATATTTTAATTGTCACCGTCTTTGATGCTACAGAGGAATGCTGTAGACCAGATTTGTCCAAAGCATGCTTTCTTTTGTCATTGTCTTTGCAATGGATGGAGGTGAACCCTGAAAGACTTTGGAACTATTTTCGTGGTTCTTCTTTGTCCCTTGTTCGTATGTTTTGGTGTTTGCTTCTGGGTTGTCATATTGTACTCATTTCAATATTCAATTGAAGTTGAATCTTATATGTCAGTTATTGTGATTAACTCCATATCACAAGGTTAATAAGCTTTGTCCATTTTGCTGAAACATTTTCTATAACATAGTAGACCATAGTGATACTATCATATCCCACTTTGTTTTTTGTTTTTTTTTGCAGAACTTTTGTGATGCCTTCTAGGATGTGCATCAATCCAATACATAATAAAAAAGGGATTCTTCATCAGTCCAACAACGAAAGTTTAGAGGATAGGTGAGTTTTCTTTTGGTTATCTTGCTACTATCCCTTTACATGTACATCCTGCCTCTTTATGAAACCAAGTAGATTCAGAGTTTCACAATTTAACATGGCTACTGTCATGGGTTTTCATATTCATACTTATTGGTTGCATGGTTGTAACAAAGAGGAACTAGGACAGGGGGATGCTACACATGTATTATAGTCTTTTACATTTGTTAACTTTTATGATAATTGCAAAATGAATAAATGAGTACCTTGTTACATGGTCAGTTGTTCTTTTCCTTTTACAGGAATGACTCATAAGAGTTAAACAATATCGTTTGATGCATTTGTATGTGTTTAACTTATGTTAGGTGGGTAGCTAGCTCTTGTGCCATGGACTTTTTGTATGATCTAGATCTCATATCCAAGACTATACCTGTAATTTTGGATAATTCAAAAATGTGGTATCAAGTTCAATCAACGAGTCCGAAGTTGGGATCTAGAGGGGTTGCTCATGTAGCAGGAGTTTCTCGGGCTTATCTAAAAGAGAAAAGTTTGCACTCAAATATTTTGCTCATTAATAGGACTGCATGCCCTCTTTCCTGGTAAATGTGCTATATCTTAGACAATAGTCTCTCTCTCTCTCATTCTCCCTTTATTTCCATGCACTGAATTTATTGGATATTTTCATTTCATGAGATATTGCAATGTGTTTAGTTATCTATGTTCACATGTTCTTGAAAAGAATACAATAGGCAAAGTCATTTATGTAATTTTTTGTACTTCCATAACATAGTTTGGTTTTGCCCAGCCTGAACTATAATACATGATTCAGTCACAAACAGGGTCTGACATGCATTTGAAAGTGAATTTAAATTGTTTCTTAGATTAAAGTTTATGTGTTGTAGTCCAATCAACGAGTCTGAAGTTGGGATCTAGAAGGGTTGCTCATGTAGCAGGAGTTTCTCGGGCTGATCTAAAAGAGAAAAGTATGCACTCAAATATTTTGCTCATTAATAGGACTGCAAGCCCTCTTTCCTGGTAAATGTGCTATATCTTAGATAATAGTCTCTCTTTCTCTCATTCTCCCTTTATTTCCATGCACTGAATTTATTGGATATTTTCATTTCCTGAGATATCGCAATGTGTTCAGTTATCTATGTTCACATGTTCTTGAAAAGAATACAATAGGCAAAGTCATTTTTGTAATTTCTTTTACTTCCATAACATAGTTTGGTTTTGCCCAGCCTGAACTATAATACGTGATTCAGTCACAAACAGGGTCTGACATGCATTTGAAAGTGAATTTAAATTGTTTCTTAGATTAAAGTTTATGTGATGTAGTCCTTTTGTTTTGGTTTAGGACTTTTTCATACTCTCTATCTCTCTCTGACACGCAGACACATACTCATGCACATGTGCACACACAAAACTTTGATGGTGTCTTCCTTGCAATGTAATTATCAACCTCCTTATGAAATGGGTAATGATTTGGCAGAGTTTTTTGATTCTTGAAAGTTTTTGTGTAGGTATTAATCATGATAATCATTCAAGTTTATGGAGTGCAAGGATCGAAACAATCGAGGTCATATCATGTTGCCATATTCATTTCTTTCTTCCATGGCTTCAAAGAAGCTACGAGATGCAACAGAGAAGGTTAGTTTATGGGTTGGAGTGTTTGTGAAGTCTCAGTTCTGATGTGGCCCAATATTGATACAAATATACAATGCATTGTTAAAAGTATCCACAATTAGTTGGTGATTTATGGATAATATACTCCCCGAGTCTTTCACAGAGTTCTGGCTGCAAGAGGGATGAAACAGCAGATAAATTATGCGACCATTTCAAACTTGTGCTGTTAACATGCAGCCACAGTTGCTGTGTAATGATGTGTAATAAAATGGCATTCTCATATCCTTCATTCCTCACTGTATTTTATGTTTTTTGGCATCAAAGCATTGGAGATATGTTCCATTTTTGCTGTGATCGGTTCTCATCTATGAATTAATGTCAACCCTGCAGATTAAGATGTTCCTTGGTGATTATGATGCTGTCCATGTTCTTCGAGGTGATAAATTGAAAACTAGGAAGGATAGATATGGGGTTGATAGGAGCTTACATCCACATCTTGACAGGGACACACGTGCAGAATTTATTCTTTATATAATTTCAAAATGGGTTCCACCAGGACGAACTCTTTTTATTGCTTCAAATGAGAGGACCCCGGGTTTCTTTTCTCCTCTCTCTGTGAGGTAATTAGTTTTGTTGCAATTCTTCTGTATCTTCACTTACTGACTACATGCTGCATGAGCCAAACTGATATATGTTCTCATCTAAACCAAAAAAATACTGTAGTTTTAATGCTGCCCATAATAAATTAAACATTTATAATTATTTAATTTGTATACGACTTAAATGCAACTGTAATCTATGTTTTTGTGAGAATCATTACATGCATCTACAAATTTAACCTTTTTAGCTGATGGCTAATGTTACAGGTACAAGTTAGCATATTCATCCAATTACAGCAACATATTGGATCCATTGATTGAGAATAACTACCAACTATTCATGTTAGAAAGGCTTATCATGATGGGTGCAAAAAAATTCATTTGAACATTCAAGGAAGATGATACAGATCTCAGCCTTACTAACGACCCAAAGAAGAATACAAAGGTATGGCAAATACCTGTTAATTTTGTCATCTGTATGGATTTTTGATGGTTATATATTGGGTGCAAATCAAGGATGGTTTTGCTGAGGGGAAAGATTTGGCTGTGAGTGTGATGTCTGGGAAGGTGTTGTTCAGGGTGACAGACAGCTGGCTAATCCATGTAAGCGAACTTTAGGAGCTGAAATTGTATTTGGATCAAATTACAAGATTCATAATCTCAGTTACGAGGTGAGTTTCTTCATTTTGAAGATTTTTGGGTTAGAAATTAGCAGATGGCCATGAGCATTCTGGAATTTTTGAAGATAGTGAGAACCATGGGTACTTGCAGGGTTCTGGAAGCATGTTAGATCCAGAGTTGTCACTGGGAAATGGATGTTTGTGGGGGATTAGAGTATCGAAAAATGGCTTGGCAGAAGAGTTGAAGGTTGTGCATTTAACCCTTGGTTTCTTAGTTTATTCTTTACTTTTTGTGCAGAGAAATACTGTTGTTTATATACTGCTTGGGTTTTCTTTTTCATTCTTTGTGACGCCCCCAAAATAGGTCCATTCCACCCAACCCATTCTGAGTCGCCAAATACATGGTACAGAAAATAACTACAACTTTATTATTACAATTGTCGTGCAAAATTCGACAACACATATACTGTGAGTTTAAATACAAATACTGTCATTTAGACAATATTCAAACTCAAATGGAGTCCTCACTACAATTATTGATACACTATTTTACAAAATAGTGAGGACTACTAAAACAACTATCTTGAACCATCATTCCATACCCCGACTAGTACCCACTACATTCTCGTCTCCTGAGAAGAAAAATGGAACAAAAAGGAAAAGGGTGAGCTCAATTAGCCCAGTAAAGAATATTATGACTAAGATAATATAGAATAAATTATCGTTAGTCCTCAACAGGGAAAAATCTGATAGAATACAATAGACAATAAGTTTTAGATCAACAACTGCAACGGAAACAATAATTCATTAGAAGAGTTAAGTAGAGAATGAAATCTACTATCATCTATAAATTTAAAAGTCCATCATCGATATTTTATCCCTGTAACATCAATCAATATACATCTTGAATTAAATTGTCATCTTTGCACTACAGGCCAAATATATTAATCAGTCAGTCATGTTCATCTCAACACTTGTTCATCTTTGCACTACGGGCCAAAGTTATTCATCAAGAAATCATTCATCTTTGCACTACAGGCCAAAGATATTCAGTAATATCATCATTTAGGACTGAGGATGATGAAAAATATATTTTAAAGAAAACAAATCCAGTGAGACAAAAGAACAAATAGTAAGGATTCATACTTCGGTTTATCCATGTTTAAAAAAAATACTTCATAAATAGCCACAATGGAGTAAAATTCAAGAATGATCAAAACATGGATACAATCACAGCTAGGAACCATAACAGACAATATTAGACACAGAAAAGAAAATTTAATTTTTTTGTGAATAGTACTGTATTCGTGAATAGTGCCGTATTCGTGAATAGTGCCGTATACGTGAATAGTGCCGTATACGTGAATAGTAATCCTGACACTACAAGGTAGAAATTTCACAAGAAAAATCATCATGCTTTATGAATAGTACTCGTGAATAGTAACTCGTGAATAGTAACTCATGAATAGTAACTTGTGAATAGTAACTCATGAATAGTAACTCCGACATGAAAAGATAAGAATTTCACAAGAAAAATCTTACCCATATTCCGGCATAATGATGTTGAAAGAAATAATATCATTTATAAAAAAATAACATCCCTTACCTTGAAAAGACAGTACTTCTGATTGGAATACTGAATATAGTGCTGAAGGAAACTTGCACCGTATAGCAACACTCAAAGTATCAAAATACTCACAAGAATACGCTCGATAATATAAAGAGAGAAATAGAGAGAAAACTTCAGTTTCTGATATGATTTTCAATTCTAACCTAAGCACCCTATTTATAGAAAAATGCTTAGAACACCAAAGCAGAAAATTTAATATAATATTATTATTTATATTACAAATTCCTACGCCCACTTTTACCAACTGATTTCAGCCACCTAGCACATGTTAATGATGCCCACATATATTTCAAAAATGTTTATCTTTTAAAACAAATTTAAAACTTTTAAAAAATAATTATTTCGGAACTTCAGAACTTCAATAATTCATAATAAATAGCCATTTTATCAGAAAAATTCAAACTTTATGTCCTTTTCATAGAAAATTCCATTCTCTACAACTTTGCAGAAGAAACTTTTTCCAAATTCTAAACAGAAATTGACCGAAATCCACAAACGGACGATTTTACAGGCTATAATCAAATTTCAGTCAAGAAATGGGGTCCAGCGACACACAAAATATGTGTTAATCATTTAATGCAACAAAATTACTCTTCCTCCTCATATACTCATATATCCCATAATCATTGTAAAAATATCACTATTATTATATTATTAAAATATAATAATATATTTAAATAAATTATTTTATCAGAAAAAGATAAATTATTAATTTTCAACAATTGTCACATTAAAAATTTTCTCCATCTATATTCACATAAAATCAATATTTTCCTCATCATATAAAATAATAATTAATTATTCACAAATAATATTATAGAATCACAATACTGACAACCAGGCCGTTCCCAGGAAAGAGGGGCCTTTCCAATAAGGATTTCTCCTTACTGGCTCGCAATTAGGTGACCAAACCTCTCCTTAGACAGAACTTTCTAGACATTTTCAATAATGTTATCTAATAATATTATTCAGATAATATGAATTATTGCTCCGATAATGAAAAATACTGTGTAGTGACAATTATTAAAAAAAACAGTAATATAAAATATCAACGTAGCAATTATTGAATCAATAAAATAAAATATTGAACAGTAATTACTGTAATAATTATTGAGTAGTGACTTCTTACGTAAGAATCAATAATTGGTGCAATACCGTGTGCTATTGTACAACAACGCGTATTACTGTGTTTTAAGCACCGGGTATTCTAACAGTATTAACGATAACAACTACGTCGTTATCTATAAACAACTTATACTTGTCATTTTCTTCATCCAATCGCTTTTCGTTATGGGGCCCACAAAAGGCTGCGCCGTCGTACGAATATTCTCCGACAGCAAGAATATTCCACGACCAAACGAATATTCTCCGACAACAATGAATATTTTATAACCTCTTGCTTATTTAAAAATATTTGCGCATTTTACCCATACTTAACCACATTAATCAAAACAACCCTTACTATTTCAAAATAATAAATAAAGGTAATTCAATTTTATTTATAAAAAGTTGGGGTCTTACAACCTCCGCTCCTTATGAAATTTTGTCCTCGAAATTGACGTACGTACCTGGTGTTTTGAAAAGGTGAGGATACCTCGCTTTTATTTCTGTTTCCAACTCCTTAGGTCATTTCTTCAATAGCATGGTTCCTCCACAAAACCTTAACTTGCGGTATGACCTTTGTGCGTAGGACATGCTCCTTCCTATCCAAGATCTTGACAGATACCTCCTCGTACGTTAAATCTTCGGCTATTTCGTCTGGTTCTAAGTCAATAACGTGGTTCGGGTCGTCCACATAATTTCGTAACTTCGATACGTGAAAAATATTATGAACACGCGACATACTTGGCGGTAAAACGAGTCTATAGGCCACAATTCCTATTCAATCGAGGATTTCAAATGGACTAATAAATCGAAGGTTTGAGCTTTCCTCACATCGCTGATTCTCACTTTTGGAATAACAACTTCTTGCACCTCCTTATTCATATTCATCAGCTCCGGTGTGTAGCTTGAGCGATTTTAACTTTATCGATTAAAGTCGATTTTACTCGTATATCATCACGTGATCCATAGAGTCTTTAACTCTATCTCTACCATTTGTAAGTCATACGAAATGGGTCTTTTTGTTAAAAATATCGCACTCGTAACCACATACGATTTTCTACTCAACACGTCAGCTACCACGTTCGTTTTTTTCCAGGATGGTATAGTCAGAACAGGTGCCAAAATGAGTCTCCTCTTGAGTTCTTCGAAGCTCTTCCCACATTCCTTGCTCCATTCGAATTTTGTATCTTTTCAAGTCAGCTGAGTTAATGGAGTAGCGATTCGAGAAATCCTTCCACGAATCTCCGATAGTAACTAGCTAAGCCTAGAAAGCTACGAATTTCGATTACTAACTTAGGTTGCTCTTAACTATGACTCATATCTCAATCTTGGATAGCACGTCACAATGGTACCTATCAGTTTACTACCACACAAATATGGCGTCCCCTACGGAGAGTCTGGCTTCGGTGCATTCTACAAAGGAAGTCACTAGATAGAGGCTCGGGTACCAAATTCTATAGTTGAATTTTTAACTCCTGAAGTTTAATAGGAGTCATTCGATATGAGATTTTAGAAATGGGTTTTGTACCGGGTTCAAAGTTGATACAAAATTCAATATCACACTTTGGGAGTAAGCCAAGAAATTCTTCAGGAAATACATCAGAAAATTTACTAACAATAGAAATATCATTCAAATCTAATGTATTCTTGTTCAAGTCCATAACATAGGCTAAGAAAGCTTGACATCTGTTTTTAATAAATGAATGACTTTATGGCTTGATATGAAAGAGTTTGACTTCAATAGTTTGGTTGCTTGAATTCGAATAACAGGTTACTTAAGAATATGAAAACTAACAACCTTACGAAAGCAATCAATTTTGGCATGATGAGTAGTTAACCAATCAATCCCTAAAATCACATCAAAAGCAAGTATCTTTAAAGAGATAATATCAACAGGTAATGTGATAGTTCCAACTTGGATCAAACAAGATTTATAAACAGTGGATGTAACGAAAGTTTCTCCTAATGAAGTTTCAACAGATAAGTCAAAGTCTAATTTTCTCCGGAGTCAAGTTTAAACGTTGAGTATAAGCATGAGAGATAAATGAATGGGTAGAACCGGTATCTAATAAGGTATATACTTCGCAAGAATACTTTATGATTAACTAACTCGTGATAACTTCGTTCGGGTTCCTCGCGTTTTGGCCAGTCACGACAAACGCTCTTTCAGGAACCGTTGACTTTGACTTTTCTGGGACAGCCTTTTGAGTCACCATCCCCGCTGGACTGGGTTTCGCTACCGTACAATCTCGAGCGATATACCCTTCTTTTCCACAATTATAACATACCTTGGAAGGCTGTGAACAGTTTGGACTTATATGTCCCTCCTCTCCGCATTTGTAGCATCTAACTGGCATTCGTTCTCCTCCCCTAGAATTTGTTGCTGGTGCTGGTGCTGGTGCTGGTGCTGCTGCCGACATCTTCCCGTCATCGTTAAATCTTCTCTTCTTAAAATTTCCACTTGAGTTATTTCTTCTATTATCTTGGCCATGATTACCACCGAAGTGGTTACCATTTTTGGAACGATAATTTCCTCCACTATGGTTATCCTTGTTTTGATAACCGTTGCCATCGGTACGATTATCATCGAGTTGTAGGTCGTTATTCTTCAATTGAGCTGACTCATTATCGCGCTCCAATAACTGAGCCCTATTCACAACATCTGAATATAGAGAAAATTTATGAGAAATGAGATATTGACGTATGTCGGGTTTCAAACCTCTCAAAAACATCTGCGTCATACGTTCCTCATTCTCCACCAAATGAGGTGCAAACCTGGATAACTCCGTAAACTTCACCTCGTACTGGGACACCGTCATGTTGTTCTGTTCTAGTCTAATAAACTCTACCTCCTTCATATGACAAATACTTTTAGGAAAGTACTTGTCATTGAACAGTTTTTGAAATGTTTTCCAAGACATGTTGAGTGCGGCTGGGTGGGTACGCTTCACATATTCCCACCAGTAATCTGCCTCGTTACGAAACACAAAAGTGGTGAATGGAACCTTATGTTCCTCCGTGCATTCCAAGACATCGAATATCTTGGTAATTTGCTTGACCCACGTCTCCGCCTTAATCGTACCCGGCTTTCCCCAGAATTCTGGTGGTCCCAACTCTTTGAACTGTTTGGCTGTGACAAACCATGCGTTGCTATCATTTCCATCGGTATTTTGTACACGAGTCTCCCTCGTCTGATTTTGCATGAACTGCAAAAAGCTTCTAAATATCCCATCGTCTGATCAGTGGTGTTGTTCACAAGTGGAACATTATCGGCTTGTTGCACGTTCTCCTCATTGGTGAGCAAAGGTGTCTCCACGATCTCATTTACTCCACTGTTAACATTCTCAGTTGCCATTCTCAATTACTGTCATAAAATAAGGGTTAATTAAAAAATTAACATATCACATAATATCCCTATATTCTGACCAACCAACAAATAAGCTTAGGTAGGACATACTAACGAAGGATTTACTCGTCTCTCCCCTCCTAGTTCTATTCACCGATCTCCACCAGAGACCATATCCCTAAGCTCTAATACCAACTGTGACGCCCCCAAAATATGTCCATTCCACTCAACTCATTCTGAGTCGCCAAATATATGGTACAGAAAATAACTACAACTTTATTATTACAATTGTCGTGCAAAATACGATAACACATATACTGGAGTTTAAATATAAATATTGTCATCTAGACAATATTCAAACTCAAATGGAGTCCTCACTACAATTATTGATACACTATTTTACAAAATAGTGAGGACAACGAAAACAACTATCTTGAACCATCATTCCATACCCCGACTAGTACCCGCTACATTCTCGCCTCCTGATAAGAAAAATAGAACAAAAAGGAAAAGGGTGAGCTCAATTAGCCCAGTAAAGAATATTATGACTAAGATAATATAGAATAAATTATCGTTAGTCCTCAACAGGGAAAAATCTGATAGAATACAATAGACAATAAGTTTTAGATTAACAACTGCAACGGAAATAATAATTCATTAGAAGAGTTAAGTAGAGAATGAAATCTACTATCATCTATGAATTTAAAAGTCCATCATCGATATTTTATCCCTGTAACATCAATCAATATACATCTTGAATCAAATAGTCATCTTTGCACTACAGGCCAAATATATTAATCAGTCGGTCATGTTCATCTCAACACCTGTTCATCTTTGCACTACGGGCCAAAGATATTCATCAAGAAATCATTCATCTTTGCACTACAGGCCAAAGATATTTAGTAATATCATCATTTAGGACTGAGGATGATGAAAAATATATTTTAAAGAAAATAAATCCAGTGAGACAAAAGAACAAATAGTAAGGATTCGTACTTCGGTTTATCCATGTTTAAAAAAAATACTTCATAAATAGCCACAATGGAGTAAAATTCAAGAATGATCAAAACATGGATACAATCAAAGCTAGGAACCATAACAAACAATATTGCACACAGAAAAAAAAATTAATTTTTTTGTGAATAGTGTTGTATTCGTGAATAGTGCCGTATACGTGAATAGTACCGTATACGTGAATAGTAATCCCGACACTACAAGGTAAACAATTCACAAGAAAAATTATCATGCTTTGTGAATAGTACTCGTGAATAGTAACTCATGAATAGTAACTTGTGAATAATAACTCATGAATAATAACTCCGACATGAAAAGATAATAATTTCACAAGAAAAATCTTACCCATATTCCGGCATAATGATATTGAAAGAAATAATATCATTTATAAAAAAATAACATCCCTTACCTCAAAAAGACAGTACTTATGACTGGAATACTGAATATAGTGCTGAAGGGAACTTGCACCGTATAGCAACACTCAAAGTATCAAAATACTCACAAGAATACGCTCGATAATATAGAGAGAGAAAGAGAGAGAAAACTTCAGTTTCTGATGTGATTTTCAATTCTAACCTAAGCACCCTATTTATAGGAAAATGATTAGAACACCAAAGTAGAAAATTTAATATAATATTATTATTTATATTACAAATTCCTACGCCCACTTTTACCAACTGATTTCAGTCACCTAGCACATGTTAATGATGCCCACAAATATTTCAAAAACGTTTTTCTTTTAAAACAAATTTAAAACTTTTAAAAAATAATTATTTCAGAACTTCAGAACTTCAATAATTCATAATAAATAACCCTTTTATCAGAAAAATTCGAACCTTATGTCTTCTAAATAGTAAATTCCATTCTCTACAATTTTACAGAAGAAAATTTTTCTAAATTCCAAACAAAAATTGACTGAAACTCACAAACAGACGATTTTACAGGCTATAATCAAATTTTAGTCAAGAAATGGGGTCCACCGACACACAAAATATGTGTTAATCATTTAATGCAACAAAAATACTCTTCCTCCTCATATACTCATATATCTCACAATCATTGTAAAAATATCACCATTATTATATTATTAAAATATAATAATATATTTAAATAAATTATTTTATCAGAAAAAGATAAAATTTTAATTTTCAATAATTGTCACATTAAAAATTTTCTCCATCTATATCCATATAAAATTAATATTTTCCTCATCATATAAATTAATAATTAATTATTCACAAATAATATTACAGAATCACAATACTGACAACCAGGTCGTTCCTAGGAAAGAGGGGGCTTTCCAATAAGGATTTCTCCTTATTGGCGCGTAATTGGGTGACCAAATCTCTCCTTAGACAGAACTTTCTAGACATTACCAATAATATTATCTAATAATATTATTCAGATAATATGAATTATTGCTCCGATAATAGAAAATATAGTGTATTGACAATTATTAAAACAATAGTAATATAAAATATCAACGTAGCAATTATTGAATCAATAAACTAAAATATTGAACAGTAATTACTGTAATAATTATTGAGTAGTGACTTCTTACGTAAGAATCAATAATTAGTGCAATACCGTGTGCTATTGTACAACAACACGTATTACTGTGTTTTAACCACCTGGTATTCCAACAGTATTAACTGTAACAACTACGCCGTTATTTACAAACAACTTATACTTGTTGTTTTCTTCATCCAATCGCTTTTCGTTATGGGGCCTACAAAAGGTTGCGTCGTCGTACGAATATTTTCCGACAGCAAGAATATTCCACGACAAAATGAATATTCCCCGACAACAATGAATATTTTATAACCACTTGCTTATTTAAAAATATTTGCGCATTTTATCCATACTTAACCACATTAATCAAAACAACCCTTACTATTTCAAAATAATAAATAGAGAAAATTCAAATTTATTTATAAAAAGTTGGGGTCTTACATTCTTCCTATTATATGAGGAATCAATTTGGCAATGATGAAGATTATTGGGGGGAAAAAGAAACATTGGTGCTTAGATTTTATGTAAAGATGTAACAACAATTATGGTCTTCGACTATTGTATAATCCTCTCCTTTGTAACAACAATTATGGTCTTCGACTATTGTATGTAAAGATGTAACAACAATTATGGTTTTCCATTATGGTGTTTGTCGAAACTGTAGAATTGTGTGGTTGAATAACTTGGAATCTTTGATAAATGATTGAAGTTACAATTCTTTTAATCTTTCAGGCTACAATATGTTAATCTTTCAGACATTAGCATATTGCAGGTGTATTGGTAATGTAGGTGAACAATAACCTTTTTTTTAATCTACATCATTTTAAAAACGTTTGTGTAAATATGTCTAAATATTGTATGATATACTAAACAACAACATTTTTATCCAAAAAACGTTGTGGAATCATACTTTCTACAACGTTTTTAAGCATCTGTTAATTTTTGAAAAATAAATCTACAACGTATTTTTCCTAAAAAACGTTGTGTATTGTGCTTAACTACAATATTTTTAAAACATTGTGTAAAGGTGTCAAATAGATAACACCCTTAACCACGATATTTTTCTGGCTGAAACCACAACGTTTTTTCTGCGTTGTCTATTTACTGTTTTGTAGTAGTGAGAAGAGAAGGAAATGAGGGAGAGAGAGCACGAGGTGATCCCTCCTGGTGAGGGAATCACTTTATAACAATTTTCCTATTGAATGCAAATAGATTCAGGTGAACTGTTAAAGCCAACGTAATCATACATTAGTTTAAATTATATTGTGGGGCATAAAAAAAGAAAACTTTGCTAACAGACTATAATTGATTAGAGTTTCCTACTATTGGTACCATGCGAATAAAAGATAGTAGTTTTTTTTATAAATTATAATAACTAGGTAATGGAATTGGTTAACTGTTATGTCATAGTAACGTAATTATAAGAGATTAGGATCATTAAAGTTAATAGTATAATTATTATTAAGTTTATAAGTTAATTATTTATTTATTCTTTTAATTAGCCCGGACGGAAGGAATTTAATGAATAATATTTGGAATTATAATATGGGTATCACATCGCTTACTTCAGGTACGAATTCCGTACTCTCACTACAAATAAATGGGCATTTAGCAACGATTTTTCGGATAACGACTTTATAAGTCGTTGCTAAAAGTATATGTTTAGCAACGAAATTTGTCCTTCGTTGCAAATTGTGTCAGACTTTCACTTTTTGCAACGAAATTCATAAGTTGTTGCAAAATTTTGTTGCTAAATCATTGGCGGGAAAAAATTTCGTTAGAAATTCGTTGCAAAATTTTTGGCCACTTGATTTCCCGTCATCGTGGGCAACGAAAATTTTTTTGTTGCTAAAAATAGGGCTTTAGCAACGATTTTTCAAGCAACAGCTTCATAAGTCGTTGCTAAAAGTGTATGTTTAGCAACGAAACTTTTTTCTTCCTTGTAGATTGTGTCAGACTTTCACTTTTTGCAACGAAATTCATAATTCGTTGCAAAATTTGGAAACAAAATTCGTTAGAAATTCGTTGCAAAATTTCTAACCACTTGATTTCTCCTCATCGTGGGCGACGAAAATTTTTTTGTTGTTATATTTCGTTGCTTAATATGGACCACATTCATTGGCAACAATTTTTATTTTCGTTGCATATCTTATACAAATTTTTGCAACGACTATTAAAATGTTGCCTTAAACTAAGATAATCCCAATAAACATATTTTTGTAAGACCATATTCGGTATTCGGAGAATTGTCAAAAAATATTCATATTTAGTATTTAAAAATTATATCCAAATGCAAAAAATATTCGAACCTGTGACCTATCATTTGTAACTTTTGTCATTTGACCGCTAGAGCAACACAAATTATCTGTTAATATCTTGCAAGGATTAATATTTATATCAAAATATGAGATTTTTCCCATATATTCCTTTCTTCTCCTTCACTACATACCATTAATATAATCTCAAGAAGTTATATACTACAATAATAATAATAATAATAATAATAATAATAATAATAATAATAATAATAATAACAACAACAACAACAATAATAATAATCATAATAGTACTAATAACAATAATAATAAAAATAATAATAATAACAATAATAATAAAGTTGCACCAATGGTGTGCAAGTTTTTTTTAACTCCTATTTTTCAAATTCTCCTTTTTCTTAACTTGTAATTTTTTTTATAATCAAATATTAATTTCTCTTTATATCTTGTATTAGAGGGTGTTTGGCAATGACTTATAAGTTGGTTAAACTAAGTTATAAGTCATTTGTTATTATTTAGTGTTTGACAATAACTTAAATTTTAATTTTTTTTTACTTATAAGTCATTATTAAATTTTTTTCATGCTTAATGTGCTATATATTTTTTTATTATTATTACTATTACTATTATTATAATTATTATTATATTTACTATTATTATTATTACTATTATTATTATTATTATTATTATTATTATTATTATTATTACTATTATTTTTAATTTTTATTATTATTATTATTAGAATAATTATTACTAATCTTATAATTATTATTTTTATTATTATAATAATTATAATTATTACTATTATTATAATTTCTATTATTATTATTATTGTTGTTGTTGTTATTGTTATTATTTTTATTATTATTGTTACTATTATTATAATAATTATTATTGTTACTATTATTATTGTTGTTATTATTATTACTATAATAATAATAATAATTATTATTATTACAATAATTATAATAATTATTATTATTATTAAAATAATTATAATAGTACTAATAATAAAAAAGTACCCGTGGGTTTTTTAAAAAATAAAATAAAATAATGCTCTCCTTGAGAATTGAACTCTAGACCTCCCACTCTCCTTAAATAAATGCTAAAACCAGCTAAGCTATAAAGATTTTATATTATAAAGTCAGTTACCCGACACTAAAATACTAAAAATACTAATTACATATTTACATCAAATACTAAAAATACTAATTAAAAAAATACTAAAATACTAAAAAAATCAAATTCAAAAATAATAAAATTCAAAAAAAATACTAAAATTCAAATTATTTTGTTAATTAATCAAAAGAATAAAAATTCAAATTACATCATTAAAATACTAAAATCATAACATATTTACATCATTTACATAATAACATAATATATTATCATATTTACATATTTACATCATTTACATCTTATTTACATCTTAACATATTTACATCATTTAATCAAAATACTAAAATTCAAATACTAAAATACTAAAATTTTACATAAATACTAAAATTGTACCATAGTTGTATAACATATCAAAATACTAAAATTTTACCATAGTTGTATAACATATCAAAATACTAAAAGTCACTTAACCCAACACTAAAATACAAATTACATATTTACATCAAATTCTAAAAATACTAATTAAAAAAATACTAATTAAAAAAAATACTCAAATACTAAAAAAATCAAATTCAAAAAATACTAAAATACTATAATTCAAATTATTTTGTCAATTAATCAAAACAACAAAAATTCATATTACATCATTAAAATACTAAAATCATAACATATTTACATTATTTACATCATAACATAACATATTATCATATTTATATATTTACACCATTTAGTATTATAATATGTACGCTATGATGTAAATATGATGTAAATATGTAAATATGATAATACGGTAATTAATTATTACTATTATTGTTATTATTATTATTATTATTATTATTATTATTATTATAGTAATAATTATAATAATAATAGTGATAATTATTTTACACGTGGACGGGCTATTAAACTCTATTATTATTATTATTATAGTAATAATTATAATAATAATAGTGATAATTATTTTACACGTGGACGGGCTAACGTGGCGAATATTAAACTCTATCCCAAAAAATATGTTGATGCACAGATTCATACCCAAGATCTCTACTTTGGAATATTGATCCAATGACCACCCAAGCACATGGGTCCAGTTACTATTATTTTGCAAGGATTAGTATTTATAATTAAACAAATTATTTTTCCCAAATTAAAATAGACCCCCTTTTCTTAGATTTGTTATGTACATACATAAATGTACATAACTAATTGCGTTATAACAGTACTAATAATAATAATAATAATGATAATAATAGTAATAATAATAATAATAATAATAGTCATAATAATAATTTTTTATTTGATTTTACACGTGGACGGGCTAACGTGGCGAATATTAAACTCTATCCCAAAAAATATGTTGATGCACAGATTCATACCCAAGACCTCTACTTTGGAATATTGATCCAATAACCACCCAAGCACATGGGTCTAGTTGCTATTATTTTGCAAAAATTAGTATTTATAACTGAACAAATCATTTTTCCCAAATTAAAACAGATCTCCTTTCCTTAGATTTGTTATGTACATACATAAATGTACATAACTAATTGCGTGATAATAATAATAATAATAATAATAATAATAAATAATAATAATAATAATAATAATAATAACATAACAACAACAACAACAACAACAACAACAATAATAATAATAATAATAACAATAATAACAATAACAGTAACAATAAATAATAAATAATAATTATTATTATTATTATTATTATTATTATTATTATTATTATTATTATTATTATTATTATTATTATTATTATTGTAATAATAGAGTGTATTATCCCATTTTTGCTCATTGTATTATTACAATAATAAAAATTTTAATTATTATTATTTTAATTATTTAAAATTAATTATTATTATTACAATAATAATTATTATAATTATTATTATTACAATTCCTAGTACATTGTCCAAAAAGTGTGTGTGTGTCTATATATATATATATATATATATATATATATATATATATATATATATATATATATATATATATATATACATACATACATATATGTAAGACCCCAACTTTTATGAATAAAGATTAATTTTTTTCGAAATATATTTTTGAATATTATGGTGTGGATTTGATATATTGTTATAGTTGTGGGTAATATTTATAAATTTGGCAAAGTATGTAAGTTGTTATAAAATATTCGATTGGTCGGGGAATATTCGTTTTTATAAAAATAACGGCTAAAGGTTTACCATTAACTGTTGAAATACCTGGTGTTAAAAGTACAGTAATACACGTGATTGCATAATAGCACACGATATTGATTATAAATGCTTACGTGAGAAGTCATTCAGTTTTGTTCAATTATTGCTACAGTAATTGCTGCATAGCATCTCACGTTATTTGATTCAATTATTGTCGATATTTTATATATTATTAAATCAATAATTGAGACGATACAGTTATTCATATTATTATTTACAATATTGACGATGTCTAGAAAGTTCTGTCGAGGAGAGGTTTGGTCACCTAATTGCGCGTCAATAGGGAGAAATCCTTATTGGAAAACCCCATCTTTCCTGAGAACGATCTGATTGTTAAATATTGCGAATTATAATAACGATGAATAAATATTGTAAAAATGGTATTAATTAATTATTTTTAATGAAGTCAAACTGTATAAAAAACATAACAAAAATTTTCAACTGCTATGATTATCCCACACCGAAATATGAAAAAAATTATTAACAATTAACACAAGTTATTCCAACCAAAAAAAGAATGTATAGAATATAGAAATTAAGATCTTATAAATTAAACTATATCACAAAGAGAATTAATCAATTATCTCATAAAAAAGAGTAAAATTCAATACAAAGGTGAATAAAATACTAGCAATAAAAAATTAAACACCAAAAATAAAATATTATCCTAAAAATCTTCCCACCCTAATTACAATTTAAAATATTTCATAGATATAAGTATTTAATTTTATATATATATTAATGAATATATATATATATGGGTTAATATTTGGCCAAAATATCTTCCCTCCTAGCTCTCCCACTCAGATCTCCCTTCTTTTCCACGTCGCCTCCCTGCCCTAACTCTCCCACTCATTTCTGTAGGCACATAGTAAGAAAAAAGGAAAAATCATGGCGGCTCAAGATCGATGGCAAGTCCTCTAATTCTCTATCTTTCTTTATCCCCGTATTCTCTCTCCTCCGCCGCGCGCCTCATCCCACCGCCGATCCCGGCTTCTAGAAGCTTCATCAGATGGTGTTTTTTATGCCATCAACAGGCGTGAACAAGTGTTGCTTGCCACTGTAAACGAATCAACAATTGTGCCTTTTGGATTGGTAGATTTTGGGTTTTCTCATTAATTTTTCAAATAGTCTCTTTCTATCTTGAGCTGTTTGCGTGATAGTTTGTCATGTTCTCTCACATTTGGCTATGAGCTATTCATTAATGGCATAACGTGGTTGTTTATGAGTTTGCACAATGTTGTAATATGAAAATTTTCTTTATTCTGAAGTTACTTGTTCATCTGAATTTTATTTTGATTTTTACTTCAGGTGTGTATTTGGTGTTGGAATCAAACAATGGACATGGCAGAGAAGAATGAGACAGAGGGGCGATGTCCTGCATGTCGGGCACCTTATGACAAGGATAAAATTGTAGGGATGGAAGCAAATTTCGAAAGGTTAGCATTTTCTTTTGACCAATTTGTTTGATCAGAATGCTTTAGAGGTATACATTTAATGTAATTATAAGTAAAATTAAATAAAGGTTTACCGTGAATACTTCTTTTGAGTAGACTCGTCGCCAACAATGCAAATCAGAAAAATAAACCACCGAAGGCAAAGCCAAAAACAAATGAAGGGAAAAAGGACCTTTCCAATGTCAGAGTGATTCAGCGGAAAATGGTATATGTTATTGGACTGCCTCTTAGTCTTGCTGATGAAGATGTTAGCACCTCTTCTATTATTTTTTGATTTGCCTTCTTGTTTTTCATTGATAGATACTAATTTTCTTTACTTCCTCTACTAACCAAAATCTTATGGTCTTCTGTAGCTCTTGCAGCACAAGGAATTTTTTGGTCAGTATGGTAAGGTCTCTAAGGTTTCCCTATCTCGGACGAGAGGCGGGGCTATTCAGCAGTTTGTTAATGACAGCTGTAGTGTGTAAGTTGGCAGTTTTATAAATTATGCAGTTGCCTATTAGATGTGGCATTGGTTATTATGATTTATGACGCTTGATTTGAAAATTACCAGAGTTGTTTCTACTGTTGAGCACAATTTCTCCACCTCTATATGCTTGACTGTTGAAAATAAGTTTATTTATCTATATGTATTTCTATAGTATAATATTTTTGTGTCCAAAGTTATCGAATTGGAGTAGAGCAACCTAGAGTCAGTTAGTCTGTTATCCAGTTGGATCTTTATTTTAAAAAGTTATTGGAGTTGAATATGTGACAGATTTTTACTGCGTGCATACGCATTAATTAATTACTCATATATTTGTATTAATGTACACTCCAAGTTATTATATGTCAACTTGCAATAAAAATTTTTGATAACTTTTTATGTACTTCTTGGAAAAACAAGCCCCATGACAAGGTCAATTAGAATTATCATTATGAGTATTGTATTTTGACATGCTTGCTTCAGCAGTCTCTGCAAGTTTACAATTTCCAAATGTGTATGCAGGGGGAGTTGCATTGTCTAAGATTGTTTCCAAGACACTCCATGATGTAAAATCTGAGAATCATAAAGATTAAGTGATAATGGCTGCGCAAGCAAAGATAGGTGGATCAGAGCAAAACTATTGTGGATTTAGGAAATCTCCTGAGCAAACAGTGATGCACAAGCAGGATGTTGAGAAGCATTATATTCAGACTGATTTGATCATTCGTGAAATCTGAAGCGGAAAGAAGCATAAGTAGAAGGCAGTATCAATGTGAATACACTAAGATGCAGTCTATCACGTTTTAATAGTGCAAACCAGCTTCAATATGTATATGTGAGATGCAGTACATGGCAATAGCTTTTAGTGCTAATGTTTTTATCCGAGTTAGTTTTATTAAATCACACTTGTGTTGGATGTAATGCTGCGGATTGAAATTTTAGTTTTGTTATTTAGATTAAGAACAACTTTAAGATATATACTTTTGGAGTCTGGTTTCAGAGTTGATAATGAAGGAAAGTCTAGTAAACTAGATAGGAGCATCATTAAAACTGTTGAACACATGCATAAGCATTATAAATTCAGTGGTTGGTCATTTTTTCGTTGTATATTGGCAAAATTGGCAAGGGTCGTTTTATTATATTAAATTAATTTGATAGAGGCAGATGCTATAACACCTGCATACTATTTATTTTGCCTTTAGCTAATTCTTTCTCATCGAAGTTGACGTCGATAATAGTTTTTTGATCGTCTTCTGTACAGCTTGGTCATTTTCAAAGTCACGTGGTCGACATAGTATCTGCTTTTCAGGTATGCATATAATTTGCTTTTCAATAGTCATTCTGCTGAACGAGTTCTTGCAGTGTGCATGATTGAATTAAGTATTTCATATGGATTTTCCTTTTGTGACTTGCACTCTCCACTTATGGTTGAATTATTTTACTCAAAGAGAATTCATGCCTTTCGTGGTCTACTAGATTTTGTTTGCATTTAATTTACTGTAGTAATTAATAAAGTCAGCCAAAAACGGGGTACAAAATGTATACAAAAGACATTGGGAAACAACAAGCGCCCATGCTTCAATTAAAATAATTCATCATTTCGCTGTTTATTATGTTAAGATTCTGCAGCATAAATGTAGCTTCTTTTTATGGTCAGTGTATGGAATTGGGATGTTCAACTGATTGGTTTGACATAAGGGGAGAGTGGTAATTAGGTGAAACTTTAGCCTCTGCCAACAAATATTGACCATCAGCTAGATGACCCTCTTAACGTGTTCAAATATATTGGTACTATTATGGTTAGCTGGGCACATCAATGCTGACCAGTTGGAATTAGATTCAGTTTCCGAATTCGATCACTGCAAGCGGCTTTTGATTTTGAGGCAGTCGACATAATCCTTATATATTCTTAGGTTTGCAGTTGGAGAGATGTATCTTTGTCATAGTTGTTGTAATCATACGGGCCTAGGATGTGCATCCTGTTATCTCTGAAACTCATTTTGTGTGAGAGAATTATGTGGAAATTACTATCAAAAATAAAATATCAGTTTCCATTACGAATTTATGTACAATTTTTTTATTGTTAATTAGGTGGATAAATATTAATAGTAATTCTATGAAAGAGCAGGTGTATCTTTGTCATACACCTAGGCCCATATGACAACTAAACTTTTATGAATGGGAGTAAAATAAGATTCTTTTCTTTAAAGTTAAAATAAGATTCTTTTCTTTTAGAGTCCGCTAATGACAACTAAACTTTGTATAGATTTGTGGAAATATAATCATTTCTCCTCTTTTTGTGAACGGGAGTAAGAATTAGTATGATATAAATAAGTCCTCGTCCTGCAGTCTTTTTGAACTAATATTTTCGTTAATAAAATATTCCCTCCATGTTAGGAAGAGCGACTATAAGACCTGAGCAAGGATGGTGTTTTTGTAACGTAGTGAGATTTTAAGGAATTAATTAATTTAACCTGAGTACTGTATGACTAGACAGAAGTTGCTGATATAAAACATGGTTGTGGTAAGGGACAGGTGTACGAAGTTGTTACGACGAGGGAAAGCGTAATGCAGAAACGTTGACCATGGACTACCACAGAGGTGCTAGAGTTGAGGTTTGTATTTTAAATCTGCATACTATGACTTTATTCTGATAGAATAATCTCTCGGATTCTTAACTTTTAAGAGCTTCTTTTTTAATTTGAATTTTGTAGTTAAATGTTGGATCATAATATACATAGTTTTAATTTATGTTTTGCATCCTGTTATAGGTGAGGATTGCTAGGATCTTCAACACATGGGCCTAGGATGTGCATTGATGATGGCCGTGTATTACTTCAAAGTTGGACACATAGAGCAGGTGTATCTTTGTCATAGTTGTTGTAATCATATACATGCACATTGCACATGGTACCATCTTGTGTATGTTTGTCAAACTAGTATGTACTTCATGCTATCTTGTTCTGGAATCTTTCTATATGCTCAACCATTTAATAAATATTGTGGATAGTCTATTGGTTTAATAATATTAGTACCACGTAGCAACTCTATTGTCTTTGTGTATTGATTTTGGCATTAAGTGCCTCTGGTGATTTATTTATTTTATTTTCCTGACTTGCTATTATTTTTAAATATGTGCAAGAAAACTGCTTCTACAACCTGCCTTACAATACTGGGTATCAAATTTTCGTGCTACGTTTACGGAAGACAAGGGACAAAATTATGAAGTGTACTCTCTCTATATATGTAGATATATACTTTGATTGAAGAACTGTGGTAGCTTTAGATTGTTAATTGTAAAGATAATGAATAATTATGTAGTGGATAATTTTATTAAGTTAATAATATTTTATTTTTTTGTATTTTTGTCATTATTTGCTATGGGGACATTGAGCCAGTCAGGTACATAAAAAGAATATCAAATTTTGATTTGGCAACAATACAATTCGTTACCAAAGCATTGAACAAGTTTTAATATAGCAACAAATTTTTATATATTTAGCAACAAATTTTCGTTGCTAATGGCATTAAAAATATAATATTTGGCAACGAAAAATTAACTTAAGAACAACGGAGAGGATATTGTTTCTAATACTAATATAAAAGGCAACATTTTTTATCGTTGCAAATCATATCAACTTTCGTTGCACATATAAAGAAACGACAACATATAATGTCGTTGCTAATCGACGACTTTCGTTGCTATTGAAAAATAACTAGCAACAAACATTTTCGTTGCTAATTCAGCATAATGTCGTTGCCAAATAATATAATCAGCAACGAAAATTGTTGCTAAAAAGTTTACATTACGCAACGAAAGCAAGCTTAGGTAACAATTTTCATAATTTACTGCAACGAAAAATGTTGTTGCAAAATGGTGTCAATTGCAACGAAAATGCATGGTCGTTGCAAAAAAAAAAGAGTTCATTTCGTTGTCAATTAGCAGGCTTTTGCAACGAAATAGGATTTTTAGCAACAAAATTTTAATTATTCTGCAACAATACATTTTGTTGCTAAAGGATCGATGTCTCTGTACGAAAGCCAAATTTCGTTGCAAAATGTATTACTTTTGGCAACGAAAAAAAAAAGTTCGTTGCAGAACAATTAGCAACGCTCATTGCGCAACGAAAGACGCAACGACATTAAAGTCGTTGCCAAAACCCTTTTGCAATAAAATTTGGCATCTTTAGCAACGAAAATTGGTTGTTGCTGAAGCCCCATTTTTTTGTAGTGTCTTTCAGCGAGACTCTTTTGTTTTTGATTTGTTCGTTTCGTTATTCGTTTCAAAATTTAGTATTGCTTGTCATAATTGTTCCTTGTCAATTTATTGTGATAAATTTGATTTGGCGTTGCATTACTCATATTTGTACTCTTTAGACTAGTGTATCATGTCTAAATTTTATTTTGATATTTCTAGTGATGTACATGTTAGTATATTTTTGGAGACTTGTGTTGATGATTCGTTCGATTTAACATGTACACGTTAGAACCCCTTTGTGTTGATATTTTGTCGCATGTGTTGTGACATTATATTTTTGTTTGAATACCGTAAGGTATACCTGAGCTATAACCACATGTGGGGGTACCACAGACATGTCCTCTTGGCACCGAGACATGACACCTTCCGTAGCAGTGTGATCAGTCCACGACGTCTCCGTTTTGTGCTCCGGTGGGAGTTGACCATTTGGTGTTTTGTTGTGGGAGGCGTATGTGTGACGCTCCCAAAATAGGTCCACACAATCCATTCTGAGTCGCCAAATACATGGTACAGAAAATAGCTACAACTTCATTATTACAATTGTCGTGCAAAATACGACAACACATAAGCTGTGAGTTTAAATATAAATATTATCTTCTAGACAATATCCAAACTCAAATAAGTCCCCATTACAATTATTGATACACTATTTTACAAAATAGTGAGGACTGCTAAAACAACTGACTTGAAACATCACTCCACACCCCGACTAGTTCCCGTTATATTCTCGCCTCCTGAGAAGAAAAATTGAACAAAAAGGAAAAAGGGTGAGCTCAACTAGCCTAGTAAAGAATATTATGACTAAGATAATGTAGAACAAATTATCGTTAGCCTTCAATAAATCAGATAAAATATAATGGACAACAAGTTTTAGATCAATATTTACAGCGAAAATAACAATTCAGTAGAAGAGTTAAGTAGAGAATGAAGTCTACTATCTTTTATGATTTAAAAGTCCATCATCAATATTTTTTCCCTGTAACATCAATCAATATACATCCTGAATCAAATATTCATCTTTGCACTACGGGCCAAAGATATTCATTCGTACCACCAGTTGGTCATGTTCATCTCAACACCTGTCCATCTTTGCACCACGGGCCAAAGATATTCATAAGGTAATCATTCATCTTTGCACTACAGGCTAAAGATATTCAGTTATATCATCATTTAGGACTGAGGATGATGAAAAATATTTTTAAGAAACGAATCTAGTGAGATTAAATGACAAAGATTAGGGATTCGTACTGTGATTTATCCAAGTTCAAAAATACTCCATAATAACCAATTGTGGAACAAAATTCAAGAATGAAGATCAAAACATGGATACAATCAAAGATAGTAACCATAATATACAACTTGAACAAAGGAAAGAAAATTTAATTTTTCTGTGAATAATGTCGTATACGTGAATAGTGTCGTATACGTAAATAGTGTCGTATACGTGAATAGTAACTCCGACACAAAAGGTAACAATTTCATAAGAAAAATCATACTTCGTGAATAGTACTCGTGAATAGTACAATATTCGTGAATAGTGTCGTATATGTGAATAATGCCGTATACGTGAATAGTAATCTCAACATGAAAAGGTAAAATTTTTATAATAAAATCCATACCAATATTTCGGTATAATAATATTGAAAGAAATAACATCATTTACGAAGAAAATAACATCCCTTACCTCAAAAGAATAGTATTTATGGCTGAAATATCGGATATAATGTTGAAAAAAATTTGCACTGAATAAAAACACTCAAGATATCTAAATACTCATAAAAATACGCTCGATATTATAGAGAGAGAAAACTTCAGATTCTGGTGTAATTTTTAATTCTAACCTAAGCACCCTATTTATAGGAAAATACTTAGAACGCCAAAGCAGACTAACCTGCTACCGGTGGCTTTCACCCATTGCTATTCATGCACACCATACTTGAAATTCAACAATTTTTTCCACAACAACCAAAAGTGGAGCCCACCCATATTTTTAATAAAAATATTTATTTTTGAAACTTCAATAATTCATAATAAATAGCCCCTTTTATCAAAAAAATATGAACCTGATGTCTTTTTCATATAAAATTTAATTCTCTACAACTTTGTAGAAGAAAGTTTTTTCAAATTTCAAACAAAAAATGACCGAAAACCACATACGGATGCTTTTTAATACTCCCATTCCGACAAAATAGTGATAAAATACCTCAACATTAATTCCTTCATTTATATGCACATAAAATAAATATTTCTTTATCATATAAATTAATAATTAATTATTCACAAATAATATTACAGAATCACAATAATGACAACCAGGTCGTTTCCAAGAAAGAGGGGGCCTTTCCGATAAAGATTTATCCTTACTGGCGCGCAATTAGGTGACCAAACCCCTTTCCTAGACAGAACTTTCTTAGAAATTGTCAATAATGCTATCTAATAATATTATTCAAATAATATAAATTATTGATCTGATAATAAAAAATATTGTGTAGTGACAATTATTGAAATAATAATAATATAAAATATCAACGTAGCAATTATTGAATCAATAAAATAAAATATTAAACAATAATTACTGTAACAATTATTGAGTAGTGCCTTTTTACGTAAGAATCAATAATCCAAAAATATTATGCAATACCGTGTGCTACTACGCGCAGTGGCGAAGCCACGTAGAGTTCTATGGGATCAATCACCCCCACTGAAAAAAAAAATTATTTTATAATGTAAGGTAAATTTTAAAATTTTTAAGTATTATATATAAATTGACCCCACTAAAATTTTATAAATTTTCTATTATACGGGGTCAAATTGAAAATTTATAACTTTGTCAATCAAATTTTAATCACATATGACTCATATCCTCTTAATATATGTATCTCTCTATAATATTTTAAACTAAATAATAATCTAATTTATATTATTTTTAAAAATAAATAATGAATTACTTACTTATGAACAGTTGTTATTAAAAAAGTCTAGTATGAGTCAATATAGTGTATATATACCATATATTATTACTCATTATATTTTTATTGTAATATAATATATATATATATATATATATATATATATATATATATATATATATATATACTCGAAAGTATAAAGTATTAAAAAAAAATTGGCTCGGGGGCGCTGCCCCCGAACCCTCGCAAAATTATTTGTAACTCAATAATAATTTCCCCACTAACAAAAATTCCTGGCTTCGCCACTGACTACGCGTATTACTGTACTTTAATCATCAGGTATTCCAACAGTGTTAACGGTAACAATTACGTCGTTATTTATAAAAAAACTCAAACTTGTCATTTTCTTCATCCGACAGTTTTTCGTTATGGAGCCCACAAATGGCTGCGCCATCGTACAAATATTCCCCGACAGCATGAATATTCTATGACCAAACGAATATTCCCCGATAACAATGAATATTTTATAACCACTTGCTTAATTAAAATATTTGCGTATTTTACCCATAACTAACCACATTAATCAAATCCACCCCTTACTATTTCAAAATAATGAATAGAAAAAAATTAATTTTATTTATAAAAAGTTAGGGTCTTACAGTATGGGTCGACCCTAGTTTTCTATTATGTTCTGTTCTGCGGATTGGTGATGTTTGTGCCAAACGCACCTTCCGATTTTACATGCATTGGATTCGCGGTCCAATGCGTGTGACTTGCCTGTGTGGCAAGATATATTTCTATTTTGTTTTGAGCTCGGTATGAAATAACACCTAGCCATTTGATTCAGCCTATTATTTCGTTGTGTTTGTTTTGTTCGTTTCGTTTCAGCTTAGTTCAGTTCATTCAATTGAATTAATTATTTAGTTTCATTATTATTTGTATTCTATATCCGTACTGGGCATTTAGCTCATGATGTGTTTTTCTTCTGGTAGATAATCAGGGGGATCAAGGGCAAGTGTGACGAGTGCTCCTTTTTATCCAAATAATTTAGACATATTATGTTTAGGTTGTGATACATTAGTTTGTTCGGAATTGTAATAATTATTTTAGATTGTGGTTTGAGAAAATTTGATATTTATTATGGTTGACTTGTGGTATTTATCTGATATTAATACTATTCTTTTATGGCTTTGAGCCTTGCTATTAAATTCATCAATTTTATTATGCTTTAAGTAACCTCTCTTTCTATTTCGGAAAGGGGGTGGTACAGAGTTGGTATCAGAGCTTAGGTTTTTCTTGTACAAAACCTATTTAGGTTTAACTTGTGAGTTATGGGTAGACTTCTGGGTTAGGTTTTGTCCTATTTGATTTTTTGTTCAGCTATCATATCAACTATATTCAAATTTTTCTCTAATCTGCTTTGTTATCTATTCGTAATCTCTTTCTTTGATGGCTCGTAGATCAGCTAGAGTTATCGGGAGGCGAGGTAACAATAGGGAAAGAGGTGAGGGTTAGCCCAATGAGTAACCTAATGATTAGATTAATGCTCAATTGGCTACCTTGGTGAATCAGGTGGTAAATCAGGCTTTACCTCAGTTGGTGGCACATGTTGTACAGGCAATGCAACAGCCGGCAGAAATTCCCGAACAGGAGAATCTGAGAAATAATGGTCCACAGGAAAGCGAAGTGGAAGAGAATGTAGATGGTCATGATCAGCCGATGATTTCGATGTATGTATGGTTAGAAAGGCTTCAGAAGCAGAAACCACAATCATTCAGTTCAGCTCCGACTCCAATTGATGACAAGAATTGGATTGCTCACCTAAAGAAGATCTTTGATGAGTTGGGGTGCTCGGATAATCAAAAAGTATTGCTTGCAGTTTACAAGCTAGAAGGGGATGCACAAAGGTGGTGGAAAGCGATGAAAACAACAAAGGGTGATGGTTATGTTGAGACACTTGGTTGGGCAGAGTTTTGTGAGGTCTTTTATCAGCAGTACTTCCCAGCTGCTGATAAAGAGGCCTATGCCAAAGAATATCTGTCTATTCGGCAGAAAGATGATGAGCCCATCACAGATTTTATGACGAGGATCACCAGGTTGGCAGGCTTTTCGGGAACCTCAGCAGGGATTGCAACAGAACAGGCAGAGAAGTTTAAGTGGCGAATTCATTATAGGTATCGCCAGATTCTTATTAACAACAAGTTTGCAGACGTGTCAGCAGTGGCTAATGCAGCCAAGAATATTGAGATAGAGAGACAGAACTTTCGGTCTTCTAAACAGGAAGGGAGTCAAAAGAGGGACAGAGATGACCAGTAGGGTCAAACTTCGGGTCAGCATGGGAAGAATCAGGGTGGTCAGCGGAATAGGAACCGTGGTGGCCAGCAGGGGCAGTGGTGTGGCCAGAATCAAAATAGGGGTTATCAGCAGACGCCTCAGCAAGGGCAGAATCGTTAGCTTCAGCTACCTTGGCATGGTCAGAATCGTCAGCAGTGGTAGAATCGTCAGCAGGGGCAGAATCAAGGTCGTTATCTGGGACCAGCTGGTGGGGGTAACCCAAATCTCATTCTGATAGCTCCTTGTACTAATTTTGGGGCTAATCATCCGGGGAGGCAGTGCCATAAACTCACTGGTGCATACTTCTTGTGTGGACAGATCGGTCATATGGCTAGAGATTGTACCGGGCCACGTGGAAATGCTGGAGGTGGTGATAATGGTGGCAATAGAGGTCAGCGTCAGGATGGTCGAGTGTTTGCCTTAACGTATAACCAGGCAGTAGGTGCACCAGGTACTATTTTTGGCACTCTTTTAGTTGGTAATCGTGAGGCGTCTATTTTATTTGATATGGGTTCTACTCATTCCGTTGTTGCTCAGTCTTTTGTTCGGCACCTGGGTGTGCCATCTCATTCTTTAGATCTTGTTATGTCTATTACTACCTTGATGGGGACTTATGTTGTTATTTCTGATTTGTATCGAGGGTGTGAGATCAGTTTTGGGTTTAAGATTCGTGAGTATGCACGATTTCGATGTCATTCTTGGGATGGAATAGTTGGATAAGCTCCAGGACACTATCAATTGTCAGGCAAAAAAGGTTATATTTGGAGATGTGAAGTCTCCAGAGTTCGTGTTTCATGGCTTACAGCCGAGTAGAGTGGTGAAGTTAATTTTAGCTTTGAAGGTTGGGAAATTGGTGGCAAAGGGCTGTGAGAGGTATTTGGCATTTGTGAAGGATACCTCTAAGGGTGAGTCTCGTATTGAGGATGTTCATGTTGTTCGTGGTTTTCCCGATGTGTTTCTTGAGGAGTTGTCTGGGTTTCCACCGCATCGGGAAGTGGAGTTTGCTATTGAGCTTATTCCTGGTACGGGGCCTATCTCTTAGGCGCCGTATCGGATGACACCGTTGGAGTTATAGGAATTGAATGAGTAGTTACAGGAACTGTTAGATCGTGGTGTAATTTGGTCGAGTGTTTCGCCGTGGGGTGCTCTGGTCTTGTTTGTAAAGAAGAAGGATGGGTCTATGAGGCTGTATATAGACTACAAGGAGTTGAACAAGATCACCATCAAGAATCGGTATCCATTGTCGAGGATTAATAACTTATTTGACCAACTTCAAGGGGCAAAGTATTTTTCGAAGATAGACTTGAGGTCTGGCTATCATCAGTTGAGAGTGAGGGATGAGGATATCCCTAAGACGACTTTTCGTACTCGATATGGGCATTATGAGTTTTTGGTGATGCCATTCGGGTTGACTAACGCTCCAGCGGTGTTTATGGATTTAATGAATCACGTCTTCTGGGAGTACTTGGAACAATTTGTTATTATCTTTATTAATGACATTTTGGTTTACTCTAAGTCTAAGGAAGAGCATAAGGAGCATCTTCGCACAGTGTTGGGGATTCTACAGAAAGAGAAATTGTATGCTAAATTCTCTAAATGCGAGTTTTGGTTGGAGCATGCTGCATTTTTGGGCCACATTTTTTCTGCTGAAGGCATTAAGGTGGATCCTACGAAGGTTGAGGCTATCACTAAATGGTCGACACCTACTACGGTGACAGAGATTAAGAGTTTCTTGGGTTTGGCAGGGTATTATAGGCGATTTATGGAAGGGTTTTCCTTGCTTTGCCTTACCATTGACTCAGTTAATGAGAAAGGGTACGAAGTTTGTGTGGAATGAGGAGTGCGAGAAGAGTTTTGAGGAGTTGAAGAAACGGCTTGTGACAGCTCCTATACTTGCATTGCCATCAGGGACTGGAGGTTACCAGATTAATAGTGACGCTTCTAAGAAGGGTTTGGGGTGTGTTTTGATGCAACATGGTAAGCTGATTGCTTATGCTTCTAGACAGCTTAAACCTTATGAGGTGAATTACCCCACACATGATTTGGAGTTGGCAGCGGTGATCTTTGCCCTAAAGATTTGGAGGCATTACTTGTATGGAGAGACTTGTGGTATCTTCACTGATCACAAAAGTCTTAAATACATTTTCTCTTAGAAGGAGCTCAATATGAGGCAAAGGCGTTGGTTGGAGCTTCTAAAGGATTATGATGCTAGAATTCAACATCACCAGGGGAAGGCAAATGTGGTTGCAGATGCTCTTTGCCGAAAGAGTTCAGGGAGTGTAGCAGCCCTTATTACACAACCTCAGCTTATTTCGGATATGGAGCGACTAGAGTTGGAGTTATTTGTGCAAGGTTCAGATGGACATATGGCTGGTATTAGAGTGGAGCCCTTTCTTATCTCGCGAGTTAAAGAAGTTCAAAAGGAAGATAGGGAGTTGCGGGGTCTGACGCAGAATCTAGAGAAGGGAAAGCAGCCCGAGTTTCGTATTGATGATCATGGTATAATTTACTTGGATGAACGATTGTGTGTACCATCGAGTCCAATCAATCGGGAGGTTGTGTTGGCTAAGGCTCATAGTTCACCATTTTCTATTCTTCCAGGTTCTACGAAGATGTATAGGGATATGAAGTAGAATTTTTGGTGGAATGGGATGAAACGAGACGTGGCTGAATATGTTGGGAAGTGCCTCACTTGTCAACAAGTGAAGATAGAACATCAATGAGCTAGTGGTTTGCTGCAACAGTTTGACATTCCAATGTGGAAGTGGGAGGATATCACAATAGATTTTGTGACTGGTTTACCGAAGACTTTCAGGAAGAATGATGCCAGATGGGTAGTAGTGGACCGACTGACCAAATCGACACACTTTTTGGCTATCCATGAGGGTTACTCAGTGGATAGGTTGGCACACATCTTTTAGTAGGAGATTGTTATACTTCATGGTACTCTAGTGTCTATTGTTTCAGATCGGGATCCGCGGTTCACTTCATGGTTCTGGAAAGCTTGGGGTACTCGGCTCAACTTCAATACTTCTTTCCATCCGCAAACTGATGGGCAATCTGAAAGAACTATTTAGACGTTGGAAGACATGTTGAGGTCTTGTGCACTTGAGTGGTCGGGTAATTGGGATGATTACTTGAGCCTAGTTGAGTTTGCAACAACAGCTGGCATGCAAGTATTGGAATGACTCCGTTTGAGGCATTGTATGGTAGGAAGTGTCGGGCACCAACTTGTTGGGATGAGGTTGGCGAAAGGGCCATAGAAGGGCCTGAGTTAGTTCAAATCACTACGGAGAAGGTAGCGGTGGCTAAGGAGAAATTGAAGTCGGCTCGATCACGGCAGAAGTGTTATGCTGATAAGCATAGGAGGACTTTAGAGTTTGAACCTGGCGAGCATGTGTTTCTAAAAGCTTCTCCTTGGAAGGGCATTCGGCGATTTGGGTTGAAAGGGAAACTTAATCCGCGTTATATTAGCCCATTTGAGATTTTAGAGAGGGTTGGTGAAGTTGCATATCGGTTAGCTTTGCCTCCATAGCTAGCTAATGTGCACAATGTATTTCATGTGTCGGTGTTGAGGAGTTATCATTATCATCCGTTGCACGTGGTACAATATCCATTCGATAAGATTCAGGAGAATCTTACTTGTGAAGAGCAAGCCGAGGCGATTTTGGATCGTCAAGAACGGATTATGAGGGGAAAGACAATTCCGTTTGTTAAGGTTTTGTCAAGAAATCATTCGAAGCGGGAGGCTACATGGGAGATGGAGGAGTCTATTCGAGCGGAGTATCTGCATCTCTTTGAAAATTAGGTGCGTTCCATTCTTTTGATTCCGGAGACGAACTCCTTTTTAAGGGGTAGGTGATGTAATACCCGAAAAATAATAATAATAATAATAAATAAATAAATATTAATAATAAAAATTATTTTGTTTTAAAATATATTAATTGGACTTTATTTTTATTTGGGTTAAATTGTATTTAATTTATGTGGACTATAATAAATAAGAAATTTCATTAATTTGGGTTTTTAAAACTTATTGGGCCTTCAAATATATTGGGTCTAATTTATATTTATGTAATAATAAATTCTATTAAAATTAATAGAATTAATAAAAAAAAATATTAATTAATAAATAAAGAGTAAAGTTCAGATCACCACCTGGGGTTTGGGGTCTTTTCCACTTAACAACCTATAGTCAGTAAAGCTACATTTAAATTCTCGACTTTTTGAGTTGGAGTGAATAAATGATTTCCGTCTTAACTCCGTTACTTGAGTTGACTAAAGACTTTCATATATATATATATATTAAAAGCTTCCATCTTCCTTACAAAGACTTTCTCTCTCCAAAATCGAATAAAAAATGTTTGAAGATTTTGCATCAAATCCTTCCATCTTGGCATCCATAGATAGCTGGTGTATTCCCACTACTCTGTTTGTTCTTCTAAATTTGATGATAAGCACTATCTTTTTCAGATCAAGATTATCAAAGAAACAACACCAACAACAAAATCAAGAAAAACAACCAAATAAACAACCCAAATTAGCTAGATCAAATTTTGTTCTTGAGCATCTCAAATTTAACACTCTCTATAACTTCAAATCCCAAGAATCAAAACCCACTACGGAGACCCAATTTGTTTTTGACCATTTTCATGAAGAAAACTCCACAAAATCTCAAACCCATTTCGTTGTTGAACAAATTCATGAAGAAAAAGCCTCCGAATCACAGACTCAATTCGATTTTGAGCAAACCCATGAAGCAAAAATCACAAATACACAGACCCATGAAGCTAATGAAGAAATTAGTGAAGAAGATGAAGAGCCACAAAGCCTATGTGAAGCTAATGAAGAAATTAATGAAGAGCCACAAAGCCTAGATGAGGTTTACAGTCAGCACGTAATTATTATTATTATTATTATTATTATTATTATTATTATTATTATTATTATTTGTTTTTGAGACAGTTGCATGTAATTAATTATTATATTTTTGAGGCAACTTTTTGTATATCTATAGGATAAATATTTACATTTGAAAGTTTATTTTTAGGAATTCAATTGATTTTAGATAAGATTTATTATTTTCAAACATTAATCTTGAATTTAAAAATATGTCAAATTAAATTTTAAAAGCGTCAATATTAATATTTTATATTTCTGTATGGAATGAAGGGGTATAATAGTTATATATATAAAAAATCGAATTTATTAATAAATGCATTTAAGGTAAACTACTAACAAATAAATCTCAGATTTTTAGTATTTTAACAAATATATATACATACTATAATAGTTAACAAATTATAAAAAAGACGGCCTCTGCCTCGCAGGGACATGCATGATAGTTGTATAACAATTTTTTCTTTTAATGTTGATGTTAAAGTTGTGATTTATTTATTTTAAAAGCCAAGAGGAAGAAGAAGGGGATATTTCAGACATTTACCACTTTTTTTTACCGTTACAACCCTTTCTCACGCGCTTTTGGCGTCTGACATACACACACGGTTAAGTTGAATGGAAGATGTGACATTTTTACTTTAACTCAAAAAGTCGGGAGTTTAAATATAACTTTACTGACTACAGGTGGTTAAGTGGGAAAGACCCCAAATCTCGTGTGGTGATCTGAACTTCTCCCATAAATAAATAGTTAGACCTAAATTTACTGGCATTATACGAGTTGGAGGAAGATTGTGAGAGGGAGATAGCAACCGCATAAAAGAAAAAAAAAGGGGAAGAAATAAAGTCGCTAGTACAGAGAAAGAGAAAAGAGATAGAATACATGTAAGTTATATTTAATAATTCATGTCTTTGAATTGAATTTGATGGTTATGATGACTCATTTAATAATTGAATAAGAACATATAATGAATTGAAAAATAATAAATATTTAATGGGTTAAAGTGGATATTCAGGAAGATGGTATATATATATATATATATATATATATATATATATATATATATATATATATATATATTGATTAACAAAAAGTAATGTTTTCCTATTGAATGCTAATAGATTCAGGTGAACTATTAAAGCCAACGTAATCATACATTAGTTTAAATTATATTGTGGGGCATAAAAAAAACTTTGCTAACAGACTTTAATTGATCAGAGTTTCCTACTATTGGTACCATGCGAATAAAAGACAATAAAATTTTTGTTATAAATTATAATAACTAGGTAATGGAATTGGTTAAGTGTTATGTCATAGTAACGTAATTATAAGAGATTAGGATCATTAAAGTTAATAGTATAATTATTATTAAGTTTATAAGTTAATTATTTATTTATTCTTTTAATTAGCCCGGACAGAAGGAATTTAACGAATAATATTTGGAATTATAATCTAGGTATCACATTGCTTACTTCAGGTACGGATTTCGTACTCTTTCAGCGAGACTCTTTTGTTTTTGATTTGTTCGTTTCGTTATTCGTTTCAAAATTTAGTATTGCCTCTTATAATTGTTCATTGTCAATTTATTGTGATAAATTTGTTTTTGCATTGTATTAGAACTCATATTTGTACTCTTTAAACTAGTGTATCATGTCTAAATTTTATTTTGATATTTATAGTGATATACATGTTAGTATATTTTTGGAGACTTATGTTGATGATTCGTTCGATTTAACATGTACACGTTAGAACCCCTTTGTGTTGATATTTTGTCGCATGTGTTGTGACATTAAATTTTTGTTAGAATACCGTAGGGTATACCTAAGCTATAACCACATGTGGGGGTACCACATGCATGTCCTTTTGGCACCGAGGAATGAAACCTTCCGTGGCGATGTGATCAGTCAACAACGTCTCCATTTTGTGCTCCGATGGGAGTTGGCCATTTAGTTTTTTGTTGTAGGAGGCGTATGGGTCGACCCTAGTTTTATGTTCTGTTCTGTTCTGTGAATTGGTGATGTTTGTGCCAAACACACCTTCCGATTTTACATGCATTGGATTCGCGGTCCAATGCGTGTGACTTGCCTGTGTGGCAAGATATATTTTTATTTTGTTTTGAGCTCGGTATGAAATAACACCCAACTATTTAATTCAGACTATTATTTCGTTGTGTTAGTTTTGTTCAATTCGTTTCAGCTCAGTTCAGTTCAGTTCATTCAATTGAATTAATTATTTAGTTTCATTATTATTTGTATTCTATATCCGTACTGGGTATTTAGCTCATGCTGTGTTTTTCTTCCGGTAGGTAATCAGGGGGATCAAGGGCAAGTGTGACGAGAGCTCCCTTTTATGCAAATGATTTAGATATATTATGTTTAGGTTGTGATACATTAATTTGTTCGGAATTGTTATAATTATTTTAGATTGTGGTTGGAGACAGTTTGATATTTATTATGGTTGACTAGTGGTATTTATCAGATATTATGACTATTCTTTTGTGGCTTTAAGCCTTGCTATTAAATTCATCAGTTTTGTTATGTTTTGAGTAACCTCTCTTTCTATTTCGGAAAGGGGGTGTTACATTCATATTGCATAACCCTGTCTTAATAAAATCAAGTAGACGTTGGCCCCTAGGAATTTCGAGCTCATTTAAGACAAGGGACTCCAAGAGGAGGCTAAATTTTAAATTAATCAAACAATTGGTGTCTAAGAAAGTGGTTCAAAAGGCAAACGCCTAAAGAACTTATGGTTATTCAATTAGACACTGTACCTACACAGAGACTCCCACCTTTCTTACACTTACTTGGCTAGTGGTGTGATTAATTTCGAATTTTGTGGACATTAAGGTGTAACTTGGAACAATTAGGAGTTGTCTAGATTTTATTTAGATTAACCGTAGAATTAGGATTCTTATTTTATTTAATTTTTATTTTTTTAATTTTTTTTGTGTGACTTTCGTGGTTAGTTGTCTATTTGTTTTGTGATTTGTTAAAAGATGAATTCTTATTATAGTTGAAATAATAATTTTGCTTGGAATCAAGAACCCTATGAAAATTTTAATGCACACCAAGTAAATCAATGTTTTCCAACTTATAAAAATTCTTATCTAAGTTAATATCCATATCCATATCCATATTCGGATCCAGAACCTCAATATCCACAAGAATTATCAAATGAAGAAGAGGAAAAACTTAGTGCCTTGGAGAAAACTATGGAAGTTTTAATGGAAAATCAATTTAGCATTGATCAAGTTATATCTCATCTAGAATTTCAAATAACTCGATTCGCCACTATAATAAATGAACAAGAGGTGGGTGAATTTTCTAGTAACTCTGAGGTTAATTTTGAGAATCTTGATGGTTGTGGAAATGATAAGGAAAATAAAAATTTTGTATTCAATTCTACACAATTTGAGTCAAGCGAATTTGAGGAGTCTAAAAATTATGAGTTTATGCCAAAAATTGATCATGTCACATTTAATGAGTCAGTTGAAAAAATCTATAAGCCTAAAACTCCACACCCTGAATGACTTATTCCTAAAAAATCACCTAGTGATTTTTTGGACCAACCCATTAAGTAAACATGATACAAGAGTTGTCCATAACCCAAGAAATAATAAAAAATAGACTCTTGATTGAAAAAAATCCAAATGATTTTTTCTTAAATCACCTTGACCAAAATTGGGATGAATCTGAATACTTAGATAAGGTCAATGAGATGTCAAAAAATAATTCAACTAAACTAGAACATGTATTTGAACCAATTTTTCCATCTTTTGAATATTTTAGTAAAAGTTTTCTCGAGGTAGACTTTAATCATAATTCTGATGAAAATTCTGACTATTTTCAATTTCCTAGACCTCCTGAAAATCATGAAAAGTTCACTCACTTACCCATTTGTATCATTCATGTATAGTCACATACATTTTAGGATTTATGAAATTCGTAAATATGTACATTTGTTTTCTTTCTCACCGCATTTTCTTACAGAATAAATGCCCCACGTACAAGGTATAATTCTTTCATATCTTTGTTATCTATTTTTCATTTGTATACATTACGGACAATGTATGATTTAGGTATGGGGGAGTTTGTTTGTATTATTAGATTTTTTTTTATTTTAGAAAAACATAAAAAAATACAAAAAAATGAAAAAATTTGTTTGACTTTTTATGGATTGAATTTATTTTAATAAGTGTCCATGGAGTTAAAAACTTATGAGTAAAATCGAAAGATTTAGAACTCTTGAATCTTTGATATGGTACGAAATCTTAGTTTGAAATACCATTTGTACTAAAATTGATTTCAAAAGCATTTTTACACTACACATTTACACCAACTCTTAATTATAGATATAAACTATGATTCGAGCAATTTCAAGAGGAAAAAAATTGAAAAAAAAGTTGAAAAAAGAAATAAATAACTGCTGTAAGACCCCGAATTTTATGAAATAAAAGTATTCAATTTTTCTTATAATTACTATTCAGTAAATGGTTAAATTGATAAATATTAAAGTTAAGGGTGATATATGAATTTTTTTTTTCAAAATACACAAGTGGTTATAAAATATTCATTGTTGTCGGGGAATATTCGTTTGGTCGTGGAATATTCTTTCTGTCGGGGAATATTCGTACGACGGCGTAGCCATTTGTGGGCCCCATAACAGAATAACTGTCGGGTGAAGAAAACGATAAATATGAGTTTTTATAAATAACGGCGTAGTTGTTACCGTTAACACTGTTGGAATACCCGGTGGTTAAAATACAGTAATACGTGTTATTACACAGTAGCACACGGTATTGCATAGTATTTTTAAAATTATTGATTCTTACGTAAGAAGGCACTACTCAATAATTGTTACAGTAATTACTGTTCAATATTTTATTTTATTGATTCAATAATTGCTACGTTGAAATTTTATATTATTGTTGTTCAATAATTGTCACTGCACAGTATTTCCCATTATCAGATCAATAATTCATATTATTTGAATAATATTATTAGATAACATTATTGGCAATGTCTAGAAAGTTCTGTCTAAGGAGAGGTTTGGTCACCTAATTGCGCGCCAGTAATGAGAAATTCTTATTGGAAAGCCCCCTTTTTCCTGAGAATGGCCTGGTTGTCATACATGTGATTCTGTAATATTATTTGTGAATAATTAATTATTGATTCATATGATAAGGAAATATTTATTTTATATGGATATAAATGAGAGATATATTTTTGTGGTTAAAAGTGAAGGAGTTAATGTTGAGGTTTTTATCAGTATTTTTGTCGGAATGGAGGTATTAAAAATCAGGGTTTTTAAGATATTTTGCGAGGGTTATAATTTTTAATCCGACCGTTGGATCGTGGTAATATTTGGATATGTTATACATATATAAGTTGAGTATATATCCACAAATTTTGAACCGTTAAAAATGAACGTATGATTTGTTATGAATTTTACGAGATGACTGGTTCAGAAATTGATGAATTTTTGGAATTAATTATTTTGGTAGAAAATTCTAGAATTGGTGGGCCCCACTCTTGGTTGGTGAAGAAATGTACTGAGATTTTTATTCAAATATGGTGGGTGAGAATAGTAGCAGGTAAAGCCATCAGGTTGCAGGTTAAGTCTGCTTCGGCGTGCTAACATTTTCCTATAAATAGAGGGCTAAATTAGAATTGAAAATCACACTAGAATTCATAAGTTTTCTCTCTTTCTCTCTCTAGATTATTGAGTGTATTTTGTGAGTATTTAGATACTCTGTGAGTTTCTATTCATCAGTGCAAGTTTCCTTCAGCCTTATACCGATCAGAAGTACTGCTCTTTTGAGGTAAGAGATAGTAAGGGATTTTAAGGGTTGTTATGTTTTTCAGTTTCGTAATTTTTCTGACCTTCAAAAATTCTGGAAAAATTTGAAATGATATTTTGATGAGTTTTCTTGATTGTATCCAAAAATAGTGATTTTTGGATGTATAGATTAAGAGTTATGAATTTTATGAGAAAAGACTATTTTAAAAGTAACCGCTTATAACTCCTTGTGGTTAACTCCAAAATTGATGAAATTTTTATTGGGAGTACATGTATATGATAGGAGTATACTCTGTGAATTTTGGAATTTTTGGATAAAAGTACAATTTATGATAAATATCTAAATATTCGGCTGTTTTGGCCATATGAAAAATAGTAAATGAGTTTTAAAAATTCTGGGAAAAATATATGTTCAATATGGGACTATATTATGCTAAATCCCAGAAAAGAAAAATTGGTTACATTGGTTTGGTATTTTTCATAAAAATAGACTAGTTATGAGTAAATGAATTAAATATGTTATGTGAAGTAAGAAAATTGAAAAATAGGATTTTATGGCTTGAGAATCCTATATGAGGTATATGTAGATTTTTGATGAGGGTTTTTGGTTATTGGTGATGAAATCTTATGAGTTTGGCATTTTAGGATGATTAAATGCATTATTTAGTAAAGTGTAAACAATTAAAATAAATTATTTATAAGCTTAAGAAATATTATTCTTTCAATATCATTATACCAAAATATTTGTATGTATTTAATTGTGAAATTTTTACCTTTTTGTGTCGAGTTACTATTCACGAGTTACTATTCATGAGTTACTATTCATGAGTTACTATTCACGAAAAAATTAGTTTCTTTTTCTCACCAAATTATAGTTGATTTACGAATGTTACTCTTGAGATTAAAACTATATGTTGATCATATTATTTTTATTATTATATATAATATTTTTATAACCCTAATAATGATATTTCTCTTTGACTTGAGTGTAAAGATGGGTAGATTTTTGGTATGATCATGACTATGGGTTCTCTTTGGCCAGTAATGCAAAGTTGAATTGTTGATTGGTATGATCATGACCATTGAATTTATAAGTGAATATCTTTAGCTTAAGTGCAAAGGTGAATTGATCAACATGGTTATAATTATTGTTTATATAAATTCTGAAATGATTATATATTTCTTTGAGATATTAATATATTTGGCCTGTAGTGCAAATATGAACTGTTGATGAATATATTTGGCCGTAGTGCAAATATGAACTGTTGAAGAATATCTTTGGCCTGTAGTGCAAAGATGAATTATTGATGAATATGTTTGGCATGTAGTGCAAAGATGAATTGTTGATGAATATCTTTGGCCCGTAGTGCAAAGATGACATGTTGTTTAATATCTTTGGCCAGTAGTGCAAAGATGAACAAATGTTGAGATGAACATGACAAACTGGTGATACAAATGAATATCTTTGGCCGTAGTGCAAAGATGAAGTTATTAGTATGATTATGAACAAGAAATGTGATTTGGTGTAACCATGATCTTTGATGTTTCAGGTAAAGATAGGTGATGAAAATTATCTTCGTCCTGGATGAGAAGAGGAATTTAGAACTACAGTTATGATTATGAGTTATTCATATGATTGTGAACCAGAATTGTTGATTGATGTTACAGGGATAAAACCTTGTTGGTGGATTTTTAACATGGAGAAGATAATAGACTTTATAGTCTATTTGACTCTTCTAATGGATTGCTTGTTCCGCTGCAACTATGGTTGAAATTTTTATCATTTACCATATGTTCTAAATCTCTGATTTATTATTAATGAAGGCTATTGATAATTTAATTATCTTTAGTCATGATATTCTTTACTGCGCTAGTTGTGCTCACCCTTTTGCTTCACAATTCCTTTCAGGTAATAAGAGTGTAGCTGGGTCGAGCGAAGGTAACGGGGAAATAGAACGGTGGTCTCTAGCTGTGGATATTCTCCCGAAGTAGTATAGAAAAGTTCATTTAGTAGTTTTATTTGGTGAATCCAATAGGGTAAGGTGTACCCAACGTTGGAAGAGTGTTTTGCCACTATCATACAAGATGTCTAACGACATACAACCTCGTGTCATTATAAAGATAGGGATGTGCTCATCCACTTGCTGAGTATATATACGAGCACTACCTATATAATCTTGGTGTTTGTTTGAAGTATAATTCTCAATTAGAGACAGTAGAGATAATGATATGTCAAGAGAAGACTCACCATTGGAAAGAATATGATAGTAATCTTCTCATTTTTCTTTGGGGTCTATTGGGTCAACCAAGGATAATTCTGTGGCCATATGATATCTATCGTAACCTAGACGCATGGTCTCCCATGTACGAAGGTTTCCTTGAGCACTTCCCAAAGATTCTAATTTCTAAAACAGTTTTTGACTATACCTTTATGTAAGGTGTCATTGTGAGGTGATGTCCACGGTTGGAACATGAGTCACACTTGGTATATATTTGTATCCAAACTCACAGCATATATGTTGTTGTATTTTGCACGACAATTGTTGTAATAAAGTTGTAGTTATTTTCTGTACCATGTATTTGGCGACTCAGAATAGGTTGGATGGAATGGACCTATTTTGGAATTGTCACAACTGTTTCAATGTCCATTGAACGAAATAACTAGGTATCCAAGGCTCAAGAAGCATCGATATTCACGTTGAAAAGTTTGATGAATATAAGCAGCTTGACTAGTCTAATTTTGTGACCTTTGTTACTCGAGCTAGTAAGCCCTTAGGGGTTTCTTTACACCTATTGCCCTAAAGTCAACTGGTTTAGGAGTTATTGGTCCAATGCTCGCTATATGGGTAACTGTGAAAAGTCTAATAAACAAAGACATTACACAAGTTAAGGAAAAAAATTCTAAAAGACAAAAAAAATAGAAAAAAGGGGAAAATGAAGAAAAAGAAAAATGAGTTTGCTTGATTTTCATGGTAAAAATTCATACTAAAAGTTATATCACATAAACATGTATGCATCACATGAAATTAATTTAATGAATGATGGTGTTTAGAATGAAGATTGAGTATTTTTGACAAGGTGAAAGTTTAATTTTAAATTTAATCTTGCTTATGTATAATGCACGTGTATACTTGAAAGTTTTCTTTTGATTTCATAATTAGTTAAATTCAAAAAGATTTTATTTTAAATTTTGAAGTTTGTGGATATATTTTATTGCAAACTCTCACGTGACACAACTCGTCCACTTGGGGTAACCTTGGGGTTTAAAGGCTTATTGCACATGTTAAGTACAATCGTGTTTCCTACGAAAATGGGGTAACATAGTTTTTGTTTTTGTTTCATTTTCTTTTTGTTTTACTCGAGGACGAGCAAAAGATAGGTATGAGAGTATTTGATATACACATTAATTATATATTTTAATATTCTCATATTTATTATTTTGTATGTTTATTTTATTTAATTAATACATTTTATTTGATTTTGTAGGATTTATCTTATTTATCTTGGGGAGCAAATAAAAGATCATTATCCAACTTTTAAAGATAACATGGAACTCTTAGACAATTATCATGAATAAGTTGAAGTCAATTTAGAGATTTAGAGATAAGTTTAATGTATCTAAATGAGAGCATGCAATTATTTTCCATATAAATAAGTCTCTTGTTTTTAGAGAAAAGGATATTATTATGTATTAGTTTAGGTTAGAAGTAGGAGTAGATTAAATTACTTCTTCATTGCACGTTCATTGGATGATTGTTAATCAAAGAGAGTTTTATTATTTATTTTTAATATTCTCCTTTTCTTTATTTTAGTTAGTTTAATTATTTTCCATGTCTAGCTAATTTCTTTAATCTAAGATGAAGATTATAGACACTCGAAATTTTGTTTTCATGTTACTAACTATACAGGAGGGAAAAAATGTCTTTTTCACACTCTATAGATAACCTTGGAGGATTACAATAACAAATCAAACCCTAGAGACAACACCGTGGGACATAAAATCAACCTTGGAGACAACCTTGAGAAAAAACAGAATCAACAACAGTCAAACCCTAGAGACAGCCCCGAGGGAAAGCCAAAAGCCAGTTCAACTCTGGAGACAATTCCTGGTGGGCAAAAAGGGAATTTTGATAAAATAACATCAACAACCATAGTATAGCTGCAGATAGGGTCATAAAGAGCCATTGCAGCACTTCCGAGCACAAACTATGCAAAACAACTCAACGGACTTCCTACGAAGACCCAAAGATGTTAGCTTGGTCATCGACCCATCTTCCTAGATTCAAAAAAGGGTAAGCCCCATGTCATTTCGTAGCTCTTGAAAAGAGCTTTCTGAAAAGGTATAGCACGCCTCCATCGGATTCCTGGATTGTAAGTTATGAAGGTTCAAGCATACTGTGTGTTGGTTGGAGTGCACGTACTTCGAGATATCGGGCCCACCAGGATCAGCTGCAGGAAGACCCGCGGCTTCTGTAGGTCCACTCGCAGCTGATCGGGTCTATAAATATCAGCCCCCCAACAGCTCATAAGAAAAGAGGGATGAGAGAGAAAGGGTCCAGGAGAGAGAAATCCAGCCATTTGAGAGAGAAAGACATCTTTTCTTTCATTCAATCTTTGTAAATCTCTTATACAAACACTCTTATACATGTATATAGAAACATATCAAATTTTAATCGATAGAAACTGAGTTCTGAAGCGCCAAAGTCGTTCAATAGCCATTCTCATGCCTAACTGTAAGATCTCTTCAGATCTACTGCTTTTTCTTGCTTTACGTTATATATAAGTACTATATATATAGATCTGCCTCTGTATGACATAAATCTGGTTTTTTAACCGTTCATTTTGTGTAAATAGTTAATATTTGCATTTTATTGACTAGATTTATACTAGATCTAGCTTTTAACAGGTTCAAAAGTTGTAAAACTTGAACCTGAAAGCTAGAATGACTCAGATCTTTATAGATCTAGTTCTCTTTCTAGTTTTGTAAATATTTAGTAACCGCGCGACCCTTGATCTGTTTCTAGAGGATGATGGAAGCTTTGGCTAAGCGCATGCGATGATTTAACTGATGAATCCTTTGTTTTGCAACGTCTAGAAGTAAATATGCATTTTATTTCAATATATTCATTGTGCAAGTTGTTAAATGATATCATGTGAGCATAGGACTTATAGGATCTACGATCCAATTAATGGATCTAGATTTGGCTCCCACGATGGACCTTTTTAAGTTGTATTGTTAGCTTGCAAATCTTTATACTTGTAAATCCAGGGCCTTAAAATGGTTATACGAGTTTAAGGCACCGAAATAGTGAAAATCATGCATGTGGTGTTCGGGCTTACTTCGATGGCTCTCATGGCCATAAAAGTCTGACACTATATATATATATATATATATATATATATATATTTATTTATTTATTTATATTTATTTATTTATTGTCAAAGATGCTTCGCATCTTAAATAAAATAAAATCAAGCCAAATACAGAATAAAATGAAAGTATCAAAGGCCTCAATTCCTATGCGAGCATAAGAGTTTGGAAACCATGATTTCAAAATATCACCTATATATGCTTTGTTTAAAATTAAACTTTTATCTAATTCAAACCCTTTGTATATAGGTGCAAAAGAGACATATCACTACTTTCAAATAACGCACTTCGAGCACATTTATTTGCATCACACATACACACAAACACACCCACCTATATACCCGTTGTATATAGGTGCAAAAGAGGCATATCACTATTTTCAAATAACACACTTCGAGCACATTTATTTGCATCACACATACACACAAACACACCCACACACACACACAATATATAGGGAATGAAAAGACGCGGTAACCGTGTTTCACCTATATACCCTTTGTATATAGGTGCAAAAGAGGCATATCACTACTTACAAATAACACACTTCGAGCACATTTATTTGCATCACACATACACGCAAACACACCCACACACACACACAATACATAGGGAATGAAAAGACGTGGTAACCGTGTTTGACAGAAGTCGGGGGGGGGGGGTGCCTAACACCTTCTCCTCGCTTAAGCAAGCCCTCGAACTCCATGAATCTCGAGTTCCAGACCAATTAAATGAAGTCACATATTGGGCCATATTGAGAAAGCCTTTCAAAATTCGATTGAATTGGTACAACCATTTAAACTCATTCCAACTAGTGGCTCTGTCTAATTCGGCCCAATATTTAAAATCAAACTTTTCAAATCGTCGACATTGTACGTTGATCTTTCCAAAAATATCATGCTTTAAACAAGATAAAATCAACATAGAACACATAATGGGTAAAGAACACGATAGGAAAAAATCCCAACGTCGACAGATGACGACTCTACTAGGGACGTTAGAGGGCTTAAGCCGCATTTCAATCTTTTTAATTCCCTTTTTATCTGCATATGTGTGAATGTTGTCTTTACATTGAATGGATGTGAATGAATGTCTCTTTACAATCCTTTAAATTAGTACTTCACATAATGTCATCAGGCAAAACGGTAAGACGCGATGAATGTATGTTGTGTGGTCCCTCCATTAGGATGCAATCCCGTTGGTGGCTGATTACTGGACTCAAGAGGAGACTAATCCCGTGAGGCTCAGGAAAGGCACCACTCAAATCCGCTCCAATTAAAAAATCGAATTAACTTCCCATCTAGTAGATTGCAATAATCTGGGAACCTTCATGCCGAAAAGTCCGTGAGAGTAACCTAAGATAGGTCAACCTCTAATAAACCAAACGCGAAGAAAGTCTCTTCATGCTTTTCCCTTTCAATTCAATTCCATGTAAATATCATGTCCATTCCTTTCCAATTTCATTATTGTACATATATCAAATCATATCATGTTATCCTGTTATCAAAACAATTGACGTTTGTTTTGCAGGAAAATATTAAAAAATCAAAAAAAATTTAAAAAAATCAAAAAAAATCAAAAAATCAAAAAAAAATTAAAAAATTAAAAATCAAAAATTCAAATCAATCAAGTATTGTTCAAGCCTGAACAACGAAAGACCTGATCTCCCTCCATTAATGGGAGTACGTAGGTAACCATCTATGGTGCGGTCAATGTAAGACCCCGAATTTTATGAAATAAAAGTATTCAATTTTTCTTATAATTACTATTCAGTAAATGGTTTAATTGATAAATGTTAAAGTTAAGGGTGATATATGATTTTTTTTCAAAATACACAAGTGGTTATAAAATAATCATTGTTGTCGGGGAATATTCGTTTGGTCGTGGAATATTCTTTCTGTCGGGGAATATTCGTACGACGGCGCAGCTATTTGTGGGCCCCATAACGAATAACTGTCGGATGAAGAAAACGACAAATTTGAGTTTTTACAAATAACGACGTAGTTGTTACCGTTAACACTGTTGGAATACCCGGTGGTTAAAATACAGTAATACGCGTTATTGCACAGTAGCACACGGTATTGCACAGTATTTTTGAAATTATTGATTCTTACGTAAGAAGGCACTACTCAATAATTGTTACAGTAGTTACTGTTCAATATTTTATTTTATTGATTCAATAATTGTTGCGTTGATATTTTATATTATTGTTGTTTCAATAATTGTTGCTGCACAGTATTTTCCTTTATCAGATCAATAATTCATATTATTTGAATAATATTATTAGATAACATTATTGTCAATGTCTAGAAAGTTCTGTCTAAGGAGAGGTTTGGTCATCTAATTGCGCGCCAGTAAGGAGAAATTCTTATTGGAAAGCCCCCTCTTTCCTGGGAACGGCCTGGTTGTCATAAATGTGATTCTGTAATATTATTTGTGAATAATTAATTATTGATTCATATGATAAAGAAATATTTATTTTATGTGGATATAAACGAGGGATATATTTTTGTGGTTAAAAATGAAGGAGTTAATGTTGAGATTTTTATCCGTATTTTTGTCGGAATGGAGGTATTAAAAATCAGGGTTTTTGAGATATTTTGCGGGGGTTATAATTTTTAATCCGACCGTTGGATCGTGGTAATATTTGGATATGTTATACATATATAAGTTGAGTATATGTCCACAAATTTTGAACCGTTAAAAATGAACGTATGATTTGTTATGAATTTTACGAGATGACTGGTTCAGAAATTGTTGAATTTTTGGAGTTTATCATTTTGGTGGAAAATTCTAGAATTGGTGGGCCCCACTTGTGGTTGGTGAAGAAATGTGCTGAATTATATTTCAAATGTGGTGGGTGGGAATAGTAGCAGGTAAAGCCATCAGGTTGCAGGTCAAACCTACCAAAATTTTCCTATAAATAGAGGGCTAAGTTAGAATTGAAAATCACACCAAAAACATAAGCTTTCTCTCTTTCTCTCTCTATATTATGAAGCATATTTTGTGAGTTTTTAGATACTTGGTGAGTTGCTATTCATCAGTGCAAGTTTCCTTCAGCATCATATCCGATATCCAGTCAGAAGTACTGCTCTTTTGAGGTAAGGGATTGTAAGGGATTGTAAGGGATAGTAAGGGATAGTAAGGGATGGTAAGGGATTTTAAGGGTTGTTATGATTTTCAGTTTCGTAATTTTTCTGACCTTCAAAAATTCTGGAAAAATTTGAAATGATATTTTGATGAGTTTTCTTGATTGTGTCCAAAAATGGTGATTTTTGGATGTATAGATTAAGAGTTATGAATTTTATGAGAAAAGACTATTTTAAAAGTAACCGCTTATAATTCCTTGTGGTTAACTCCAAAATTGATGAAATTTTTATTGGGAGTACATGTATATGATAGAAGTATACTCTGTAAATTTCAGAATTTTTAGACAAAAGTACAATTTTTGATAAATGTCTAAATATTCGGCTATTTTGGCCATATGAAAAATAGTAAATGAGTTTTAAAAATTCTGAGAAAAATATATGTTCAATATGGGACTATATTATGCTAAATCCCAGAAAAGAAATATTTTTGGAACTGATTTGGTATTTTTCATGAAAATGGACTAGTTATGAGTAAATGAATTAAATATGTTATGTGAAGTAAGAAAATTGGAAAATAGGATTTTATGGCTTGAGAATCCTATATGAGGTATATGCAGATTTTTATGAGGGTTTTGGTTATTGGTGATGAAATCTTATGAGTTTGGCATTTTTGAATGATTAAATGCATTAATTAGTAAAGTGTAAACAATTAAAATAAATTGTTTATAAATTTATGAAATATTATTCTTTCAATATCATTATACCAAAATATTGGTATATATTTTATTGTGGAATTTCTATCTTTTGTGTCGGGGTTACTATTCATGAGTTACTATTCACGATTTACTATTCATGAGTTACGAATATTACTCTTGAGATTAAAACTATATGTTGATCATATTATTTTTATCATCATATATAACATTTTTATAACCCTGATGTTGAAATTCTCTTTCACTGAAGTGTAAAGATGGGTAGATTATTGGTATGATCATGACTAGGGTTCTCTTTGGCCTGTAGTGCAAAGTTGAATTGTGACTGGTATGATCATGACCATTGAATTTATAATTGAATATCTTAAGCTTAAGTGCAAAGGTGAATTGATCAACATGGTTATAATTATTGTTTATATAAATTCTGAAATGATTATATATTTCTTTGAGATATTAATATATTTGGCCTGTAGTGCAAATATGAACTGTTTATGAATATATTTGGTATGTAGTGCAAATATGAACTGTTGAGAATATCTTTGGCCTGTAGTGCAAAGATGAATTATTGATGAATATCTTTGGCCTGTAGTGCAAAGATGATCTGTTGTTGAATATCTTTGGCCTGTAGTGCAAAGATGGTCTGTTGATGAATATCTTTGGCCCGTAGTGCAAAGATGAAATTATTAGTATGATTATGAACAGGAACTGTGATTTGGTATAACCATGATCTTTGATGTTTCAGGTAAAGACAGGTGATGAAAATATTCTTCGTCCTGGGTGCGAAGAAAAATTTATAGTCACAATTATGATTATGAGTTATTCATATGATTGTGGAAAGGAACTGTTGAGTGATGTTACATGGATAAAATATTGTTGGTGGATTTTTAACATGGAGAAGATAATAGACTTTATAGTCTATTTGACTCTTCTAATGGATTGCTCGTTCCGCTGCAACTATGGTTGAAATTTTTATCATTTACCATATGTTCTAAATCTCTGATTTATTGTTGATGAAGGCTATTGATAATTGAATTATCTTTAGTCATGATATTCTTTACTGAGCTAGTTGTGCTCACCCTTTTGCTTCACAATTCCTTTCAGGTAATAAGAGTGTAGCTGGGTCGAGCGAGGGTAACAAGGGAATAGAACGGTGGTCATCATTTAGTAGTTATATTTGGTGAAGAAAATAGGGTGAGGCGAACCCAACGTTGGAAGGGTGTTTTGTCACTATCATACAAGATGTCTAATGACATACAACCTCGTGTCATCATAAGACAGGGTTGTGCTCATCCACTTGCTGAGTATATCTATGGGCACTACCTATATAATCTTGGTGTTTGTTTGAAGTATAATTCTCAATTAGAGACAGTGGAGATAATGATAAGTCAAGAGAAGACTCACCATTGGGAAGAATATGATAGTAATCTTCTCGTTTTTCTTTGGGGTCTATTGGGTCAACCAAGGATAATTCTGTGGCCATATGATATCTATCATAACCTAGACGCGTGGCCTCCCATGTACGAATGTTTCCTTAAGCACTTCCCAAAGATTCTAATTTCTAAAACAGTTTTTGACTATACCTTTATGTAAGGTACCTTTGTGAGGTGCTGACACATGATGGTGTCCAATGTCACATTTGGTATATATTTGTATCCAAACTCACAGCATATGTGTTGTTGTATTTTGCACGACAATTGTTGTAATAAAGTTGTAGTTATTTTCTGTACCATGTATTTGGCGACTCAGAATGGGTTGGGTGGAATGGACCTATTTTGGGGTCGTTACATTTGGTATCAGAGCTTAGGGATATGATCTCTGGCGGAGATCGGGAAATATAACTAGGAGGGGAGAGATGAGTAAATCCTTCGCTAGTGTGTCCTACCTAAGCTTATTTGTTGGTCAGTCATAATATTGGGATATTATGTGATATGTTAATTTGTTCAATTAACCCTTATTTTGAAGCTGTATTCTAGAATGATATTTGAAATACAGGAGATGAGCAATGGAGAAATTATGATGACAGGGAAGATGGAATCTGAAATGAAAGGAAGGTATTCTCAATTCTTTGAAATACCAGGTACGTAAATTTCGGGGACGAAATTTCATAAGGAGGGGAGATTGTAAGACCCCGAATTTTATGAAATAAAAGTATTCAATTTTTCTTATAATTACTATTCAGTAAATGGTTAATTGATAAATGTTAAAGTTAAGGGTGATATATGAATTTTTTTCAAAATACACAAGTGGTTATAAAATAATCATTGTTGTCGGGGAATATTCGTTTGGTCGTGGAATATTCTTTCTGTCGGGGAATATTCGTACGACGGCGCAGCTATTTGTGGGCCCCATAACGAATAACTGTCGGATGAAGAAAACGACAAATTTGAGTTTTTACAAATAACGACGTAGTTGTTACCGTTAACACTGTTGGAATACCCGGTGGTTAAAATACAGTAATACGCGTTATTGCACAGTAGCACACGGTATTGCACAGTATTTTTGAAATTATTGATTCTTACGTAAGAAGGCACTACTCAATAATTGTTACAGTAATTACTGTTCAATATTTTATTTTATTGATTCAATAATTGTTGCGTTGATATTTTATATTATTGTTGTTTCAATAATTGTTGCTGCACAGTATTTTCCTTTATCAGATCAATAATTCATATTATTTGAATAATATTATTAGATAACATTATTGTCAATGTCTAGAAAGTTCTGTCTAAGGAGAGGTTTGGTCATCTAATTGCGCGCCAGTAAGGAGAAATTCTTATTGGAAAGCCCCTCTTTCCTGGGAACGGCCTGGTTGTCATAAATGTGATTCTGTAATATTATTTGTGAATAATTAATTATTGATTCATATGATAAAGAAATATTTATTTTATGTGGATATAAACGAGGGATATATTTTTGTGGTTAAAAATGAAGGAGTTAATGTTGAGATTTTTATCCGTATTTTTGTCGGAATGGAGGTATTAAAAATCAGGGTTTTTGAGATATTTTGCGGGGGTTATAATTTTTAATCCGACCGTTGGATCGTGGTAATATTTGGATATGTTATACATATATAAGTTGAGTATATGTCCACAAATTTTGAACCGTTAAAAATGAACGTATAATTTGTTATGAATTTTACGAGATGACTGGTTCAGAAATTGTTGAATTTTTGGAGTTTATCATTTTGATGGAAAATTCTAGAATTGGTGAGCCCCACTTGTGGTTGGTGAAAAAATGTGCTGAATTATATTTCAAATGTGGTGGGTGGGAATAGTAGCAGGTAAAGCCATCAGGTTGCAGGTCAAACCTACCAAAATTTTTCTATAAATAGAGGGCTAAGTTAGAATTGAAAATCACACCAAAAACATAAGCTTTCTCTCTTTCTCTCTCTATATTATGAAGCATATTTTGTGAGTTTTTAGATACTTGGTGAGTTGCTATTCATCAGTGCAAGTTTCCTTCAGCATCATATCCGATATCCAGTCAGAAGTACTGCTCTTTTGAGGTAAGGGATTGTAAGGGATAGTAAGGGATAGTAAGGGATGGTAAGGGATTTTAAGGGTTGTTATGATTTTCAGTTTCGTAATTTTTCTGACCTTCAAAAATTCTGGAAAAATTTGAAATGATATTTTGATGAGTTTTCTTGATTGTGTCCAAAAATGGTGATTTTTGGATGTATAGATTAAGAGTTATGAATTTTACGGGAAAAGACTATTTTAAAAGTAACCGCTTATAATTCCTTGTGGTTAACTCCAAAATTGATGAAATTTTTATTGGGAGTACATGTATATGATAGAAGTATACTCTGTAAATTTCAGAATTTTTAGACAAAAGTACAATTTTTGATAAATGTCTAAATATTCGGCTATTTTGGCCATATGAAAAATAGTAAATGACTTTTAAAAATTCTGAGAAAAATATATGTTCAATATGGGACTATATTATGCTAAATCCCAGAAAAGAAATATTTTTGGAACTGATTTGGTATTTTTCATGAAAATGGACTAGTTATGAGTAAATGAATTAAATATGTTATGTGAAGTAAAAAAATTGGAAAATAGGATTTTATGGCTTGAGAATCCTATATGAGGTATATGCAGATTTTTTATGAGGGTTTTGGTTATTGGTAATGAAATCTTATGAGTTTGGTATTTTTGAATGATTAAATGCATTAATTAGTAAAGTGTAAACAATTAAAATAAATTGTTTATAAATTTATGAAATATTATTCTTTCAATATCATTATACCGAAATATTGGTATATATTTTATTGTGGAATTTCTATCTTTTGTGTCGGGGTTACTATTCATGAGTTACTATTCACGATTTACTATTCATGAGTTACGAATATTACTCTTGAGATTAAAACTATATGTTGATCATATTATTTTTATCATCATATATAACATTTTTATAACCCTGATGTTGAAATTCTCTTTCACTGAAGTGTAAAGATGGGTAGATTATTGGTATGATCATGACTAGGGTTCTCTTTGGCCTGTAGTGCAAAGTTGAATTGTGACTGGTATGATCATGACCATTGAATTTATAATTGAATATCTTAAGCTTAAGTGCAAAGGTGAATTGATCAACATGGTTATAATTATTGTTTATATAAATTCTGAAATGAATATATATTTCTTTGAGATATTAATATATTTGGCATGTAGTGCAAATATGAACTGTTTATAAATATATTTGGTATGTAGTGCAAATATGAACTGTTGAGGAATATCTTTGGCCTGTAGTGCAAAGATGAATTATTGATGAATATCTTTGGCCTGTAGTGCAAAGATGATCTGTGGTTGAATATCTTTGGCCTGTAGTGCAAAGATGGTCTGTTGATGAATATCTTTGGCCCGTAGTGCAAAGATGAAATTATTAGTATGATTATGAACAGGAACTGTGATTTGGTATAACCATGATCTTTGATGTTTCAGGTAAAGACAGGTGATGAAAATATTCTTCGTCCTGGGTGCGAAGAAAAATTTATAGTCACAATTATGATTATGAGTTATTCATATGATTGTGGAAAGGAACTGTTGAGTGATGTTACATGGATAAAATATTGTTGGTGGATTTTTAACATGGAGAAGATAATAGACTTTATGGTCTATTTGACTCTTCTAATGGATTGCTCGTTCCGCTGCAACTATGGTTGAAATTTTTATCATTTACCATATGTTCTAAATCTCTGATTTATTGTTGATGAAGGCTATTGATAATTGAATTATCTTTAGTCATGATATTCTTTACTGAGCTAGTTGTGCTCACCCTTTTGCTTCACAATTTCTTTCAGGTAATAAGAGTGTAGCTGGGTCGAGCGAGGGTAACAAGGGAATAGAACGGTGGTCATCATTTAGTAGTTATATTTGGTGAAGAAAATAGGGTGAGGCAAACCCAACGTTGGAAGGGTGTTTTGTCACTATTATACAAGATGTCTAATGACATACAACCTCGTGTCATCATAAGACAAGGTTGTGCTCATCCACTTGCTGAGTATATCTATGGGCACTACCTATATAATCTTGGTGTTTGTTTGAAGTATAATTCTCAATTAGAGACAGTGGAGATAATGATAAGTCAAGAGAAGACTCACCATTGGGAAGAATATGATAGTAATCTTCTCGTTTTTCTTTGGTGTCTATTGGGTCAACCAAGGATAATTCTGTGGCCATATGATATCTATCATAACCTAGACGCGTGGCCTCCCATGTACGAAGGTTTTCTTGAGTACTTCCCAAAGATTCTAATTTCTAAAACAGTTTTTGACTGTACCTTTATGTAAGGTACCTTTGTGAGGTGCTGACACATGATGGTGTCCAATGTCACATTTGGTATATATTTGTATCCAAACTCACGGCATATCTGTTGTTGTATTTTGCACGACAATTGTGGTAATAAAGTTGTAGTTATTTTCTGTACCATGTATTTGGCGACTCAGAATGGGTTGGGTGGAATGGACCTATTTTGGGGTTGTCACAGTCAAACCAAACAAAAATCCAAAAAACCCAAACCAAACAAAAACCCAAAAAACCCACTCAAACCAAACAAAAACCCAAAAACCCACTCAAACCAAATAAAAACCCAAAACACCTACTTAAATTCAATTAAACATTTTTCAAACCATTCAGGCTAAGCGTGAACTACCTAGACCTGATCTCCTCGCATAGGAGTACGTAGGCAGCTAGCTATCTATGGTACGATCTAACCCCTACAAAAAATCACAAAACCCCTTTAATGATTCAAAGATCACACGACTCTTCAATAACTCATCAAGCCTGAACTACGAAAGACATGATCTCCCTTTAGCCACGAGAGTACGTAGGTATCCATTAATGGTGCGGTCTAACCCTCACAAAAAACATCTAAACCCAAAATCCAACCCAAATATAAACCCAAAAACCAGTCTTAAGACACTAAAATCAAACCTGAAAAGCCTACACCCAAGGAAAACCCTCAAGGTCAGCGCCCATGTTGAGAAGACCCAATGGCACCTCAATGTCATTCCATCAAATCTGGCACAAGTCCCGAAAAGGAAGAGACAACAATATATCAAGAAAACTAGTCACACGGATGAAATGGAAATCATCATAAGATGCAACTCGTCAGCAACTCATCACTCCTGAAGTGCGAGAATACTTGATATCCTTTGAACTACAGAAACACGTGGGCTATCGTCGTGGTAAAGTTTATCTCATACCCGACGACCTGTTCCCTGAGGAAAAGGCCACAGATTAAACCTCACGATCAAACTAAATTCAGTTGAAGCTATCACAACACCAACCAATCTAAGATCTTAGGTCCAATTCAGTAGAGTCTGAAGGCTTCTCGGCATCAATCATCAAAGTTGAAACAACAACACAGCGATATATCAAGCATGATCATCAGCAAGGACCTTCAAAGCCCTCAATCTGAAACCTTCATCAAATTAGAGGAAGAAAGTCATCAAAGCCAATTGCGCCTACAAGTCAAAATAAGGATTGGGGCAAACCAAATGTCAAAGATCCATTACCTATTCACCATATGGGTACAGAGGTAAAAGACTCTTGCGTTCTCGGCATCTTATCAGCCCAATTGTCAAAGCAACTGCCTCAGACAACAAGCAAGGCTGGGGTAATTTCAAAATTGGCGACAACCCGATATTGGGATCTTTACAACAAGATTGGAGCAATTTTGGAAATAACGATAACTCAACACTGGGGTATTCATCAACCATCCTGAAAAGGAAAATTTACCAGTTAGCACCACAACATGGTCCATCATCATCAGAGGGACCTTCATATCATTTCATTGGTGATCCGGTATAATCATTTGGTCTTTTCTAATCATACTTTTCTCAGAATAAATAATCCACATGTGAGGTATGACTCTTTCATCTCTTTATGAGCTTTTAGTTTCCATTTACATACATTAGCGATGAGATACGTGTTAAGTAGATAAAACTTACGTTAGAATCTTAGAAAAAGGTTTTAAAAGAGAAGACTTTTGCTTAACTTGTTATGAATTGGATTAATTCTGATAAGCGTCCGTGGAGCAAGAATTACGGGAACAATTAGAGAATTAAGACTATTCAACCTTTTTGATTAAGCATAACATCCTAGTTCAAAGCGCTTTCTGGAACAGACTTAACCTCATATGCATGCCTGCACTTTGCGATTGACCCGACACTTAGTTTTGGGGTACGAAACTATGGTGACAACAATGGCAATAAATGAGAAGATAAGTAACTATCCAAATGTCTCGAATTGTTGACTGAGTTACTCGAGTTATTAAGCCTGAGGGGTATCTTTACACCTGGTGCCTTAAAGTCATCTGGTTTGGGAGTCACCGACCCAACGCTCGTTACATGGGTAACTTAATGCCTAAGAAAACGAGCATTATGAAGAAGAAAAGGCGAGACCTGAGCAGATCCAAATCGTGGTCTAGGCTACTCGAGCAATTAAGCCTGAGGGGTGTCTTCACACCTGGTGCCCTAAAGCCATCTAGTTTGGGAGTCATCGGCCCAATGCTCACTACATGGGTAATTTAAGCCTAAGAAAGTGAATTTTGCACAAGCTCAAGCGAGAATCAAATAGAGTGACCGCCTGACTTGTCTCAAAGTGTGGCCTCTATTACTTGAGCAAGTAAACCCATAAGGAGGTCTTTACACCTAGTTCCCTAAAGCTGTTAGGTTTTGGAGTCATTGGTCCAAAACTCGTTAAATGAGTAATTCTGAATAGCCTAAGAAAAATGAGATAAGTTAGACGAGAGAAAAAGAAAAAAAAGAAAATTTAGAATCTTGGAAAGGAGATCATCTAAAAGTCATGGAAATGAAACACCTACTAAGAGTTGCATCACTCATAGTGCACGTGTCATATGAAATAAATTCTGCGAAGAATAACGTCTAGAGCAAAGATGAAGTATATCTGATAAAGGGAGATAAGTCTTTTGAATCTGATCCTACCAATGAACAATGACCATGGATGCTCAAAAAATTTCCTTGCGATTTCATAACTCATTCAATTTCATAAACTTTAAACTTCAAAGGCCTCATTCAAGAGATTATAATAATCCCGACGGCCTGAGCCGTCAAGCTTTTGTGCATTCTGTTATTCATTTCATGTGTAAGATATTTCTCACTCTCAAATTAGTTAACAAAGAGAGTTTCTTATATGAATCCCCGGTAACAATGTGACAACCCAAAAAATCGGATTGTCCAGAATTTAAGTTTAAAGAATTAGTTATTAATAAAATGAAGTTTTATTAATAATATTATGTGCTATGTGTTTATTAATCATTCTAGAACCTAGAATGATTATAAAATGGGAGGATTTTGGCTAAGAGCTAGACTGAACTAGTAAGAATTTTTAAGACGAAAATAAAAAAAAATTGGGAACAGAAATATTTTCGAGGAAAAAGACGAAATAGGCACTATTCACCCGACAAAATCCTAAAGGTTAGGGTTTGAATAACCTAAGCCTTTCTGAGAGTTCGGTATGTCGAAATGACATTCCATCGAAAGATTTGACGACAATATCGTGAAAAGTTAAGTTAGCCAATAAAAGTTTTTCTCAAAAAACGTGCAGAAATCGAACGAAATAAAAACGACAAAAAATACTTTTATGTACTTTTCATTCATTTAACTACGTTAGAGGGAAACGTGAAGGAAAATGCTTATCATCAAAAAGTATTTTTTAGTTTTTTGAAGTTTCGAAAAATGCGTAAAAATAAATCTGCAAAGGAAAGACGAAATATCCAAAAATATTTGGATTCCGAGAATCGTAGTTTTTAAAATCGTCGGACGAATTCCGTAAGACGGAAGCACGAAGCTTCCAAGAGAAGCTTGGTGAATAGTAAGGAAGTTAGTTAAGGAGGTGAGAATAGTAACTTTGGAGGTGAAATGACTATTTTACCCCTAGACTTAAAATTCTATAAAAGAGAAGTGTTAGTTGATTTCTTTGAAATCAACCAACACTTTGAGAGAGAGAGAAATCTTGAAAGCTTGGAGAAGAAGATGAAGAAGGAAGAGAAAGAGCATGGATGCTCGGATCAAAGAAGATCGAGAAATAGAAAAGATAGTAAATCGCCGGCTTTGTCTAGAGGAAGAAGAATAAAGAAAAAGGTATTAAAAACCTAACTTCTAAGTTAGTTTTCTTTAAGTTTCATATGTTAAAAACATAGCTTAATGAAAAGGGAAGTAAAAAATGTTAAGAATGATTTTCATATGGTTGAAATCTTGAGAAAACGAAGAAATAAGAATTAGAAGTTTAGTTTATAAATTTTTTAAGGAATTATAAATTTCGTAATGAATTTGAATGATCCGAATGAATCATATGAACGATTCGATGAAATAAGTAAGGAATGGTGTCTTATATCACCAAATTCCAAGAAAAAGTGAAATCGTAATCAAAGTATGGATTAAAAATGAAGAATGAACGAAGAACGTGAAAAACACGTGAAGAATACGAAGAACGTTGTTGATGGAAAAATTTAAAACCATCATAGTATAACTTGTTGTTGATGGAAAAGTTTTAAACCATCACGTATAAGTTAGTTTCTTATTGCTTGGTTAGGAACGATAGAAATGTTCATGAAGAACGGATTGAACTTAGCTATAACGAAGTTACGGCAAAAATTTTGTAAACAGACGAACGAAAAGTAGAAAGTATGTAAATGAACCCAAATGTGTTGGGTTTCATAAGAATGTAAGATAACGTAGAAAACGTGAGTCGTGGACTCAAGAACGAACGAATTCTGAGTTCGGATGACTGAATTACGGACGAACGAACGAAGGATGAAATTTAAACCAATTAAATAGCATGTTAACGGATTCAGAATGAGATTCTATCTGAGGGAAGTTAAAGTACGTAAGATAAGAAAGAAAATGGCTTTAGAACGACCTCGTTCTGAGTTATAACAAAGAAGTTACGAGATTACAAAGTAGGCGATTCGTACGCGTTCCAACACTTAGAAAAAAAATGTTGGAAAAACTAAGTTTTTGAATTGGCGCTGCAGCGCCAGTTTGAACTAGAAATGGGGCACTGCAGCGCTGGCTCCGGACGATAATTACTGGAGAGTGGCGCTGCAGCACGAAAATAACAAAGGAAGGTGGCGCCGCAGCGCCGGTGCAAGGGAAAACCCAGAGAAGAGCTTTTAATTGATTAACTCCTGGGGAAAGTGTAAGGAAAGATAATGAACATATAGTTCACATAATGTAACTCTTAATCAAGTGATTTAAACCTTTAGTGAAGGTTGAACGAAAAGATTAAACGGGATCAAAAGACAAAGAATGTAAATGCAAAGTAGATGCGATGAACGATCGGTCTTAGCATACAACGAACCGTATGGCTTCGACATTAAGAAAGAATGATGAACGGGAAATGAATAACGAATGAGAGCATTAAAACCTTAGATAAAGGTTGAATGAGAGATTAAGAGATGGACAACATGAACGCAGAATACGTAAACGATCCTCGTGAATCGTATTTGCGTCGAACGAATGTTCTAAGTATACACTGGTTGTATGACTTAAACGTTGACAATGGTAATAAGATATGAATTAACAAGAAAGCTGTAGCGAACGGTAATAAGATTAATGAAAGTCCGAGTGTGTGTTAGATAGAGAATGTTAGAATGAATGTAAGTGTTAAATACTTTAGCCGACGTAAGGGTTGAGTGTACACAAATATTAAACGGACAGAACCTACACCCCGTGTATAGTTTGACCGTAAGGTAATGAAGAATAATGAGTAAACCTGTGAACGGTGAAGAAACTGAATTAATGGTAATGACATATAACATTGAGAAGCCGAGTTAATGATTATAACTTAGATAACGTTCCGAGTCGAATGAACCGGACGATATAAAATATGAATAAAGTAATGTAAAATTCTTAACGCTAGTATCATATAGTATTAACATTGAATGATCGTTCTAAGTGTACAAAAGACTGTATGACTTAGACGATAAGGAATAAATCCTGAGGTATGGCATTTAGTTACCAGAAAGCCATAAGGAATGAGAAATCGACTTAACGAACATTATACCTTTAATGGTTCGGATAAATTAAGAAAAGTTTAGGTTGTGGTACAATCTTAATTTTTAATAGTTTACATACGGGAGCTGGGCTAAACAATTCTTTCAGAGAGCGGAGGTATATATGAAACTGGCAACCGATCTAACTCACTGTGAAAGACAGAGTAGATGAGACGGGAAACTAGTTTGTTGGTTGTTTATTGGAAATCACTCAAAGTACCATATGGAATACTAGTAAAGATGTGATGTGTGCTGAGTCCTATAAGAGTTATAAGAAGAAGATAAGAATGTAAATTGTGACAACCCGAGAATTTATAGAATTTATAAAATCTTAAAAGATTGAATTAAGGTTGAATAATAAGAACTAAACTGGAAATAAGTATGGATTTAAAAACTTTTGTGAAGGACTTGTATAGTTTATAAACTGTATGTATATATATATATATATATATATATATATATATATATATATATATATATATATATATATATGTTTAAGGGTCAGGTATTGACCAGGTAAAGTGTAACATTGGTAACTGTAATGTTATGATAAGAATATCAATGTTCAGTTAAGAAACCCTAACGATTGGTTGGAAACCCTAATTTTAGTTTCGGGAATTTTAAAACCCTAATTTGGGAACCCTAATGCTAAGTATAAAACCTTAAGGGTTAAAAGTTATGGGATATATGTGAAAAGACCAAATTACCCTTCAAATTATAGGGGAAATGACCAAAATACCCTTAGTAGATGCGAAATGACTAAAATGCCCTTTTACTTAAGCTTTATGTAAAAGATATTTTAGATTTATGGTGAGTCACCATCCAAGCTTGCCAAGTGTTTTAAACCACCACCAATCAGCCAAATTGAACACTTAGCAACATTCTTGTCCATGAAATCAAAGCTTAAAAGATTAAAAGTAAGAAAATATCCTCACTTTATTTTCTAACTTAGCCAACACTTTCTCTCTCTCCAATTTTAGAAATTTGGGAGTGAACTAAGTTAAAAGTTAAGCCATGATAACTTCATAGCTTGCCAAGATCAGAATCATAAGGGTAGAATCAAAATTTGAGCATGAAAGGTATAAACCCTAAATCTTACTAAATCCTTATAATTTCTGTTAATGATGTGATTTGTTGTTTATATTAGTGTTATAAGATGTTGTTTAGCGATCTATGGTGTTACATCATGGATCCATAACATCTAAGTGCATGAAAATAGGATTTTAGAAACTGTCCATGAACCTTAATTTTGAGGTCTGACAGCTATATGTCAGGGCCTCTAGATCTTAATCTGTTAGATGTTAGGATGGATAAGTGTATTATTCATGTTCTATGCCATGAGTAGAGTACACTGGATGTGGAATCAAGTCCATGGCAGTTATAGATCAGAAGTTATTCATGGTAAAACATGGTTGACCAGCTATATAATCTGGAAATCTGGGTAACCCAGAAACCCAGAAATTGTCTGACAAGGTTTTGCAGGGCTTGAATCTTGATGTTGTTAAGTAGTTAGGCCATGTATGTGTATAGGTTTTATAGACTGACATATAGACTACAGAACCATGCCATTAGAACACCTAGATCTTGCACAGGATCACAGTTACTGATGGTCAAACTAGGGTTGACCAACTGCCTGGATGGGTTTTCTGGAAAACCCAGATTTCTCAAGGATAGTTTTTGACAAGGTTTGACTGACCTAGATCTTGTTCGTGTGATGTTGTTAAGCTATAGAAGTGTATTACTTTTGTACCTTGACAAACATACTACATAGTTATGACATTTAAACATATAAACAAAGCCAAGAAATCTAAGTTGTAAAGGCTAGAAAATGGACCCATGAACTGTTCTTATTTTCTGGGTAACCTGAAAAATGAAGAACAGTTCTGACATGACTTTTGATGCTTTATATCTTATTGTTGTGATGTAGTTTGGCCATGAACTTAGTTTGTGCTTGTAGTATTACATCAATACTACATCCTTAACACCTTTACATGCCCAGAAACTCTAAGATTAAAGATCTACATGTGGTCAAACTTGGTACCCTGATGACTGACTTTGCATGTTCTTGAATGCTCAAGAACACCTATTACGACAGTTTTGTCGCTATAGACCCCCTTTAGTGATAGTTTTAAAAAAAATTAATTATTTTAATTAAATAATTAGAATAAAATGATTAATAATTATGAAAAAATCATAATTGATTTATAAAAATTATTTTAAGGTATAAAAAATTGATTCTTAATAATTTGGGATATATTTCATTAATATTTTTATTTATTTAAATATTAATAATATTTAATTTATTTAATAATTATATTATGTAAATTACTTAAAAATGATTTTTGATATTTTAAAAATCATTTGAAATGTGATATTTTAATATTTTGGGATGAATTTCATTAATGATTTAATATTAATAATAATTAATTTATTTAATATTTGTATTAAATAAATTATAGAAAAATAGTTTTAATGTTTTAAAAATCATATAAAAATGATTTAAAGGTTTTAAAAATGTTTTAAGTTATAGAACATAACTTTTAATATTTTGTCATTAAATACATTAATATTTTAATATTAATGAAAGTTATTTAATAATGGTTTTAAATATTTTAAAATCATTTAAATGTGATATTAAGGTATTAAAAATACTTTGAGATATTATAAATATTTTATAATATTATGACATGGATTTCATTAATATTTGAAATGGAATTATGTGGTATTTAAATCATATAAATATGATATTAATGATTGTAAAATCAGTATAAATAATAATAATTATTTGAAAATTATTAAATGTTTTGATTTAATAATAAATTATCTAAAATAATATTGAAGCATTTATGTAGAGTCTTATTGATATTAAGCTCGATAATTATCCGATTAGGCAATCAGGATGTCGAAATCGTATCGAACTCAACTCAGATTGAAATAGTTTGACTTGATACCGGTTCTTATATGTTTGTAGACTGTTAGGATTATGTGGTAATGTGTTTAGGTTATTTTATAACTGTAATTAACAGTAGTTAATGTGATGATATTATTCTAATTTGGAGATCGATATTATCAATATTAGGTCTTTCAGATGAAGCTAAAATAGGGTGCATAGCAGTAAACGATAACGCAGGAAAGTTCCTATATTTTTAACTAGTGATTAATCATTGTTGATTATATCACGTCTATGATTTATTGATTCGCACGTTGTTCATGTTGTATATGTTCATCAGGTATGAAAGGCTGATCACCTTCATTACCATTCGGTTCAGTTATAGTTGTTCATGTTCATTGTCGGCCATTCATTTTATTATCCCAGTCATTCAGTTATGAAAATTTGATTCATGTTCTTTCACAATTATTATATTGTTGAAAGTTTGTTAGCTTATTATTCATTCTTTTAATCATGATATATCTTTCCTTGAACTTAAACTTGCTGGGCAAACTTGTTGCTCACCCTTGCTATATCATGATAAATAATGCAGATTAGGACGAATACTTCGGGTACAAGCAAAGGCAAATGACATTGTATGTCGAGTAGGATATTGAATTCAGGTAATAAGTTAAGGTTATCAACTTGGGGAGTTATGTGTAAATGTCAATGTATAAACAATTTGTGTGTATATCTTTTGCAATAGTTATAGAATTGGTGTACCAGGTTCATGGTAATTAGTACCCGAATTTGGGGACATTACATTTGGTATTAAAGTTGTAGGTTATAAACCTTAGGTAGGGTTACTTTAGGCTAATAACTGCAGCGATAAGGATAAGGACTAACTCAAATAAAGTTAATGCGTCGATGTATGGTATGTTTTTGAACCCCTAAGCGTATGGACAGTTCTTGACTGGTTCTTAAACTACGTATTACTAGGATAAGTTCTGAAACTCATATTATTATGGAAAGTTCATGAACTCATAACGTGTGGTAAGTTTGATGAACTGGGGTATAGCTAAGTTGTGAATGGAGTATTGAGGATGATAGGAATAGATAGACTTATTAAGAAATGGATCAGTATAGAAAGTGGAGTTGATGGTGGAGACATAGGTTTTCCAAATCTTCTAGCTATGTCAGACATCGAAAATTTTGACATCAAGCTAAATTCGCACTAATGAGCCTTTAAAAATATTGAATTTTGTTATTTTCAACGCATGGTAACCAATGTGTATGTGTGGACTTCGGGACCCTGACACATCGTTAACTGTTGAGGTATGATAACACTAAAAATTGATTTGCAATGATTTTTGAATTGTTTAAAGAATAGTCTAAACTAATTATTTCGGCTAGACAAAAATGATTTTAAAATATCAAAATGTATTTGATATTATTAATGCATCATGTAACTTGGTGCAAAGCTGATAAAAATGATGGAGTTATAAATGTAGAAGTACTTAGTGTTGAATGCGATCTAAAAATCATCATTCCACTATGGTATTATGTATTATGACAAAGTCACATAATGACGGAATCCTCAAATGGGTTATAAATACAGTACAATATCATGACGTCATAAAATTATTTTTAGAATTTCAAAGATAAACTATTGCCAACAGGGTTTGGCCATACATATTTCGATTGAAATTGAATTATTGGTATGAGTCTAAGCTATTTGATTCAACTAGACAAACGTTTATGAAAATTCAAAGTATTCTTTGAGAATTATCTCGAACCAAATTGTTTTGGTGCGGAATCCTATGATAAGATTGAGGTCAACATCCCAAAATTTAGAAACTTTTATGCGCCCAAGGCGGATATGATGAATATAAATATCATTCCAGCATGTAGTACCTGATCAGTACAGGGTATAACGTGCTGATCACCTTTTGTGTTCGTAAGTCATGACGGTTTGCGGATGAATTTCTGTATAAACCTTTTCAAAAATTAAAAATAAAAGTTCATGGTCTATATGACTCCTCAGCATGATTTAAAATTTTTACTCTTTAGAGTGATGTTTTAGGTAGCGTGTGAAGATGTGTATAAAATAGTATGAACTCATTGCGTACGGGTAGAATCTGATATGATTGGATTGAAGGTTATATTGAAAACCTAGTTTTGGTGAACGAAAGGAGTAGAGTGTAGTAGGCTATAATTTCGAGGACAAAATTCTTAGAAGAAGGGGTGAATGTGACAACCTGAGAATTTATAGAATTTATAAAATCTTAAAAGATTGAATTAAGGTTGAATAATAAAAACTAGAATGGAAAAAATTATCGATTTAAAAACATTTGTGAAGGACTTGTATAATTTATAAATTATATGTGATTATATGTGTGTATGTATATGTGTTTAAGGGTCAGGTATTGAGCAGGTAAAGTGTAACATTGGCAACTCTAATGTTATGATAAGAATATCAATGTTCAGTTAAGAAACCCTAACGATTAGTTAGAAACCCTACTTTCAGTTCTGAAAATCCTAAACCCTAATCGAGAATTTCAAAATCCTAATTTGGGAACACTAATGCTAAGTATAAAACCTTAAGGGTTAAAAATTATGGGATATATGTGAAAAGACCAAATTACCCTTCAAATTGTAGGAGAAATGACCAAAATACCCTTAGTAGGTGCGAAATAACTAAAATGCCCTTTTACTTAAACTTGAAGTAAAAGATATTTTAGATTTATGGTGGTCACCATTCAAGCTTTCCAAGTGTTTTAAACCACCACCAATCAGCCAAATTGAACATTTAGCAACATTCTTGTCCATGAAATCAAAGCTTAAAAGATTAAAAGTAAGAAAATATCCTCACTTTATTTTTTAACTTAGCTAACACTTTCTCTCTCTCCAGTTTTCGGAATTTGGGAGTGAACTAAGTTAAAAGTTAAGCCATGATAACTTCATAGCTTGCCAAGATCAGAATCGTAAGGGCAAAATCAAAATTTAAGCATGAAAGGTATAAACCCTAAATCTTACTAAATCCTTATGCTTTCTGTTAATGATGTGATTTTTTTTTATTAGTGTTATAAGATGTTATTTAGTGATCTATGATGTTACATCATGGATCCATAACATCTAAGCCCATGAAAATAGGATTTTAAAAACTATCAATGAACCCTAATTTTGAGGTCTGACAGCCATATGTCAAGGCCTCTAGATCTTAATCTGTTAGATGTTAGGATGGATAAGTGTATTATTCATGTTCTATGTCATGAGTATAGTACACTGGATGTAGAATCAAGTCCATAGTAGTTATAGATCACAAGTTATTCATGGTCAAACATGGTTGAGCAGTCACAAAATCTGGAAATCTGGGTAACCCAGAAACTATCTGACAAGGTTTTGCAGGGCTTGAATCTTGTTGTTGTTAAGTAGTTAGGCCATGTATGTGTATAGATTTTATAAATTGACATATAGACTACACAACTATGCCATTAGAACACCTAGATCTTGCACAGGATCAAAGTTATTGACGGTCAAACTAGGGTTGACCAACTGCCTGGATGGGTTTTCTAGAAAATCCAGATTTCTCAAGAACAGTTTTCTGACAAGGTTTGGCTGACCTAGATCTTGTTCATGTGACGTTGTTAAGCTACAAAAGTGTATTACTTTTGTACCTTGACATACATACTACGTAGTTATGACATTTAAACACACAAATAAAGCCCAGAAATCTAAGTTATAAAGGCTAGAAAATGTGTAACGCCCCAAAATTCGGTATATCTTCACACCCAGATTCCGTATGTCACGGTTCCATCTTCTTCCAAACATACATCATTATATAGTTAAATATAACAACATACATTCTCAAATCCCAAGTTCTAATACCTTATAACCTCTTTCATTACAAATAATGATAATTACATTATTCTTTACAACTTACATGAGTGACTTTTATCCGCCACTATGGATACATAACAATTCATTAAACTAGTGTATAGTTTAATTAAACTATTATACATTACAAGTCTTGGCTTGTTCTTCACGCTCATTCATCTACTGAATGACACTTCATTTGGATACTGGTCAACTTGATCTTTACGGGATCGTTAAGTTCTTTCTAACATCGTTCGCTGAAAATATTTTTATTTAAAGCAAGTGTGAGCATTCAATTGCTCAGCAAGTCATAGCAGTTGAATAACAACTTCAAGAATTTAAACATTCTTTTAAGACTTCAATAACCGAACAAAGGTTATGAAGCAGCTTGAATAATAGGAATATTTTCTGATTCCTATCATTTTAAAACATTAGTCACATTCACTTTGAAATACTTTCATTCTTCTACCTTTTCCATACACATTCTGTCTGGCTAGAATCATTAGCACGGACTTAACAATAACGGTTCATGTATAAACAGAACATTCTCATATTGAACAGTTCAATCACAGAACAATTCATCTCATTGAAACACAGAAGTGTTCAAATTATGGCACAAGGCCTCATACATTCTACCACCTTGTACATATATCACACACATGCACATAGATAAAACTTCTCATGTTCAACATCTGAGAAGTTTAAGAAACTAGCATTCATTTAAAAATATGAATGAAGTTAGGAAACCTGCCTTACGCACAGCTACATCTTACGCTGAACTGCTTATTCCAATCCCTATATATAACATAAGGAAATAACACATACACCAATTAGTCATATACTTGACTTACACATTGGTCTACTTAACTTTACTTCTTAGGGTTCGCGTTCTTGCAATCTATGTTTACACAATCAACTTTCTTTACTGTTTTACGGCTTCATGACATACGGAGATGTCTTACTCATACGATCATTATCTTTGATGATTTACATTCTTATCTTCTTCTTATAACTCTTCTAGGACTCATCACACATCGTGTCTCTACTAGTAGTCCATATGGTACTCTGAGTGGTTTTCCACAAACAACCAACAAACAAGTTCTCATATCATCTACACTGTCTATCACAGCGAGTTAGATTGTTGCTAGTTTCGTATACGCCTCCACTCTCTGAAGGAATTGTTTAGCCCAGCTCCCATATGTCAACCATCAAAGATACGATTGTACTACAACCTAAACTTAACTTAACTTATCCGAACCATTAAAACTATAATGTTCGTTAAGTCAATTTCTTATTCCTTATGGCTTTCTGGCAACTAAATGCCATACCTCAGGATTTATTTCTTATTGTCTAAGTCATACAGTCTTTTGTATACTCAAAAATATCATTCAATGCTAATACTACGCATTCATAGCGTTAAACATTTTACATTACCTTTTTCATATCTTTAACGATCGGTTCATTTGACTCGGAACGTTGTCCAAGTTATAATTATTAACTCGGCTTCTTAATGTTATATGTCATTGTCTTTAATTTAATTTCTTCATCGTTCATAGGTTTAATCATTAGTCTTCATTACTTACGGTCAAACCATACACGGTGTGTAGGTTTTACCCGTTTAATATTCGCGTACACTCAACCTTACATCGGGTACAGTGTTTAATAATTACATTCATTCTAACATTCTCTATCTGACTTACATTCGGACTTTCCTTACTCTTGTTACCGTTCGTTACGGCTTTCTTGATAGTTCATATCTTACTTACTACTTTCATTAACGTCTAAGTCATACAACCAATGTATACTTAGAACATTCGTTCGATGTGAATACGATTCACGAGAATCTCTTACGTATTCAACGTTTACATTGTTCATCTCTTATTCTTTCGTTCAACCTTTACACAAGGTTTTAATTGCTTTCATTTGTTATCCATTACATGAACCCCACGTTCATTATTCTTTCTTAATGTCGAAGCCATACGGTTCGTTGTATGCTAAGACTGATCGTTCATTGCAACTACGTTGCATTCACAGCATCTATACGCTTTACACTTATCTCTCATTACGACATCATAACATCGAAATGTTATACATCCCCCTCATCACTCAATGCCTAAGGAATCACAATCATAGCAATCCCCCACGTTCGTTTCATCGCAACTACGGTCCCCGGATATCGGTTACGTAATTTGTGCTTACATTCTTTGTCTTTTAATCTCATTCAATCTTTCCATTCAACCTTTACTAAAGGTTTAAATCACTTAATTAAGTGTTACATTATGTGAACTATATGTTCGTTATCTTTCCGTACGCTTCCCCCAAGAGTTGAGCAGTTAAAATCTCATCACTGGGTCTTGCCCTTCACCAGCGCTGCGGCGCTGGTTCCTTCTCTCTTCCTCGCGCTGCAGCCCGACTAAGCAGTACCTGATTGCCCAGGTTGGCACTGCGGTGCCACCTCCCAAGGCTTAACTGGCGCTGCGGTGCCAGACCTAAAACCTTGAAAAAAATTTCTAAGTCTTTTACATGCTTGAGACGCTTACTTCGTAATCTCATAACTTCTTCGTTATAACTCGGAACGAGGCAGTTCCAATGCCATTCTCTTCCTTATCTTACGTACTTCAACTTCCCTTGGACAGAGGTTCATTTGAATCCGTTAAAATTCCATTCAATTGGCTTAAATTTCATCCTTCGTTCGTTTTACGTTATTAACGTTCTTCGTTCGTTCGTCCGTAATTCGATCATCCGAACTTGGAACTTGTTCGTTCTTGAGCCCACGACTCACGTTTTCCATGTTTTCTTATATTCGTATGAAACCCTACATGTGCATTCGGGTTCATTTACATACTTTCTACTTCTCGTTTGTCTTTTACAAAATTTTTGCCATAACTTTGTTATAGCTAAGTTTAATATGTTCTTCATGAACATTTCTATCATTCCTAACCAAGCAATAAACATCTAACTTATACGCAATGGTTTTAAACTTGTCCATCAATAACAAGTTATAACTACGATGGTTTTAAATTTGTCCATCAACAATGTTCTTCGTGTTCTTCGCGTTCTTCATTCGTTTTTCATTTTTAATCGATATTTTGATTACGATTTCACTTTTTATTGGAATTTGGTGTTATAAAACACCATTCCTTACTAATTTTACCGAATCATTCATATGATTCATTCGGATCATTCAAATTCATTACGAAACTTATACTTCCTTAAGAAATTCATAAAATAAACTTCAATTTTCTTATTTCTTCATTTCCTCATGATTTCAACCATATGAAATCATTCTTAACATCTATTACTTCTATTCTCATTAAGCTATGTTTTTGACATAGAAAACTTAACGAAAATTTACTTAGAAGTTAGGTTTTGAATTACCTTTCTTCTTTACTCTTCTTCCGATGGACAAAACTTGCACTCGGGCTAGCTTTTCCTCTTCCTTTCTCATCTCATCCGAACTCTCTCTCACTCAAGTGTCGGTGATTTTCAAAATCACCAACAAATGAGCTTTAGGCTCTCTTATATAGAAAACCAAGGCTAAGGGCAAAATAGCCATTTCACCCCAAAGTTACTATTCCCACCTCCTTACTAAACCTCTTTACTATTCACGAAGCTTCCCGTGGAAGCTTTGTGCTTCCGTCTTGCGAAATTCGTCCGACAGTTTTAAAAACTGTGATTCTCGGAATCTAAATATTTTTGAATATTTCGTCTTTCCTCTACAGTTTAACTTTTACGCATTCTTCAGAACTCCGAAAAATTGAAAAACACTTTTTGATGTTAAGCATTTTCCTTCACGTTTTCCCCTAACGTAGTTAAGCGAATGAAAAGTACATAACAATACTTTTCGTCGTTTTTATTTTGTCCGATTTTTGCACGTTTTTCGAGAAAAACTTTTATCGGCTTACTTAACTTTTCACGATATATTATCGTCAAATCTTTCGACGGAATGTCATTTCGACATACCGAACTCTCGGAAAGGCTTAGCTTACTTAAACACTAACTCTTAGGTTTCGTCGGATGAATAGTGCTTGTTTCGTCTTTTTCCTCAGAAATATTTTTATTCCCGAAACTTTTTTTTTTCGTCTTGAAAATTCTTACTCATTCAGTCTAGCTCGTAGCCAGAATCCTCCCATTTTATAATCATTCTAGGTTCTAGAATGATTAATAAACACATAGCACTGAATATTATTAATAAAAATTCATTTTATTAATAACTAATTCTTTAAACTTAAATTCTGGACAATCCGATTTTTCGGGTTGTCACAAAATGAACCCATGAACTGTTCTTATTTTTTGGGTAACCCAAAAAATGAAGAACATTTCTGACATGACTTTTGAAGCTTTATATCTTCTTGTTGTGGTGTAGTTTGGCCATGAACTTAGTTTGTGCTTGTAGTATTGCATCAATACTACATCCTTAACACCTTTACATGCCCAGAAACTATAAGATCAAAGATCTACATGTGGTCAAACAAGGTACCCTGATGACTTACTTTGCATGTTCTTGAATGCTCAAGAACACCTATAGCGACAGTTTTGTCGCTTTAGACCCCATTTAGTGACAGTTTTGATAAAAATTAATTATTTTAATTAAATAATTAGAATAAAATGATTAATAATTATGAAAAAATCATAATTAATTTGTAAAAATTATTTTAAGGTATAAAACATTGATTTTTAATAATTTGGGATATATTTCATTAATATTTTTATTTATTTAAATATTAATGATATTTAATTTATTCAATAATTAAATTAAATAAATTACTTAATAATGATTTTAATATTTTAAAAATCATTTGAAATTATATTAAAGTGTTAAAAACTGTTTTAAGTTATTTTGAATGACTTTTAATATTTTGGGATGAATTTCATTAATAATTTAATATTAATAATAATTAATTTATTTAATATTTATATGAAATAAATTATGAAAAAATAGTTTTAGTGTTTTAAAAATCACATAAAAATGATTTAAAGGTTTTAAAAATATTTTAAGTTATAGAACATAACTTTTATTATTTTGTCATGAAATATATTAATATTTCAATATTAATGGCAGTTATTTAATAATGGTTTTAAATGTTTTAAAATCATTTAAATGTGATATTAAGGTATTAAAAATACTTAGAGTTATTATAAATATTTTATAATATTATGACATGAATTTTCATTACTATTTGAATTGAAATTATGTGGTATTTAAATCATATAAATATGATATTAATGATTGAAAAATCAGTATAAATGATAATAATTATTTAAAAATTATTATGAGCTATTGAAAAATGTTTTGGTTTAATAATAAATTATATAAAATAATATTGAAGCATTTAAGTAGAGTCTTATTGATATTAAGCTCGATAATTATCCAATTAGGCAATCAGGATGTCAAAATCGTATCGAATTCAACTCAGACTAAAATAATTTGACTTGATACCGGTTCTTATGTGTTTGTAGACTATTAGGATTATGTGGTAATATATTTAGGTTATTTTATAACTGTAATTAACAGTAGTTAATGTGATGATATTATTCTAATTGGGAGATCGATATTATCAATATTAGGTCTTTCAGATGAAGCTAAAATAGGTTGCATAGCAGTAAACGACAACGCAGGTAAGTTCCTATACTTTTAACTAGTGGTTAATCATTGTTGATTATATCACGTCTATAATTTATTGATTCGCATGTTGTTCATGTTGTATATGTTCATCAGGTATGAAAGACTGATTGTGATAACCTGAGATTTTGAATAATTAAAATTTTACGAATAACTTTTTTTTAATTAATATTAATATTGATTATCAATTTTGTGATAAGTTTCTTTGATACGAGTCTCGAGAAGGTCAATTTGTGTATTGATTAGTAAATTAGAGTAGAGTTGTGTTTAACAGCTTTAGAAACCCTAACCTTAATTTTTGGATAGGGATTTGATAAAAAATATAATTAAAATAATTATATTAATGAGTATGTGTTTGTACCGAAGAGATTTATTGATCAATGATTGATCGAATAAGGTTTAATATTAATAAACCCTAATAAGAGATTAAAAACCCTAATCTCAGGATTAAAAATCCTAATCGGAAGTTGAGAAACCCTAATTTTAAATTCAAAAATCCTAAACTCTAATTAGGAAACTCTAATCCTAATTGACAAGCCTAATGTGTTTATTAAACTTAAATATGATTAGAAAACCTTAATTATATTTTTAGTATCTTAATTTCTATTTTACAAACCCTAATTGTAATTTAAAATTTTTATTTTTCTAATTAAAATCCTAATTTGGAAATTGTAGAAACTAATTATGTAAAACCTAAGGGTTAGGACCTTAGGGTTAAATCCTAAGGGGTAAACCCTAAGGGTTTGTACAAATTCCAAGTATGCCATTAAATTTATTTTATAAATGACCAAAATGCCCTTTTTATATTCTTTAAATGCTAACTTGTAAAAATACCAATACCTTTAGTTGGTGAACCACTAATTTGACTTTGGGACATAAATCTCCAGCAATGCCAGCCGAATTTATCAGATCCAAAGCAACATATCACATTATATATAGATTAAAGAGAGAAAATGCATGTATTTGGCCATTTCTTATAAAACACTCCCACAACTCTCTCTCTCTCTCTCTCTCTCTTTATATCCGAAAATAGCAAGTAACTCAGTCACATAAACAGGCCATTAAACACGCAAGATCATTTTGGAGGATCAAGATCAAAGATTTGATAAGAGAGGTATAAACCCTAGATTTATATTTTGATCATGTATGCCAAGTTAGAGTTTGTGATTTTGTGTTTTTATAAGTGTAATATGATGTTTTATGATGATCTATGGTGATATACCATAGATCTATTGCATCAAAATGCTTTAAAAGTAAAGATTTTCAAAACTGTCAAAGAACAAAATTTATGGTCTGACAAGCAAATGTCAGGAGCCATAGATTCTTGTTCGTTTATGTTTTCGGATGTTTTAAAGTTGTTATATGTAGCTTAGTATGAGGTCTTTATTCTGCAAAAGAAATAACAGTTATTGGATGTCCAGATCATTAGATAGAAACGGTCAAAACCCGTTGACCGGGCATGACCAAGCACAATCTGGGCAACCCAGAAATTTAAAATATCCGTCTGACAAGATTTTTAAGCTTCTTGATCTGTCAGGTTTTATACTTTTTGGTGTTGTTGTTGTATTAAACTTGTAGAATGTTGTATGAACTTGAGATCCATGGTTTTACTTTCCACAAGCAGAGTTTATATCGAGTGTAATTAATGGTCAAAGTAGGCCATTCGGCCATAACTTGAAATTCTGGAAATTCCAAAAATAGCTTTGCATGAGCGTCTGATAAGGTTTGACCGTGTCATGACCTGTTGATCTGTTGTTGTTGGACTGAGACATTGATATCTCGTTGTTCATTGTCATGTATACTACAATTTTAAAGCAAGAAAGCACTTAAACAACGATCAGAACCTAGATTAATTTGGGCTGTAAAGTGGCACAAAGAGCTGCCTGGGTTTTTCGGTAACCCAGAAAAACCCAGGAGCATTCTGACAGGGACTTTGAGAGTCCAGATCGTTTTGTTGTGTTGATGTTTGACCAAGATAAGAATTGATAACTGTATTACTATATACTGACTACAAGATCATGATTATAAATTACCCAGAAACGATTTTAAACAAAGCATTGAAGCTAGTCGAACATGACATGTTAAACACGAAGCTGTCAGTGTTCTTGAGGCTCAAGAATACCAACAGCGACGCTTAGTGTCGCTAAAGGTCTTTAGCGACGGTTTTATTTATTTTATTTTCTGAATATTCCAAAAATTATTAAATAAATAGAAATAAATTATAAAAATTATTAAAAATGGTTTTAAAAATTATTTTAAATTTTGAAAAATAATTTTTGACCAATTGGAATATTTTTCTTTAATATTTATAATTATTTAAATATTAAATATATTTAATTTATTTAATTAATGTATTAAATAAATTAGACAAAAATGATTTAATATTATGAAAAATTATTTTCAATAAGAATAATATATTTAAAAATATTTTGAGTTATAAAATATAACTTTTAATATTTTTGGAGAATTTTTATTAATAAATTAATATTAATGATATTAGATTTAATTAATTATTAAATTAAATATATAAGATAAAAATGATTTTATTGATTTAAAAATTATTTTAAATAAGAATAAAGTGTTAGAAAATATTTTGAATTATAAAATATAATTTTCAATATTTTTGGAGAATTTTTAATAATAAATTAATATTAATGATATTAAATTTATTTAATTATTATATTAAATAAATGAATTAAAAATGTTTTTATTGATTTAAAAATAGAAAAAATGATTTAAAAATATTTTAAGTCATAATTAATGACTTTTAATATTTGGATAATAATTTCATTAATATTTAGATATTAATGGTGATGATTTAATAATGATTTTAATTATTTTAAAAATTATTTCAGTAGAATATTGATGATTTAAAATATTTTAAGTTATTAAAAATAACTTTGATATTTTGACATGTATGCTATTAATATTTTTATATTATTAAATATTAATAATGATAAGATTATTTGATAATTAAATCATTTAAAAAATGGTTTCGATGTTTGAAAAATTATTATAAATTATAATAATTACTTATAAATTATTAAAAGCTTCCGAAAAATATTATAATTGATAATTGAATTATCTAAATTAATATTGAAGCTTAGAAATTGAATTTAATTGATAATAACTGTGTTAATTATCGGATAGTGTGACCAGAACACCGAGAATGGACCGAAGTCCAACCAGACCGAAATAGTTAGACTTATTAAGTGTTTATATAGGTTATAAACACTGATGTGGTTATGTGGTAATGTACCTAGGAGAAGTTTGACTGTAAATTATAGTGTTACGTGTTATGAAAAATTGTGCTAATTGTGAGACCGATATTATTCGTTATAGGTCTTTCAAAAGCAGATAAGTTTATTGTGTAGCTGTAATCAACGGAAGAGGCAAGTTCCCTAACTCAACCTTGAGTTATATTCATTTAATTATTATTGGTGGATAATTATTGTTAATTATACCACGCCCAGGGATTTATTGTTGAAATTGAATTACTGATTCGAAAAATATATATTCGTAGAATAACTGTTGTTGGATATTCATATCCGTAGAAGCTAGAATTGGTAGTATAGATAATACCTGTTTATTGTCTAATTATATTGAGAATTATCTTAGCTAATTATTCTGGCTAGACGAACATTGTCGAAACTTGATAGGTTCGAGAATAGAATTCAATTATTATTGACAAATTGATGCCAATTATTTCGACTAGATCAAGAAGTAAATAGAAATTGAAATCATTGAATTTTGTTGTTAGATCAAATCTTTATTCTGAGACTGAGAAGAGCAACCTTTTATACAAAGGGAACATTTTGATCGTATATTCGATCCTTGCGTGCGACTTAAGTATTATGCATAATATAGGGTATACTAAAGCTGATCACTTTATATACTTGTAGAGGGGTATGATTTAATCTTTATGATTATCTGATACACCTGGGTATATCAAAGTATAACTTTGATAGTTACTCGAGAAGAGAAGTTCAAGATCCAATAGATCGCTCAGCATAAATCTGGAAAACATTCCACTTTTCTATTTCGTAGAATTAATTCTTGATTATTCATTTGAATATAGTAGAAAACCTTGAAAGCGTTGTACTCTTTCATGCGTAGAATGTGAGAAGACTTGATATTGATTTCTATACCTTTATTGTATGTCTTAACTTGCGGGGCAAACTTGTTGCTCACCCTTGCTAAATAAAACTTTTCACCTAGGGACGAAGTTGCAGAAGGTGCGGCGAAGAAGAACAAGGGAAAAGGCATAGTTATAAATTAGTTATGATGAACAATATTATTGTGTTGTATTGTATTGTAAATCCTTTTTGTATATCTAAGGGGTATTTCTGTAATGTTAAGGTTAGTGGACCTGGGACTTATGTATTAACAACATATGTTAATGAGTTATGTATTTCTATTTATATTTAAATAGGTAGTTAAATGTTATTATATTGTGGATCGTGAGCACTAAACTCGGGGGTCAGGTAACCCGAATTTAGGGGTGTCACAGGTTGGTATCAAAGCTGTAGGTTATAAACCTTAAGTGGGGTGGAGAAAACTCTAGGAATATAACCATAAGCGAAATATAGAATACTCATTTAGAGTACTAAGTGAGGGATTGCCGAAGCGCATCAATAGTTAGATATGTGGACACATAGTGTGAGAATTTTGTACTAGTGAAGTACTAATCAAGTTATTTAAACTAATTATAGGATGTCTGGAGAAAATAAGATGAGTACGGAGATACCAGTGGCTGTCGCACCAGTGCCAGTAGCCGAGGTACCAGCACAGAGCTAATCAGTTGAAGAGGTGGGAAAAGATGAACCCGTGGTTAATCTCGGGAGTGATCATGATGATTATCCCGAGATGTATCTGAGTAGTGATGAGGAGGCGGAGTCTAAAAAAGCTAAGGTGGAGTTAAAGAATAAGATCAAGGTTGGTGAACAAGATCAACTATCTGCAGAAGTCTAGGAACTCTGGAGTAAGGTATTTCTCTTAGAGGAGTTGTGGAAGACAGAGCGGGCGTTACGCAAAATGACTGAAGAACGGAATGAGCTGAAGGCGCAAGTGGAGAAGATGAAGACTGAAGGTGGTGGATCATCTGAAGGAACCAGCAAGAAGGACAAGAAGAAGATAAAGAGGGAAAAAGACAATGAAAACTCTGGAAATTCAAACCTGAAGAAGAAGCAAGCATGTATCAAGTGTGGAAAAACTCACGCTGGAGAATGCATGATGTGGAAGAACGTGTGCTTCAACTACAAGTAGGAAGGACATATTTCTCTACATTGTCCTAAGCCGAATATGAGGAAGTGTTTCTCATGTGGAAGAACAGGTCAGGAATTCAACAAGTGTCCCAATAAGAAGAAGACTGGTCAAGGGAGTGGACGGTAGATAGCTTAAGTTTGAGCGTTAGTATCTTTTGGTAGAAGCTTTTGATATTAAGCGTTATAATATTGAGAATGATGTTTAAACATATGTAAATATATATGTTTTATGAATGAAATCTTTATTTTCTATATGAATATAAGATTAAGATTAATTTGTGTTCTTAAAACTCATACTTATGGTAAGTTAATGACTCATGATTATATGAAATGTTCTGAACCCCTCAGCGAATGGACGCCAAAGGTCTGACTAGGATAAGTTCATACACTCATATAATTGTGACAAGTTCCTGAACTCATAAGTGTGGTAAGTTTGACGAACTGGTAATAACTGTGTGAATGGAGAATTGCAACTTTTTGTATAAAGTTGTGTTGTTAATCCTGATATGATTTAAAAAGGGATAGTAAATATGTTAAGTACTATATGTACTATGTGCTATTTGAATAAATATGCAATTATATGAGAATTATGTGTTGAATTCTTATTGTGTTAAGAATTTGTGTAAAGAAAGAAAATTAATTAAGATTTTTATTTAAATCAGATCATGCCGCCTAGACGACAGAATCGAAACTAACGAGAAGAACAGTCAGTGAATAACGAAGGAGGTCAAGCGGACCCAATGCAGAATTTCGTAGACATGCTAGCCCAAGCTATGGAAACTAGAGCTCCAGCTGCAAGAGGAAGGGCGAGGAATCAGCCAGCCGACAGATTGGCAAACTTTAAAGACTTTAAAGCGGTAGGATCGCCTAAATTCAAATGGACTACAGATCCGATTGAAGCCCAAACTTGGGTAAAGGAGATGGAGAAAGCATTCATCATTGCGCGTGTGGCAAAAGAGCAGAAGACAGCTTTTGTAACTTATCTAATGAAGGGAGAAGCTAATTACTGGTGGAAGACTAATCAAGCGAGAGCTGGTACAGCTGTGGTGACTTGGACCAGATTTAAAGAGTTGTTCTTTGAGAACTACTTTTCGCCTAGTATGCAATCCAGGATGGAAGTTAAATTTCTTGAATTGAAGCATGAGAACATGTCAGTATTAGAATATGCGGCTAAATTCAACGAATTAGCGAGATTTGCACCTCATCAGGTGGACACAGAAGCGAGAAAGGCAAGAAGATTCGAGAACGGACTGAAGCCGGAGATATTCAACAAGGTAGCAGTATTACAGATCAATACGTTCGCGGCTTTGATGGAGAAAGCATTAATTGTTGAAGGAGGGAGCGAAACTGCATCTCAATTTCATCAAGAGAAGAAGAAAAAGATAAGTGATGGAGGAAGCAGTGGTGGTAGTAATCCGAATAAGAGGAAATGGAGCGAGAATACCCAGTCGGGTAATAAGACAGGAGATAATAGGAAAGGAAGGGATCCATATTCAACTTGTGGGAAAAACCATGCAGGGGTTTGTCTGAAGAAGAAGGAGTCTGTTACAACTGTGGACAAGAGGGACACATGTTGCCCAATTGTCCCAATCTGAAGAAGATACAAGGTTGCTTTGCCTGTGGATCAACTGATCATATCGTTCAGAATTATCCGAAGAGGAATGCTGAGAAGGAAAATGTCAACAAGGGACCCGATGGCGGAACCTTGGAAATTCGAGGACCTGCACAGCTAGGAAGACCAACGGCCCGTACATTCAACATGACGGCGCAAGATGCAGTGGCTACTCAGGAAGTGGCAGCAGGTAACAATTTCGCTTAAGAATTTAAATTACGCGAGAATTATGAGTCAGATATTTCTGTGAACTGTTTTCTTTTATAGATTCAAGTCACGGGTTAGAATTTGAAACACAAATTAATATTGTGTTGATAAAAATGAATTGATGATACAACTTTAAAAGATTGTAGAGAATAAGAAAGCGGTGATTCCGAGGACGGAATCCTTTTAAGGAGGGGTGAATGTGATAACCCGAGATTTCGAATAATTAAAATTTTACGAATAATTTTTTTTTTAACTAATATTAATATTGATTATCAATTTTGTGACAAGTTTCTGTGATACGAGTCTCGAGAAGGTCAATTTGTGTATTGATTAGTAAATTAGAGTAGAGTTGTGTTTAACAGCTTTAGAAACCTTAACCCTAATTTTTGGATAGGGATTCGATAGAAAATATAATTAAAATAATTATATTAACGAGTATGTGTTTGTACCGAAGAGATTTATTGATCAATGATTGATCGGATAAGGTTTAATATTAATAAACCCTAATAAGAGATTAGAAACCCTAATCTCAGGATTAGAAACCCTAACGTACTGTTAGAAACCCTAATCAGAAGCCAAGAAACCCTAATTTTAAATTCGAGAATCCTAAACCCTAATTAAGAAACCCTAATCCTAATTGACAAGCATAATGTGTTTATTAAACTTAAATATGATTAGAAAACCTTAATTATATTTTTAGTATCTTAATTTCTATTTTACAAACCCTAATTGTAATTTGGAAATTTTATTCTTCTAATTAAAACCCTAATTTGGAAATTGTAGAAACTAATTATGTAAAACCTAAGGGTTAGGACCTTAGGGTTAAACCCTAAGGGTTTGTACAAATTCCAAGTATGCCATTAAATTTATTTTGTAAATGACCAAAATGTCCTTTTTATATTCTTTAAATGGTAACTTGTAAAAATACCAATACCTTTAGTTGGTGAACCACTAATTTGACTTTGGGACATAAATCTCCAACAATGCCAGCCGAATTTATCAGATCCAAAGCAACATATCACATTATATATAGATTAAAGAGAGAGAAAATACATGTATTTGGCCATTTCTTATAAAACACTCCCACAACTCTCTCTCTCTCTCTCTCTCTCTCTCTCTCTCTCTTCATATCCAAAAATAGCAAGTAACTCAGTCACATAAACAGGCCATTAAACACGCAAGATCATTTTGGAGGATCAAGATCAAAGATTTGATAAGAGAGGTATAAACCCTAGATTTATATTTTGATCATGTATGCCAAGTTAGAGTTTGTGATTTTGTGTTTTTATAAGTGTAATATGATGTTTTATGATGATCTATGGTGATATACCATAGATCTATTGCATCAAAATGCTTTAAAAGTAAAGATTTTCAAAACTGTCAAAGAACAAAATTTATGGTCTGACAAGCAAATGTCAGGAGCCATAGATTCTTGTTCGTTTATGTTTTCGGATGTTTTAAAGTTGTTATATGTAGCTTAGTATGAGGTCTTTATTCTGCAAAAGAAATAACAGTTATTGGATGTCCAGATCATTAGATATAAACGGTCAAAACCCGTTGACCGGGCATGACCAAGCACAATCTGGGCAACCCAGAAATTTAAAATATCCGTCTGACAAGATTTTTAAGCTTCTTGATCTGTCAGGTTTTATACTTTTTGGTGTTGTTGTTGTATTAAACTTGTAGAATGTTGTATGAACTTGAGATCCATGGTTTTACTTTTCACAAGCAGAGTTTATATCGAGTGTAATTAATGGTCAAAGTAGGCCATTCGGCCATAACTTGAAATTCTGGAAATTCCAAAAATAGCTTTGCATGAGCGTCTGATAAGGTTTGACCGTGTCATGACCTGTTGATCTGTTGTTGTTGGACTGAGACATTGATATCTCGTTGTTCATTGTCATGTATACTACAATTTTAAAGCAAGAAAGCACTTAAACAACGATCAGAACCTAGATTAATTTGGGCTGTAAAGTGGCACAAAGAGCTGCCTGGGTTTTTGGGTAACCCAGAAAAACCCAGGAGCACTCTGACAGGGACTTTGAGAGTCCAGATCGTTTTGTTGTGTTGATGTTTGACCAAGATAAGAATTGATAACAGTATTACTATATACTGATTACAAGATCATGATTATAAATTACCCAGAAACGATTTTAAACAGAGCATTTAAGCTAGTCGAACATGACATGTTAAACACGAAGCTGTCAGTGTTCTTAAGGCTCAAGAACACCAACAGCGATGCTTAGTGTCGCTAAAGGTCTTTAGCGACGGTTTTATTTATTTTATTTTCTGAATATTTCAAAAATTAGAAATAAATTATAAAAATTATTAAAAATAGTTTTAAAAATTATTTTAAATTATGAAAAATAATTTTTGACCAATTGGAATATTTTTCTGGAATATTTATAGTTATTTAAATATTAAAGGTATTTAATTTATTTAATTAGTGTATTAAATAAATTAGAGAAAAATAATTTAATATTATGAAAAATTATTTTAAATAAGAATAATGTATTTAAAAATATTTTGAGTTATAAAATGTAATTTTTAATATTTTTGGAAAATTTTCATTAATAAATTAATATTAATGATATTAGATTTATTTAATTATTAAATTAAATATATAAGATAAAAATGATTTTATTGATTTAAAAATCATTTTAAATAAGAATAAAGTGTTAGAAAATATTTTGAATTATAAAATATAATTTTCAATATTTTTAGAGAATTTTCATTAATAAATTAATATTAATGATATTAGATTTATTTAATTATTATATTAAATAAATGAATTAAAAATGATTTTATTGATTTAAAAATACAAAAAATGATTTAAAAATATTTTAAGTCATAATTAATGACTTTTAATATTTAGATATTAATGGTGATGATTTAATAATGATTTTAATTATTTTAAAAATCATTTCAGTAGAATATTGATGATTTAAAAATATTTTTAAGTTATTAAAAATAACTTTGATATTTTGACAAGTATGTTATTAATATTTTTATATTATTAAATATTAATAATGATAAGATTATTTGATAATTAATCCATTTAAAAAATGGTTTTGATGTTTGAAAAATTATTATAAATTATAATAATTGCTTATAAATTAGTAAAAGCTTCCGAAAAATATTATAATTGATAATTGAATTATCTAAATTAATATTGAAGCTTAAAAATTGAATTTAATTGACAATAATTGTGTTAATTATCGGATAGTGTGACCAGAACACCAAGAATGGACCGAAGTCCAACTAGACCGAAATAGTTAGACTTGTTAAGTGTTTATATAGGTTATAAACACTGATGTGGCTATGTGGTAATGTACCTAGAAGAAGTTTGACTGTGAATTACAGTGTTACGTGTTATGAAAAATTGTGCTAATTGTAAGACCGATATTATTGGTTATATGTCTTTCAAAAGCAGATAATTTTATTGTGTAGCTGTAATCAACAGAAGTGGCAAGTTCCCTAACTCAACCTTGAGTTATATTCATTTAATTATTATTGGTGGATAATTATTGTTAATTATACCACGCCCTGGGATTTATTGTTGAAATTGAATTACTGATTCGGAAAATATATATTCGTAGAATAACTGTTGTTGGATATTCATATCCATAGAAGCTAGAATTGGCAGTATAGATAATACCTGTTTATTGTCAAATTATATTGAGAAATGTCTTAGCTAATTATTCTGGCTAGACGAACATTGTTGGAACTTGATAGGTTCGAGAAGAGAATTCAATTATTATTGACAAATCGATGCCAATTAAATCAAATCTTGATTCTGAGACTAAGAAGAACAACCTTTTATACAAAGGGAACATTTTGATCGTATATTCGATCCTTGTGCGCGACTTAAGTATTATGTATAATATAGGGTATACTAAAGCTGATCACTTTATATACTTACAGAGGGGTATGATTTAATCTTTATGGTTATCTGATATACCTGGGTATATCAAAGTATAACTTTGATAGTTACTCGAGAAGAGAAGTTCAAGATCCAATGGATCGCTCAACATAAATCTGGAAAACATTCCACTTTGCTATTTCGTAGAATTAATTCTTGATTATTCATTTGAATATCGTAGAAAACCTTGAAAGCATTGTACTATTTCATTATCAGATTATTGTTGCATAGAATGTGAGAAGACTTGATATTGATTTTTATACCTTTATTGTATGTCTTAACTTGCGGGGCAAACTTGTTGCTCACCCTTGCTAAATAAAACTTTTCAGCTAGGGGCGAAATTGTATAAGGTGCGGCGAAGAAGAACAAGGGAAAAGGCATAGTTATAAATTAGTTATGATAAAAAATATTATTATGTTGTATTATATTGTAAACCCTTTTTGTATATCTAAGGGGTATTTTTGTAATATTAAGGTTAGTGAACATGTGACTTATGTATTAACAACATATGTTAATGAGTTATGTATACCTATTTATATTTAAATGGGTAGTTAAATGTTATTATATTATGGATCGTGAGCACCAAACTCGGGGGTCAGGTAACCCAAATTTGAGGGTGTCACACTGATCACCTTCATTACCATTCGGTTCAGTTATAGTTATTCATGTTCATTGTTGGCCATTCATTTTATTGTCTCGGTCATTCAGTTATGAAAATTTGATTCATGTTCTTTCACAATTATTATATTGTTGAAAGTTTGTTAGCTTATTATTCATTTTTTCAATCATGATATATCTTTTCTTGAACTTAAACTTGCTGGGCAAACTTGTTGCTCACCCGTGTTATATCATGATAAACATTGCAAATTAGGATGAATACTTCGGGTATAGGCAAAGGCAAATGACATTGTATGTCGAGTAGGATATTGAATTCAGGTAATAAGTTAATGTTATCGATTTTGGGAGTCATGTGTAAATGTCAATGTATAAAAAATTTATGTTTATATCTTCCGCAATAGTTATAGAATTGGTGTACCAGGTCCGTGGTGATTAGTACCCGGATTTAGGGACATTACATTTTGTATCAAAGTTGTAGGTTATAAACTTTAGGTAGTGTAACGCCCTGAAATCTGGTCTATCTTTACACCCGGATTCCGTGCACCACGAGTACATCTTCTTCCAAACATACATCATTATATAGCGAAATATAACAACATATATTCTCAAATCCCAAGTTCTAAGACCTTATAATCTCTTTCATTACAAATAATGATAAGTACATTATTCTTTACATCTTACAAGAGTGACTTTTATCCGCCACCAAGGATACATTACAGTTCATTAAACTATTCTACAGTTTAATTAAACTATTCTACAATACAAGTCTTTGGTTGATCTTCACGCTCATTCACATACTGAATGGCACTTCGTTTGGATACCCGTCAGCTTGATCTTTACGGGATCCTTAAGTTCTTTCTAACATCGTTCGCTGAAAATAATTTTCATTTAAAGCAAGTGTGAGCATTCAATTGCCCAGCTAGTCATAGCAGTTGAACAAATAACTTCAAGAATTTAAACATTCTTTAAAACTTCAATAACCGAATAAAGTTTATGAAGCAGCTTGAATAATAGGAATAATCATGATTCCTATCATTTTAAAACATTAGTCACATTCACTTTGAAATACTTTCATTCTTCTACCTTTTTCCATACACATCCTGTCTGGCTAAAATCATTAGCACAGACTTAACAATAACGGTTCATGTATAAATAGAACATACTTGTATTGAACAGCTCAATCACAGAACAGTTCATCTCATAGAAACACCGAAGTGTTCAAATTATGGCACAAGACCTCATACATACTACCACCTTGTACATATATCGCACATATACACATAGACAATACTTCTCAAGTTCAACATCTGAGAAGTTCAAGAAACTAGCATTCATATAATATGAATAAAGTTAGGAAACTTGCCTTATGTACAGCTACAGCTTACGCTGAACTGCTCATTCCAATCCCTTTCTTCTTTAATCTCCTTCCGTCTGACAAAGTTTTGCTCACAAGCAACTTTTCCTCCTCATTTTCCTCTTCTTTCTCCCATCCGAACTCTCTCTCTCTCTCTCTCTCTCTCTCAAATGTTGGAGGATTTTCAAAATTCTAAACAAATAAAATTAAGCTTCCTATTTATAGATTTTCCAAGCTAGGGGCAAAATAGTCATTTTGCCCCTCCGGTTACTATTCACACCTCCTTACTTCCACCTCTTTACTATTCATGAAATATCCCTTGGATGTTTCGTGGTTCCGCCTTTCGGGTTTCGTCCGACAGTTTTAAAAACTGCGATTCTCAGAATCCAAATATTTTTGAATATTTCGTCTTTCTTTTACCGATTAACTTTTATATATTCTTCGGATCTCCGAAAAACTAATAAACAATTTTTGACGTTAAGCATTTTCCTTCACGTTTTCCCCTAACGTAGTTAAACAGATGAAAAGTACATAATAATACTTTTTATCATTTTTATTTCATCCGATTACTGCACGTTTTTTGAGAAAAAAATTTATCGACTTACTTAACTTTTCACGATATATTATCGTCAAATCTTTTGACGGAATGTCATTTCGACATACCGAACTCGAAAAGGCCTAGGTTATTCAAACCTTAGCCCTTAGATTTTGTCGGGTGAATAGTGCATATTTCGTCTTTTTCTCATAAATATTTTTATTCCCGAAATTTTTTTTATTTTCGTCTTGAAAATTATTACTCGTTCAGTTTAGCTCGTAGCTAGAATCCTCCCGTATTATAATCATCATAGGTTATCGAACGATTAATAAACACATAACACATAATAATATTAATACAAATTCATTTTATGAATAACTAATTCTTTAAACTTAAATTCAGGATAATCCGATTTTCTGGGTTGTCACACCCTTCCCCCCTTATAAAAATTTCGTCCTCAGAATTTCTTAAAACCATACCCATACCCAGGCCATCACATTCACCCCTTCTTCACAAAATTTCGTCCTCGAAATTTTAGCTTACTCTTCTTCTCATTTTCTCTTCAAAGGAGTCCTAATCTTTCAAACATTCTCCTACCTTCATAACGTATCAAGAATTATGAAGTAGAATGAACAATGAGAAACATAAGAATTCCTTTAAAACATTTCATACTTTTGCTGAGGGGTCAAATCGACCATGAACTCTTACTAGGTTAAACATCATTTCGCCGTAAACCCTTCTTATACGGTCAGTTTACAATCACCAAGAAGGTAAATTACCTCTTCCATACGTAGGTGATCAACCCATCGTATAACCCCATTTTGGGGTGTGTTCACCTCAAACTCATTCATCAGATTCCGCACCAAAACGATTTGGCTTGGCACAATTTCTTCAAAGAAAGCTCGATTTCCTTTTAAACATGACATACCATTCGTCTTAGCCAAATCAAGTAGCTTAGACCATACCAATAAATTGGAAATCAACTTGAAACATTCGTCTAATCAACTCAATTAACATCGACTACTTCTTTAAATTCTTTTATAATACATCAAAACGTTTCATGACGTCATGATACCGTACTTTTCACAGTACGTTGAGGACTTCGTCACTTTATAACTTCGTCATTATACATCAAATCATAGCGGGTTGTTGATCATAAGATCAAACCAACACTAGGTTTAATTGCATTAATAACTCCATCTGTTTACCATCTTTGCATCAAATGCATTGATGATATAAAATTCATCAAGATATTTCAAATCAATTTCTGTTTAGCCGAAGCAATTAGCATAGACAAACCAAGAATAGTTCTTTTAAAATCTATTAGTTCCAAAAGTTGAACCAATTCTTTCATTTTTCAAAACGCACATACAAGCACGATTTCAATAAACTTCAAAATCTAGCATAGCTAGATGACTTAGAATATTCTATTTCTCTATCTTCCTTCATTGTCTTACTTGCGACAATAGTTAATCTTCTCTAGCACCTTCAATGCTAAGTCTACTGAAAATACTTATTTTCAGTTTAACCATTCCTATACCCTGGTATAGTCCATCAACTTACCACACTTTATGTGTTTTGGAATTTTCCACAACCATATGTGTTTAAGAACTTATCTTCGTGATATGTAATCCAAGAACAAATCAAGGACTGTCCATATGCTCAGGGCTCAAAAACATAGCGTATAACTATGAGTCACAAAACTTTTCATAAGTATGAGTCTCAAGAACTCGCACCTATCTTAACGTTCTCTACCTATCATACATATACATGAGAAAAGATTCACCTTGTCGTCATATACACATTGATAGTGCAACATACTATTCCAATGATTATCACTGTAATAACTAAGTAATCACAAACCCCCTCCCATTCGAAGGTTCGTACTACTCAGCTATCACATGAGTCCTCAATCGAAATCTTAGAACTTCTTACTTTCTCTGTACTTAATACGATTTTTCTTTAATTCGTATACTAACCTTTATAACTCAATCTGAGTTCTTCTCCCCGTACTACTTCGTAGTACCATTCATTTATAGCATTAGCTATAAATCATCCATCGTTTAACAGAAAAACTGTTATTACGATTCAATATGATCACGTGGTGATCTTCTTCCTTAATCGTTTAAGTCAACGATCTTCTTATCATTCTCTTTACGATTATAGTCTTAGGTACTCATACCTAAGGTTTATAACCTATCAGCTCTGATACCAACCTGTAACGCCCCAAAATCCAGTCTATCTTCACATCCGGATTCCGTGCATCACGAGTACATCTTCTTCCAAACATACATCATTATATAGCAAAATATAACAACATACATTCTTAAATCCCAGGTTCTAAGACCTTATAATCTCTTTCATTACAAATAATGATAATTATATTATTCTTTACATCTTACAAGAGTGAATTTTATCCGCCACCAAGGATACATGACAGTTCATTAAACTATTCTACAGTTCAATTAAACTATTCTACATTATAAGTCTTTGCTTGATCTTCACGCTTATTCACATACTGAATGGCACTTCATCTGGATATCGGTCAGCTTGATCTTTACGGGATCCTTAAGTTCTTTCTAACATAGTTCGTTGAAAATATTTTTCATTTAAAGCAAGTGTGAGCATTCAATTGCCCAGCTAGTCATAGCAGTTGAACAAATAACTTCAAGAATTTAAACATTCTTTAAAACTTCAATAACCGAACAAAGGTTATGAAGCAGCTTGAATAATAGGAATAATCCTGATTCCTATCATTTTAAAATATTAGTCACATTCACTTTGAAATACTTTCATTCTTCTACCTTTTTCCATACACATCCTGTCTGGCTAAAATCATTAGCACAGACTTAACAATAACGGTTCATATATAAACAAAATATACTTGTATTGAACAGCTCAATCACAGAAAAGTTCATCTCATAGAAACACCGAAGTGTTCAAATTAGGGCACAATGCCTCATACATCCTACCACCTTGTACATATATCGCACATATGCACATAGACAAGACTTCTCACGTTCAACATCTGAGAAGTTTAAGAAACTAACATTCATCTAATATGAATGAAGTTAGGAAACTTGCCTTACGCACAGCTACAACTTACGCTGAACTGCTCATTCCAATCCCTTTCTTTTTTAATCTCCTTCCGTCGGACAAAGTTTTGCTCACAAGTAACTTTTCCTCCTCCTTTTCCTCTTCTTTTTCCCATCTCTCTCTCTCTCTCTCTCACGAATGTTGGAGGATTTTTAAAATTCCAAACAAATGAAATTAAGCTTCCTATTTATAGATTTTCCAAGTTAGGGGTAAAATAGTCATTTTACCCATCCAGTTACTATTCACACGTCCTTACTTCTACCTCCTTACTATTGGTTTCGTCTTTCGGGTTTCGTCCGACAGTTTTAAAAACTGTGATTCTCAGAATCCAAATATTTTTGAATATTTCGTCTTTCCTTTACCGATTAACTTTTACGTATTCTTCGGATCTTCGAAAAACTAAAAAACACTTTTTGACGTTAAGCACTTTCCTTCACGTTTTCTCCTAGTGTAGTTAAACTGATGAAAAGTACATAACAATACTTTTCATCGTTTTTGTTTCATCCGATTTCTGCACATTTTTTGACAAAAACTTTTATCGGCTTACTTAACTTTTCACGATATATTATCGTCAAATTTTTCAACAGAATGTCATTTCGATATACCAAAATCTCGAAAAGGTCTAGGTTATTCAAACCCTAACCCTTAGGTTTCGTCGGGTGAATAGTGTCTATTTCGTCTTTTTTTCGAAAATATTTTTATTCCCAGAAATATTTTATTTTCGTCTTGAAAATTCTTACTCGTTCAGTCTAGCTCGTAACCAAAATCCTCACGTATTATAATCATCCTAGGTTATAGAACGATTAATAAACACATAGCACAGAATAATATTAATAAAAATTTATTTTATTAATAACTAATTCTTTAAACTTAAATTCTGGACAATCCGATTTTTCGGGTTGTCACAGGTAGGGTTACCTTAGGCTAATAACCGCAGTGATAATGATAAAGATTAACTCAAATATAGTTAGTGCGTCAATAAGATTCAAAGACGAATCTCGGCAAGTCACAAAGATACGAAGTTACCTAATTCTGATAATAAAGATGAACAGTAGTAATGAATAGATAAAGTCTAAAAGACTAAAAGTATACGGGGAAAGAGATCGTAAAACAAAATGATCATAGCAGAGAAATGGATCGTAATATAATACGATGAGATCACACCGTGATCTGATAAGGTCATAGCAAGAAGGAGGATCAATCTAATGATTGAAAATTTTATAGCAAAAAAATTGTTGTGTAAGTGGTACTATAAATTGGTACTGTGCCAACTCAAAAAAAGGGTTGGGGGTGATGCAATACAGATTAAAAAAAAATTGTACGGAGTAAGTATAGAGTTAGGATTTAAGTGGGATATCAATTGAGGACTCATGTTAGCAGCTGAGTTGTATGATTCTTTGTATGGGCGGGGAATTTGTACTTGGTTTTAGAACCACTTAGCTTCCTATATCGATATAGTGGTTAAGTAGAACAATTCTTTGTATGGGCGAGGAATTGTCCTTTGTTTAACGACCGCTTATCTTCCTATATTGATTAGTGATCGAGTTTGGTTTGACAACCACTTAGTTTCTTACACTGATAATCATTAAAATGTTTGTGTCGCGCTATTTGCTAAATACTTGTTGAGAAGGTGATTCTTTTCTCATATGTATAACAGATAGGTAGAGAATATAAGGTTAGCTGCGAGTTCTTAAAACTCATACTTATGGTAAGTTTGTGACTCATAATCGTATCGTATATTTTTGAACCCCTAAGCATATGGACAGTTCTTGACTAGTTTTTGAACTACGTATTGCTAGGATAAGTTCTAAAACTCATATTATTGTGGAAAGTTTGTAACGCCCCCATATTTATACTTCCACGGTATCTGTAGCGCCCCCAAATCCGGGTCCTAAATCACCACGGATCTGGTGCACTAATTCTAACTATTGCGGAAGATATAAACATAAATTGTCTATACATTAAATATTTCACACTATCCCCAAGGCCGAGAACCTTTCAAAAAACCTTAATCAAAATCCTGCCTAACATACAATGTTATTATAATACAATTCTATTACAAATCTAGCTGCATACATAGACCCAAGCTGAACTTGGCTTTGATTTTTCCTTGTATCCGATGCATTCGTCTTAATCTGCAATATTTTATCATGATATAGCAAGGGTGAGCATGAAAGTTGCCCAGCAAGTTTAAATTTTATTTAAGGATATATCATGATGAATGAAAAAATATCTGGCAATGAATTCAACAATATGAATATCTGAAAGATTCAACAATATGAATATAGCAAGCAAAGATAATGTTTGCTTTTAGAATAACTGCTAGTCGAATAGACTTTGAACTATAACACTCCAATGAAATCAATAGCTAATTGAACATTTGGTTACTGGCTACAGAATAAGTACTTGAGGGGATCAGCCTCGCGTTCACTATGTATATGCATAACATTTAAATCTGCTCTGTTGTATCTTATATTAGATACCTGGGGTACTCCCCTATCACAAGAGGAGTGTTCTTTCAGTCTAAGAATCCTTACCATCAATTTGTTTGGATAGCTTTTATAAAACTTCATAGGCTTGTCTGACCGGACAAAGGTTCAGACTCTATTTACTACAGTTCAAGAATTTTTGATTTTTAAATGATGTACAAGTGCAAGACTGTACGAACTCAGGTGCACTAAGTGTGAATATCAATAACATCGATGTGGAATAATTGTAAGAAAATTAAACCACTTAATAGCATACTTGGAAATAAGATTTAAGCTTAAATAAATAACTTTCAATTCAACAATATCCTGCTCAATGCAATATGAGAAGGATAGGAAAACTTCCACAAACTCAAAGTTGTGTAAGTTAGGAAACTTGCAACATAATAAATTCGGATACTTGCTCAATATAATTTAGGGTAAGTTTAGGGAAAATTGCTTAACAAAAGTAGGGTTCAAGGAACTTGCTCAATAAAAGTAAGGTTCAAAGAACTTGCATAAACATATACCTATTTACACCAAATAAAGGTAGTGCATAAGGTTTAGATACTTGCTTACGATATGTGTCAATTAAAGTAATGCAAGGGTTTAGGATACTTGTCTGTACCGTTGATTACCGTTATGAAATATAACTTAGCTTTATCCGAAGACCTAATATAGATAATACCAATCTCCAAATATTAGAATAATATCATCACAGCATAAAATAACCTAAACACATTATCACATAATCCTATTAGTCTATACAGCACATAAGACCTAGTATCGAGTCTAACTATTGCAGTCTGAGTTGTGTTCGGTACTATTCTAACATCCCGACGGCCTAATCGGACAATTGTCGAGTTTAAGTTTAATTAAACTCTGTTCAAACGCAACATAATTGACTTAGACAATTAATTATTCAGTTAGAATAATTTTCATAGGCTCATAATAATTTTCAAGTAATTATTAACATTTATCATAAATTTTAAATCATTAATAACATATTTAAATGAATTAAATACCGCAATATTCTATTATCATTAATATTAATTTAATATTAAATATCAATGAAATCCTTAACATAATATTATACTATATTTATAATATCTCAAAGTATTTTTAATACTATATTATCATCATTAAATGATTTTAAAGTAATTAAAACATTTATTAATTATTGGCCATTAATATTAAAATATTAATATATTTCATGAAAAAATATCAAAAGTTATATTTTATAACTTAAAATATTTTTATAACACTTAAATCATTTTCATATAATTTTTAAAGCATTAATTCTATTTTGCCATAATTTATTTAATAGATCTATTAAATAAATTAACAACCATTAATAATAATTTATTAATGAAAATCATCGCAAAATATTAAAAGTTATTAAAAATAACTTCAAATATTTTCTTATATCATAATATAATTTTTCATGTATTAAAATCATTTTTAAATTATTTATTTAATATTATAATTAAATAAATTAAATACCATTATTATTCCAAAAATATTAAATATTTATAAAATATAGTCAGAATAATTAAAAACTAATTTTTAGGCTTTAAAATAATTTTTAGGAATTTATTATGTATTTTTAGTAATTAAAAATTATTTTTCTCTATTTAATAAATAAATAATTATTTCTAAATAAACTGTCGCTATAGGGACTTTAGGCGACAAATCCGTTGCTAAATGTGTTCTTAGGATGTTCTTGAGCTTTTCCAGAAACTCATGTCAGTTAATAGGGTAGGTAGTTTGACCGAGTTTAAGTCAGTGTTCTTTTTGATTTCTGGGTATACTAAGACATTAATCGCGTATTTATGCAATACTACAACTATGTATCATCATCTAAGTCATTAAGCATCACAGTTGCAAGATCTAAGCCTGCGAAATTGCTGTCAGAGACTTGCTGGGTTTTCTGGGTTTCCCAGATTCCCAGTCAGTTTCGAGTGACCACCTTGTGGCTAAATTTTATACATGTTCCAGTCATGTTTCATGTGATGTTAAGGTTCAAATCTATAGTAGGTATGTCAAGGTACAACAACAAATCACCAGATCAACTTAACAACATCAAAACAGTAAGATCTATGTTGGTCAAACTAGGCCACAACAACTGTTCTTGAACATTTCTGGAAAACCCAGAAATGTTCTTGAGCAGTTTGGTTAACGGTGGTTTGACCACCAATAATTTTGATTCAGAGCAAGATCTGAGTTATCTAATGTTTTGGATGTGTAGTTCTTATACCATTCTACAAGGTTAAAACAATAACATGACCTTTCTATTTAAACACAGCAAGATCTGAGCCCACGAAAATTGTTGTCAGGCGTTCTGGAAATCTGGGAATTTTTTCGGGTTGCCCAGAAACAGAAATTGTGCTCGGTCAACGCACTTTGATCGATTATATCATGCAATATATACATGATCTGGCTCTGTTTCCAGTTCCAGATCAAAGACCTTACTACAAAGAACATATACAAAACATAAAACACACATAAATCATAACACACACTGATCTAGAGTGCCTGACATTCTACTGTCAGGCCACTTTCCAATATTTTTCCAGATTTCTTAAAACTTCTATTTCGAGCATCTAGATGTTATGGATCTGGGATTTAACAACTCAGATCAGTAAATGACACCCTCTGACACATATCTAACCAATCATTAACAACATCTAACATCAAATACATATATTTTCAAATTTAGGGTTTTTATACCTTTTCTAGCTTTGATCTTAAATCTGACTTTTGATTCTGATCCTTGGCAAGCTATGAAGTGTTCTGAGTTTTGTTTCCCACACTCTCTCACTCAAGATTTCAAAAATTGTAGAGAGAGAAGGTCTTGGCAAGTATGAGAAGTAAAGTAAGTTACTTTACTAACTTTTATCCTTTGATTTTTGATTTAATGAATCTATTATAGCAAGTTGGTTGAGATTTTTAGTATATAGGCACATGGCATAGCTTAGGGTTAGTCACCAATCACTTACTAGGGCTAGATCTACACTCCACCTCATTAAAATAATAAAAAAGGTAGTTTGGTCATTAGACTTATAAAGTGCATGGCATAAAGGTAACTTGTCACAATCCTTAGGTTTTAACCCTTAGGGTTTGACCCTAAGATTACACAAATTTAAATTCTAGGATTTTCTAATTAGGTTCTAAAAATAGGAAATTAAGATTTTTAAATTATAATTAGGATTTTCTAATTATATTCAAGCTTGATAATTAAGATTGATATTTCCATAATTAAAATTGCTAATATAGCATTTAAGTTCCATAATTGTACATTAGGATTTCCAGTTGAACAATTAGGGGTTTTTAATAATTAATTAGGGTTATCCCTAATTAATATAAAATTAATAACATAAAAACCTTGTACTATCTTCAAGCTTCCAATTAGGGTTTTAATACTCCGAATTAGGGTTTTGGATTCCCGAAACTGAAACTAGGGTTTCTTAATAATCGTTAGGATTTTCTAACTGAACGCTGACGTTCTTAATATACGATTAGGGTTTAACACAAATATATTTTATCTGGTCAACCCTTGACCCTTAACCACATTCTGTACACATACATAACCATATTCACAGAATATACACACATATACACTTAATCCTGAATAATTTACCGAAATCCATCACAGAATTTTGAAATCCTCAAAATTCCTTCACAAAAATATCAAATGTATACACTTATTTTCTGTCTAGGTCTATTATTTAACCTTTATTCAATCTTTTAAGATTTTAATAAATATCTAAATTCTTAGGTTATTACAATATCCGATATGGTGCTTACTACTAGTCAATTAATACAACGCATTCAAATCTATACGCCCATGGTATCCGATTCAATGCTTATATCTAATTGAGTGACTATACAATTATTACCAGATGTAATTCCCATAGATCCAAGATTCACAGTATCCCATAACAGATAATAATTTCCATGAGAACTATTGATGTGTTTGGATACCCTCACTTGGATGTATGGACTGTATCTACGATTAGTATCTATCTATCCGAAATTCAGAGTACCAGTAATAACATGAACAATCCATATTACTAATACCATCACTTAGACGTATAGTCTAAATTATGCGAATTACACTATCGTATCGATAGTACCTATCTATCTAAAATCCAGAGTATCAACAACAACATGAACAGTCCATGTTGTCAATACCCTAACTTAGACAAATAGTTCCCAAAGATCTCAAGCTAAATTGAAAATTCTAATTGCATCTATATATGTAAAGAAAACACGGTTGCGAAAATAAAAGATGTATATATATATATATATATATATATATATATATATATATATATATATATATATATTAAGGTTCGATTACATAACTCTTCATAAATAATTTCTTATTACAAAGTATTACATTCAACTTGACAGTAATATAAACTAATCTAAGCAGGGACGCTTCTCTTTATTTACTCCAGATGTGCCAGGGTTACCATCTAATACTGCAAAGGGAATAATTTGCACGAGTGAGCTATGACATGCTCAGCAGGTTCTATATTTATAATAATATATGATTTGAAGAAGTATAACAGTTTAAAACTCAACTTATTGTTATTACCATTTCTGAAATTTTTATTTCAACCATTTCTAGACTTTTTATTTCTGTCAGTCACAAATACTTAGAAATTTTGTTTAGATATGAGATAGGGGATCAGCCTATTCAACATCCTAGGAGTATACATCTCATCCTAATCGTGCCCACATGTACAAAGTGTCATATTCAAAAGACACTACATCTATCCCTTTTTGGGACACACAACTTAGTATAGGATGTCTTACCAAAATAATTTTGGTTTAACACAATAATTTATGCTCAATAAACAATTCATTTCTTAGTTTTGCTGAAGCTATAGCGATAACTTTGCAACAATTAGCAATTCAAGTTTAGGTTTGGTATAACATATCAAAAGTAATTCAAGATAGGAATCTTGTTTAACAAATACACAGGGTTCGAGAACTTGTATAAATAACAAGTTAGGTTAGAAGACTTGATCGATAAGAGATTTAAGGATAGAGAACTTACCTAAGCGAAGATCAATCAAGCAATGCTACTCGATTTGTTAATAAACACCTAAGATATTCTTTCATATAAATCTAACACATTACTATTGATAATAATACTCAAATACATAAACTATTTATGTTTGGGTTAAATTTGATATGGTTTCGGTGTCCAAAGAATTTACTGGGTAATTAATAAATTACTAACTCGATTAAACTTTATTTATAAGCTTTATTATATTTTTAGATAATTTATATATCTTTTATAATAATTTCTGGAAGGTTATAACAATTTTAAGTATTTATTTATCACTTAAATAATTTTTAAATCATTTATTTCTATTTCTAAATAATTAATATTTATTTAGAATATTATAAAAATCTTATTTATTATTTTTAAATAATTTATAATCATTTATTATGATTTTTAAATCATTAATATTATTTATAAATAATTATTTATTATTTATAAATAATTATTCTAATTACTTTACTATTAACTTAATTATTAATAATATCCAAATAAATAAAATATTTATTGAATTTATGTGAAAATATTAAAAGTTAATTATTATAACTTAAAATAATTTTTAAAACTATTTTTATAATTAATTATATTTATTTATTAATTATTTCTAATTTTTATTAATTTATTTATTTGAAAATATTTTATGTCTATCGCTAATCCCCTATAGTGACAGAAAGTGTCGCAGTAAGTGTTCTTGAGTTTCTGAGAATCAGTTGGTCATGGCCTAGAGGTCACTTTGACCTTAATCTAATTCTCTATTGTTAATGATTATGGGTTTGGAAGTGTATGGGTGTTATAGTACCCATGTACTAGTACAACAACATATTAATTTCATGCTTTAATCTATATATAACAAGAAGTTATAGAGGCTCAAAGTCACTGTCAGAGCTGTTCTTGAGTTTCTGGGTAACCCAGAACAGTGGTCATGGTCGGTCAACGGTTTTGTAGCTTCTAGATCTTTCAATCCGTGTGATAGATTTGTGTTTTGTTTGTTGTAATAGGTAGTCTATATATCAAGGTACATATATGTAGCACTAATTTAGGATAGAGTATGATGCTAAGGTCTAAATCTATGTTGGTCAAAGTACAGCTAAAGGTTGTTCTTCATGCTCTTCAGTTTTTTAGGTAACCCAGAAAACATAGTCATGCTCGGTCAACGACTTTTGACAATTAATTCTAGTAATTCTATAAATTGATGAAGTATTTGAGTGTCATAAATATGTAGTATGTATATCAGGGCATCAATTCATTATATATAGACATCATAACAACAATCCGAAAGTGATTAAAAGGTTGGTCAAAGTAGCCGGTTCAATCTGTTCTTGAGTTTTCTGGGTAACCCAGAAAATTGAACTTCGTGATCAGTCAACCACTTTTGACCACCTATATCTTGCAATATATGGTTCCAATGAACCTGTTTTCTTTTTCAGATTAAAGACCTCATGTAATACTATAACTAATATACAATTAACAGACCTAACTATTAACATACACGGATCTACAGACTCTGACATTCGACTGTCAGATCTGTTTTTTTAGAATTTCCAATTTGCTTAAAACACTATTTTGATGCATTTAGATGTTATAAAAACATGTTCTATCAACTTAGCATACTTTCTAACATGTTATTACATATATCTAAACATCCAAACAACAAATTAAACATAGCATCAAAGATCTAGTTTAAAATTAGGGTTTACACCTTTCTTGCTTGATTTTGATTTCTGGCTACTGATTTTGTTGTTGCTATTATAAGACCCCAACTTTTATGAATAAAGATTTAATTTTCTTTAAATATTATTTTTGAATAATAAGGTGTGGATTTGATATAATGTTATTGTTGTTGGTAATATTTACAAATTTTGCAAAGTAAGCAAGTTATCATAAAATATTCGATTGGTCGGGAAATATTCGTTTTATCAAGAAATATTCGTACGACGGCACAATCATTGATGGATCCCATAACGAAATTATTGTCAAAGTTAGAAAACGGTAGAAATAACTTTTTATAAAAATAACGGCAAAAGTTTTACTGTTAACTGTTGAAATACCCGGTGATAAAAGTACAGTAATACGCATGGTTGTATAGTAGCACACGGTATTGTACAGTATCGTTGATTATTGATGCTTACGTGAAAGGTCACTCAGGTATACTCAATTATTGCTACAATAATTGCTGCATAGTATTTCACATTATTGATTCAAGTATTGTCACAGTATCATCTGCACAATATTTTATATTATTAAATTAATAATTGAGACGGCAAAGTTATTTATATTATTATTTGCATTATTGACAATGTCTAGAAAGTTCTGTCGAGAAAAGGGGTTTGGTCACCTAATTGCGCTCCAATAGGGAGAAATCCTTATCGGAAAGCCCCCTCTTTCCTGAGAATGATCTGGTTGTTAATATTGTGAGTTATAATATTAATGATGAATGTTGTAAAAATATGTTTTGTGAAGCCAAGTGAATTGAGATAATAGATGAGATTTTTATGAGGTATTTGTTGTAAGTTTGGCGTATTATATGGACCCTCACTTATCCATTTTTCAAAATCGTCGATAGAAAGTTATCTCAATTTTTATTCTATTACTTATATATATATATATATATATATATATATATATATATATATATATATATATATATATATATATATATATATATATTAGTTTTGTTTTATATGTAAAATATAATATATTATATTTTATTATGCATAATGTTTGCATAGTAAAAATTAGAAAATTTTCTGCATAATTTTCTGCGCGCTCGTGAAGAAGCACTGTGCGTCCGTGATTTTCTAAATTCAAATAGTATCATGTCATTCTCCGATAAATAGGATGCTTAGTTTAGAATTGAAAATCACACCAGAATCAGAGAAATCTTCTTCTATAATATTGAGCGTATTTTTTTAGAGTTTAAGGAAGATTTGAGCGTAGAAAACAGTATAAGTTTTCATCAAAAATATCTCTGTCCTACCAGTCAGAAGTACTCTCCTTCTAAGGTAAGGGATATTATTTTTGTTCAATATTCGTAAGAAATAATATTTTCTTCCATACTTTGTAGTATGTAAGTAATATTATTTTGTTTCAGATTCCGAATTCTACACTCATTTTGTTATAGTATTGCTTCTATACTCCGTGAAATTAGTAGAATATCCTTGAAATTTGCGCTTCATCTAGTATCTTTTCACGAAAATATTATTCTGAACATTCTTGATAATTTTTAATCTTTTCATGATGGGATACTATTCACGGAGTACTATTCATGATAAAAATTAATTCTTTTTCTGCCCAAATTATTTTTGATATGATATTATTCTTGAATTTTATTCCACAAAGCAGTATCATGTTGACAATTTGGACATTATTGAATTCTGGATAAATTAAATTATAAATCTTTAAAATTTATCCTTGCTTTCATTTAATTGAATTCTTATATCATTGTCATCATCCTCATACTTATATTGTGATGAAAGTCATCTTTGGCCCGTAGTGCATGAATGAACTGTTGATTGGTATGCTTATGACCATGGATTATTCGGTATAATCATGACTTGTAATAATGTGGTAAAAGTCCTCATTAACCCGTAGTGCATTAATGGACAGTTGTTGTCATGATCATGACCATTGGTGATAACACGAATATCCTTGGCCCGTAGTGCATGGATAATTCGTGGATGTGATACTAATAAATATCCTTGACCCGTAGTGCATGAAAAATTTAGTGATGTGAATTATTTATTGAGCTGAGTTTCAGCAATAAAATTGATGATAAAGTTTTTAAATCATAGAAGATAGTAGATATCATGCTCTACTTGACTCTTCTAATGGATTGGTTGTTCCACTGCAGTTAAACTTGTTTATTGTATTCTATCAATTTAACATTGTTGAAGGCTAACGATAATTTATTTTGCATTATCTTAGTCATAATATTTCTTACTGAGCTAGTTGAGCTCACCCTTTTGCTTTCATTGTTCTCTTCAGGAAATGAGAACGTAACCGAGACTAGTTGGGGAATGGAGTGACGGTCCGAGATGGTGGTTGTAGTAGTCCTCACTTTTTTATAAAATTGTGTGATAATAATTATAATGAGGACTCCATTTGAGTTTGGATATTGTCTAGAAGACAATATTCGTGTTAAAACTTTCAGTTTATGTTCCACGACAGTTGTATAATTAAGTTTGTATTTGTATTCTGTACCATGTATTTGGCGACTCATAATGAGTTATGTATACCTATTTTAGGAGCGTCACAGTTGGTATCAAAGCTTAGGAAAATGATCCCTGACTGAGATTTAAGACTAGAACTAGGAGGGGAGAGACAGGTAAATCCTTCGCTAGTATGACCTATAAAAGGTTATTTGATATTTAATTGGTCGGTCAGAATATAGGGATAATATGTGGCATGTCAATTAACCCTTATTTTGTGGCAGTGTTTAAAAATGATATCTGAAAATGTTGAGACAAGCAATGGAGCACAGGAGACCGTTGAGTCACCACAGATCAATAACCAGGATAATGTGCATCAAGAAGGCAACAATCCTCATGTAAACAACAACACCGACCAAATGATAAATGATGGGATGTTCAGAGGCTTTCTGCAATTCATGCAACATCAGGTGAGAGAGACTCCTGTGCAAAATGCAAGTGGAAACACTGGCAACTCACGGATGGTTACCGCTAAGCAGTTCAAGGAGCTGAGGACCACCAGAGTTTTTGGGACAGCTAGAACCACTTAAGGCAGAGACGTGAATAAAGCAGATCACCAAGATATTTGATGTCTTGGGATGCTCCTAGGAGCAAAAGGTTCCCTTTACCACCTTTATGTTGCAAGGAGAGGCATATTGCTTGTGAGAATCTGTAAAACGTACTCAACCTGTCGCACTAAAAATGTCTTGGGAGAAGTTCCAAGAACAGTTCAACGACAAGCATTTTTTCGAAAATATTCATCACATGAAGGAGGTGGAGTTCATCAAGCTGGAGCAAAATAATATGACTATATCGCAGTACGAGGTTAAATTTGCGGAGTTATCCCGGTTTGCATCCCATTTGGTAGATAATGAGGAGTGTATGACGCAGATGTTTCTAAGAGGTTTGAAACCCGAAATACGTCAATACCTCATTTCTCACAAACTTTGCTTGTATTCAGATGTTGTGAATAGGGCTCAGTTATTAGAGCGCGATAATGAGTCAACCTAACCAAGAGACAGCAGCCGAAAAAATGATAATACCAGTGGTAGCAGTCATCGAAGCAGTGACAACAAACTTGGAGGAAGTCAATATGTCAGAAATGGTAACCACTTCGGTGGTAATCATGACCAAGAAAATAGAAGTGGAAATTTCAAGAAAAAGGAGATTCAATAATGATGAAAAGACGGTAGCACCAGCAACCGTTGTTAAGGAAGGAGAATGACCACCGATCGTATGCTAAAAATACGGAGGGGAGGGACACATCAGTCCAAACTGTACGCAGTAGTCCAAAGCATGTTATAATTGCGGAAGAGAAGGTCACCTAGCCCGATTTTGTCGTGCAATGAAGTCAAGTCCAGCTGGGATGGAGACACCAAAGGCCGTCCCATATAGGTCAAAGTCGGTAGTTCAAGGTAGAGCGTTTTTCGTAACCTCTGAAAAAGCGAAGAACCCGAACGAGGTTATCATGGGTGAGCTAATCATAAACTCTTGTGAAGTCTATACCTTATTTGATACTTGTTCTACCCATTCTTTTATTTGTCCTACTTGCGCTCAACGTTTAAATTTAACTCCGGAGAAATTAGACTTTGATTTATCTTTTGAAACTCCGTTGGGAGAAACCTTCATTACATCCACTGTTTATAAATCTTGTTTGATTCAAATCGACACCCTCACGTTACCTGTCGATCTTATCTCTTTGAAAATACTTGCATTTGATGTGATTCTAGGGATTGATTGATTAACTACTCATTATGCTAAAATTGATTATTTTCGTAAGGTTGTTAGCTTTCATATTCTTAACCAACCTATTATGCGAATTCAAGCAACCAAACCACTAAAGTCAATCACTGTCATATCAAGCCATAAAACTATTCGTTTATTGAAAAACGGATGTCAATCTTTCTTAGCCCATGTCATGAATTTAAACAAAAATACGTCAGATTTGAATGATATTCCTATTGTTAATAAATTTCCTGATGTATTCCCTGAAGAATTTTCTGGCCTACCCCCAGAGCGTGAAATCGAGTTTTGTATTGACTTTGAACACGGTACAAAACACATTTCTAAAGTCCCATATCGAATGGCTCCTATTGAACTTCAGGAGTTAAAAATCCAACTGCAGGAGTTGTTAGACATCGGTTTCATTTGTCCTAGTACATCTCCTTGGGATGCTCATGTTCTTCTCGTAAAGAAGAAAGATGGAAGTATGCGACTTTGTATTGACTATCGGGGGTTGAATCATGTCACCATCAAAAATAGGTACCCGTTACCTGTGACGCCCCCAAATCCGGGTATCTTCCAACCCGATAGATGGTGCTACACGGAACTACTAACTGTACATTCATTTCATTGAAACGACATCGAAATGAGTGTATTAACTACATTCTTATTACAATCATAATAAATTCAATCCCAGGTTCTGAAACCATATACATTCCTTATTGTTCACAAGTGCAATACATACACACATACTAGTCTATTACAGGATATCTAACTATCTATCTTAGCTTTTCCCTTATCTTTCTTAGAACCTTCAGTTCGTTCGGCCTTAGCTACAACCATATAATTCAAGCAAGAAGTGAGCATAACTAGCTCAGCAAGTCTAACAAAGGATAATATAAATACCACGTCTAGAATTATATGATTATCTTCCATAACTGAACAAATAGCTATGAAGTACTATGAAACATTGACTAGCACTTTTAATTTCATAACAACAATTCCACAGTATATATAATAGCCTAGGAATTCTGAACCAATCGAAAGACCATGAACATACTCTTTTCGTTTTCATACATGAAAAGGACATTCCGGCACTAAGGCCGTACATCCGTTCTTTCTTACGAGCAGTTCTAGGTGATTCGCCTATAGTACTCTATGTTGATCAACACTTATCCTTTAAACGTATTTACGAACTACTACAAAATAGTAAATAGATAATGCGTAAAAAGCGTTGTAAAAAGTTTTACAGAAACGTCATATTTAAGGGTGTTGTCTATTTAACACTTTTATACAACGTTTTTAAAACGTTGTAATTTGACACATTACACAACGTTTTTTTTCTTAAAAAACGTTATATATTTATTTTTCATAAATTCTTGGATGCTTGAAAACGTTGTAGATGATATAATTCCACAACGTTTTCTGACTTAAAATGTTGTGTTTTGATACACCAAACAACGTTTAGATTCATTTATACAACGTTTATAAAGTGTCATCTATTTAGACTACTTTATATAATGTTTTAAAAATAGTGTAAAGACTTAACAATGTTATAATTCATGCATATAACAACTGTTTTTAGTTCACCTATATTCGAAATTACATACATAATGGTGCACCTACAATGTTTGTAGGACTGCTAATGCCACAATATATAGCTAAAAAAACTCTAAATTATCATTTCAAGCCAAAATATATCAACCATTCAAAATACATCCCAATAATATCATACGTTTACATTTTCAAATTACTATATCCATAAAATATTACATTGTATTTTATAGTGAGGCTTGAAGAGAGAAGTCAGAGGAAGACAAGCACAGTGTACAAACCATCAGTGGCGCAATATCAGCTTGATTAACATCAACCCTTTCTATGTTGCCAAGACCCCACTCGGTAGGTGTTGGCATATCATGCACATGGTCATCAACAAAAATGCCATAGTCAGTATGGCTGTCTCTGGACATTGACTTGGGGTGTCTAACGCCTGCTCCCCAAGCAACAAGAGGGGTATCAATGTTTGAACGATGCCCATCTCCATGACTTCCTATCAGAAAACAACAAAAAATTGGCACCTTAGTGATAAAACAACAACAGCAGCTTTGAGCAATCAACTTGGATGGCAGGACATCCTATAGAAAAAGTAGTTTGACTACATAACAAAATACCAAAATGGTTACTCTAAATTATTACAAAAGCTAATTTTGATATTTAGAAAAGCTAATTTTGATATTTACAAAAGCTAATTTTGATATTACAAAAGCTAAATTTCATATTACATTAAAGCATAAAACAGCCCAAACCCAAAAGAAAACAGGATAGCACAAAATAAAACAAGAAGCTTGTTACTTGTTCTCAAGTAGATTCAATCTATCCCTGAGATGGTAAAGCTTGGCCCTCCTCACTTTCTTCTTCTCCAGCACCTTTATCTCCTTTATATTTGGGGAGTACCTATCATCAGCCACTCATTTTAGCCATCATGTGCAGCACTATCTAAGAAAAAGTTGCTCTTAATCTAAATAACAAAACTAAAATTCCAATCCGCAGCATTACATCCAACACAGGTGTGATTTAATAAAACTAAGCAAGCCTCTTTGATACAGATGGAATTAAACAAATTCCAAGTTCATCAACTGATAAAAGATGCTTTTCTGTAAAAACATTGTTCCACATAAAGGTGTTCATGGCAGGAGCCACAAAAAGAGGTTTAGCATAGTCCCACGCTTGCACAATGCATGTCAGCAAGTTGTCACACAATCCATTAGCAGTCTACAGATAACAAAAGGAATATTTTTAATAAAACCACAATGATAGAAAGAAGTCGAATATTCCAGTTATTCAAAATACAGAAGCACATGCAATTTATCCATAAACAGCAAAGTCAGTAAACTCTGCATTCCTCCATTTCCTCACCAACAATATTGTCAAACTCTATCGGAATAAAAACCTGATCAGTTTGTCTAGTACAGCCCTGAAATTCATGCAAGTTATAGTGGGCAACTAGGCATTGAGTCAACTCGTTTATCATATAATGAGATACCATAGTTTATTTTAATTATTTTTCTGGTGTCTAGATACAGGTGCACTTGTTAAGTAAATTGTAATATCACTACACAAGCTGTCGATGAGCAATGAGTCTACCTCTCCTCTGATCTTTCCCAGACCAGCCCAACCTAGTTTCAAACTTATGAACGAAATAAGCTCAAAAGGTGCGAGGGACAAAGTATAAAAATTGCACAAGTCACGAGTATACATTACCTTGCCATGGGTATTTGTTGACAAAGGAGCAATAACCATTATATCAGCCCACCGACGTAACTCAATCTGAAGAACGCCATCACCTAGACCATTCATCATCATCTGTTTATAGAACTACATCCTTAGAGAGGGATCAATGCTTCACATATTTAGAAGTACTACGACAAAATATACCACTTTTCATCTGGTGCAATCGTGCAAAATAGACATTTTCCAGTTATGTATGTAATTTGACTCTAGTTGGGAATATTAAAATGTGATATGGATCGACATTTTTGATTGTATACCATAATAATGCTCTGAAATAGGTTAAAGTAACTCAAAACATTCTTAGTGATCAATGCAAAAGACGAGAAGAAAAGCTTACAACTGCTTCCTCTTCTAAAAATCTAGAGTAAAATTTATTTAACAAAAACTGACCCATTACCAAAATTTTGCTCTGTTTTCTGCAGGAACATAGAACATGGTTTCAGCTAACACGCCACATTCCCCCACCTGAATCTACAGTATCATAGAAGGATCCTGTCCCAGGCCAGTCACACTTATGATTACCACTGCAGAAAATATTCATATCTTTTCATAACAACACTAAACTAGAACTATGTTGACAAGTCACCAGTTAGTAAAGAAACACAAACCTAGCAACCATATATGGCACAGTTGATGCAATGATATGTTCTTTATAACTTCGTCACTCATTGCAAGAGGATCTTCTTCCCAAGGTCTTTTAACTGCCTAACGACAGAAAAACATTCAAGAGCCAGAGTTGACTGCAGGACTTCACAGATAGAACAAAATGATTATATACAGAATGGAAGATGCAAAAAAACCAGATGCTCCAATCTTTGTTTACTAAACTAAAAATAATTATATTCTACATAAATATGTTGGTGACAGCAAATAAATATTTGGAATTAGCTATATAAAAGATCTCTAACTGCTTCATTTTCCAGAAAGGCATCGGGAATGTCCCAAGAACTTGAATCCTTAAGATGAGATATCTGGCATTGAATCTGTCTACGTGTTTTCCTTCATTGCAAGTGATTGGTAACATTTTTGAAGCCAGCAGATCCTCAGATCAGTCTCTTATTTGAACTAATTAACACTTAGGCTAGTTATGATTAAATCATAATTAACACCCGTACTTGAATACATGTACAAAAGAAATATGAAGAGCAAAGTTCTATACTTACAGGACATATATTGCTGGTAGTGCTGCTCCACGATGCATAGCCGTACAACATATAGCTGCCTTCTGAAAGGATACTTCAAGAAAGGCACCAGAAGAAGCTAATACTTCCTGAAACATCACCATAGCAGGACAAGTCATTCTAGTTTGTTAATACAAAAATAACAGTAGATTCTTTTCCACTTTGTGGGTATGAGCGAGAGAGAGAGAGAGATGGTGATTTGACCTTTGGAGAGCTGCAAAGCAATATAGATGCAAAATTAGTGTAAGCCTCCACTAGATCGGGCTCTTGGTCACTTACATATGAAGAATTAAGAGCCATTATTGACGCCGCATATGTAAATCTAGTAAAATTCTGGATAAAAATCTCTAGGAAAAGTGTTGATTGGAAACTAAATAAAGTGAACTCAAAGTTGATTGAGCTTCCACATGCAAAAACTTAGTGCAGCACACTAAAGACAGGGCAATTTTCTCAATCTTTAAATTTGGCAATAGATTGAGTAACATGCTACTTCAAACTGAACTGACACAATATCGTTTGCTTTCAAATGTATAATAGCTGTAAGGGAATCAAGTCAAAATATATTACCATGCATTAGTCTGTTTGCCAACTGCAGTATCAATTAAAGGAGCAACCACAGGTACCAGCGCTCTAACAAGTTCAGGCTTTGGTTTTTATGTCGAATCTGATGTTACAGAAACAAGGGCTTCATGCTTAGCTAGTAACAGTTGCAAGTCATCATTCATTGCTAATCCCTGACATAGCAATGATTCATCCCTGCAACATTAAATTCAGTGCTCAACCACTTGCACATGTTTGGATAATTTACAATGATATAAATACTTTTATTTGTTTCTCAAATAACAGCCACACAAGCTAATTGTTTAGCAGCTAACTTTTTTCTAATTGTAACAGTTCTATTAGGACTTATAGCATACTTCAAACAGTGGAGGAGACATGTAGTGTGTTGAAAAATATCAAGTTTAAATTAAAACATACAACAAACTGATATGACAAATCAAGAAAGAAAATATTATAGTATCCAACATTTATGACTTTTGATGGTACAAGGAAGGGCATGCTATTAGGCATTGGAATGATACACAATGTTGCTATTATCTTGAATTAGAAACTCAGCAGATTTGGGATTATGTCGGTGACAAATATGTTCACCGGTTAAATCAATCGAAAATTGATAGCAAGTCAGTCATGACAAATTTTCACCATTAATCAAAGTAAAGCTAAGCACAGAGTCAGGTATCAATGCATAAGGGACATGTTTCAGACCTCAATTTAAAACAAATAAATCATGCTTCCGATGCATTAACAAGGATTCAATTAAAACCACAGGTTGAGAAGAAATTATAAGAAGAAATAGGATGTACATATCGAAATAACCATAAACACAGGACTATTAAATCAAATGCAATATCACTTACATCTTTTAGTGTGAGTATAATCTCATTGAGTATAAGAAAAGCCTTTTTGTCCTCGTCCAGTAACTGCAAAAAATGCATAGGAAGGTAAGCATGAATTAAACTTAATACAACAAATTGTAGACTTACTGCAGCGCATATCATTAAGAGATGATATTGATTGAGGGTAGTGCATCGAACTGAAACCACATAAATAACTGGAAAGTGCCCAAATTATATGATAATGTCTGAAAGCCACACAACAACAAAGATTAAGAGAATAACTTACCGATTATTGTATGACGAACAAGCTCAAATTTCTCCCACTTGTTAATAATTTGCAGATCTTTGCAAACTAGGTTTCTTGCGTTCGATTGGGAATCGCAGCAGCAAGAGAAGAACTTACCGATTATTGTCTGACGAACAAGCTCAAATGCCGACCAATTATTAATAATTTGCAGATCTTTGCAAACTAGGGTTCTTGAGTTCTATTGAGAATCGCAGTAGCTTCGACAAATCGCACTAGGTTTGAGGATTTTGAAAAGGGGAAGGGAACAAAGGAACGCCATTTGTTTTTCTTACCCGACTCCCAGGCCCCCGTGTTTTTTAAACAAAGGTTTGACGATTTTTGAAAAGAGATTTTGCTCCGTGTTTTTTAAAAAAAAGTTATCTATTTAAAAATAAAAATTACTCTTATAAATATATAACATTTTTTTCATATGTATCTATAATATTTTATTAAAAAACGTTATAAAAGAAATATTACAACATTTTTTTTATAAAAACATTATCTTTTAAGTGTTGTTTTTTTATAGTTTTGTACTAGTGACGTTTAAGTTTTGACAACTTCGCGTGACCATCGAATAATCGATGAAAATATATTTGTTTGTTCATACACAAACTTACATTTGAATTCGTACCAAATACTTGTCATATGATAGCGTTAATAGTTCTATATCGAAAGACTTGTAAACAAATCAATCTAACTCTTACGAATAGTCTAGTCGAGTTAAAACTGTCATCGACCCTTTCATAAAACAATTCATGCATCTCAGAACATGAATCACAAAAAACTCGGCTAACACGAAGGTTAGACAAGTGTTAAGAAAACTTGTCTTCAAGAGTCTTCGAATATAATATTCAACAATTCTTGGCCGTTACAGTATCTACATGATATTTTCACATTGCACACTAAGATTAGTTACTAAACAATCTAACTTCATGGTTTTAACCAACTTCTTTCACTTCTATGTCTTACTTATTTCATTAACAGATGTCAATTCGACTTATTATACTTCATTACGGCTTGATAACGTTCTTACGTTATTAACCGAAACTCGATCATCATTGGTAAAATACCAATGTTAAACACAATTTACTTTCTTGCTCTTTATGTTCTTATTTAATCTCTGTAAAGACCCGAAAATTTTCGAATAATTATATCTATATTTTTACGAATAATTTTTTTTTATTTTAATTTATAAACTATTATGATTATAGTTATCAGTAATAATATTTTATGAATTTAGCAGAATAGTCAATTTAAAATTTTAAGTTGACTGATAATGAAAGTTAAGTCAGAAATGGTCCATAACCCTAATTCATGAATTATGAACAAGGAATAAGAATATTAGTATATAATAATTATATTTCAATATGATATATATGTACTGTATGTGTGTATTGTTTAGTGTTGATCAGAAATAGCAGAGTATTAGAAAACCTTAAGTTTAAACCGATAAACCCTAATTCAAATCCCAAATAGGAAACTAAGACTGATTATTAATCAGGTATATGTGATCGAGGAGATATGTTAGTGAATATGAATCTAATTAGGGAAAACCCTAACGATGATGTAGAAACCCTAATCGTTAAGTGTGAAACCCTAATTTTATTACCAAGAAATCCTAAACCCTAATTTTCAAACCCTAAATTGGAAATTAGCAAGCCCTAATGTTAATTAGCAAATCTTAAGATTAAAATATATGAGAAATATATGAAATTACCAAACTACCCTTAAAACTTAGATGGAAAGGACCAAAATACCCTTTAGTGTGCAAAATGACCAAACTACCCTTTACTTAAAACTTAAGTTAAGAGATTGTTCTAGAATTGCATGACTCACTGTGCTAGATATCCCATGTGATTAGAAATCTCAGCCAAATCCTTATCTCTTATGCCACCTTGCAAGATTAGGTTCAATGCATCAAAGTATATAGATTTAAAGAGAGAAAATCAAAAGAAAAAGCTCATTTGCTAGCTTTCACCCAACCAACTCTTCTCTCTCCCAAAGCTACGAAATCTCTAAGTAATTCAGTTCCTAAACCACCCCTTAGAACACCAAGATCAATTGTATAGAGCAAGATCAAAGCATCTTCAAGAGAGAGGTATAAAACCCTAGCCCTATTTGATCTTACATGTTAGGATAAATTTTGTGTTTAAATGTTTAGATGCATGCTAGAAGATGTTATATTATGATCAATAATGTTATATCATAGATCTATAGCCTCAAAGTGCCTTCAAATCAAAGTTTTCAAAACTGCCTTTGAACTCTAAAATTTTGTCTGACAAGCAAAAGTCATAGGCTGTAGATTCTTTTCTGTTAATGATTTTGTATGTTTTCTGTTTTAGACTTGTAGTTTGCTATAAGGACTTTGATCTGGACTTGAAATCATGCTTAGATCATGTCCAGAATACAAGATATTCTTGGTCAAACCCAGTTGACCAAGCATGACCAAGAGTTTCTGGGAAACCTAGAAACTCAATACTAGGGTCTGACATGATTCTCTAAGGCTAATATCTGTCAGATGTTAGGAGATTTGGAGATGTTATTGTATCTAGTTGGTCATGTTCACCTCAACGCCTGTTCATCTTTGCACTACGGGCCAAAGATATTCATCAAAAATCATTAATCTTTGCACTACAGGCCAAAGATATTCATTTATGTCATTATTTAGAACTGAGGATGATGAAAAATATTTTTTTAAGGAAACGAATCCAGTGAAACAAAATAATAAATGTTAAGGATTCGTATTTCAGCTATTCCATGTCCAAAAATACCTCATAAATAATCATAGTGGAGTAAAATTCAAGAATGATTAAAACATGGATACAATCAAAGCTAGTATCCAGAATAGATATTTTGGACGAAAAGAAAAAAATTTTATTTTTCGGTAAATAGTAACTCGTGAATAGTAACTCGTGAATAGTAACTCATGAATAGTAACTCATGAATAGTAACTCCGACATGAAAAGCTCCAAATTTGATAAAAAGTTCAGATCAATACTTCGGCATAATGATATTGAAGAAAATAATATCATTTAAGAAGAAATAACATCCCTTACCTCGGAAAGACGGTACTTCTGACTTGAATACTAGATATAGTGCTGAAGGAAACTTGCACCGTATAGCAACACTCAAAGTATCAAATACTCACAAGAACACGCTCGATATAGAGAGAGAAATAGAGAGAAACTTGTGTTTCTGGTGTGATTTTCAATTCTAACCTAAGCACCCTATTTATAGGAAAATGCTTAGAACACCAAAGCAGAAAATTTAATATAATAATAATAATATATTTATCAAATTTTTCTTAGCCCACCTCTAGACATCTGATCTCAGCCCATTTATATCACATGTTAGCCCACTTAAATGCCAAAAAACGTTTTTCTTCAAAATAATAAATAAAACTTCCAAAAATTAATTATTTCGGAACTTCAGAACTTCAATAATTCATAATAAATAGCCCTTTTATCAGAAAATTCGAATCTCGCAAGTTTTTATAGAAAATTCAATTCTCTACAACTTTGTAGAAGAAAGTTTTTCTAAATTCCAAACAGAAATTGACTGAAATCCACAAACGGGCGATTTTACAGTTAATAATAAATTTTCGGTCAAGAATTGTGTCCACCAACACACAAAATATGTGTTAATCATTTAATGCCACAAAAATACTCTTCCTCCTCATATACTCATATATTCCACATTTATTGTAAAAATATCACCATCAATATATTATTAAAATAATATATTTAAATGAATTATTTTATCAGAAAAAGATAAAATATTAATTTTCAACAATTGTCACATTAAAAATTTTCTCCATCTATATCCACATAAAATTAATATTTTTCTCATCATATAAATCAATAATTAATTATTCACAAATAATATTACAGAATCACAGTACTGGCAACCAGGTCGTTCCCAGGAAAGAGGGGGCTTTCCAATAAGGATCTCTCCTTACTGGCGCGCAATTAGATGACCAAACCTCTCCTTAGACAGAACTTTCTAGACATTGCCAATAATGTTATCTAATAATATTATTAAGATAATATGAATTATTGTTCCGATAATAGAAAATACTGTGTAGTGACAATTATTAAAACAACAGTAATATAAAATATCAACGCAGCAATTACTGAATCAATAAAATACAATATTGAACAGTAATTACTATAACAATTATTGAGTAGTGCCTTCTTACGTAAGAATCAATAGTTGGTGCAATACCGTGTGCTACTGTGCAACAACGCGTATTACTGTGTTTTAACCACCGGGTATTCCAACAGTATTAACGGTAACAACTATGCCATTATTTATAAACAACTTATTTTTGTCGTTTTCTTCATCCAATCGCTTTCCGTTATGGGGCCCATACAAGGCTGCGCCGTCGTACGAATATTTCCCGACAACAAGAATATTTCACGACCAAATAAATATTCGCCGACAATAATGAATATTTTAGGACCACTTGCTTATTTAAAATATTTGCGCATTTTACCCATAACTAACCACATTAATCAAATCAACCCTTACTATTTCAAAATAATAAATAGAGGAATTAAATTTCATTTATTAATAATTTGGGGTCTTACAACCTCCCCTCCTTATGAAATTTCGTCCTCGAAATTGATATACGTACCTGGTGTTTCGAAAAGATGAGGATACCTCGCTTTCATTTCCGTTTCCAACTCCCAGGTCATTTCCTCAATAGCATGGTTTCTCCACAAAACTTTAACTTGTGGTATGACCTTCGTGCGTAGGACATGCTCCTTCTTATCCATTATTTTGACAGGTATCTCCTCGTACGTTAAGTCTTCGGCTATCTCGTCCGGTTCTAACTCAATAACGTGGTTCGGGTCTTTCACATATTTATGAAGCACAGATATATAAAAAACATTATGAACATGAGACATACTTGGAGGTAACGCAAGTCTATAGGCCACATTTCCTACTCGGTCAAGAATCTGAAATGGGCCAATAAATCGTGGATTGAGCTTTCCTCTCTTCCCAAATCTTGTAACTCCTTTCCATGGAGCTACACGTAATAATACATGATCCCCAATGTCAAATTCCACGTCCTTTCGATGAAGATCCACATAACTCTTTTGTCGATCCTGTGCCGTTTGTATACGTTGTCGAATCGTTTGGATCTTCTCTGTAGTCATTCGTACCAACTCTGGTCCCAACAACGTTGCTTCTCCCACCTCATCCCAACATACTGGAGAGCGACACTTTCGTCCATACAATGCTTCAAAGGGAGCCACACCTATACTTGCCTGATAACTGTTGTTGTAGGAGAATTCCACCAATGGTAGGTACTTATCCCAACTTCCTTTGAAATCGAGGACACAAAGTCTTAATAGATCTTCAAGAGTTTGAATAGTCCTCTCTGATTGCCCGTCCGTTTGAGGATGGTATGCCGAACTGAACCGTAAATCCGTGCCCATAGCTTTTTGCAAGCTAACCCAAAATCTTGAAGTGAATCTTGGGTCACGATCCGAAACTATGGATACTGGCATGCCATGCAACCTTACAATCTCATTCACGTACATACTAGCAAGACGTTCAAGGGAATAAGTCTCCCGTATCGGCAAGAAATGAGCAGACTTGGTTAATCTATCAACTATAACCCAAATAGCATTTATGCCTTGAGAAACAGTGGGAAGACCCGTAACAAAATCCATGGTAATGTGTTCCCACTTCCATTTCGGAATCTCAAGTGGTTGCAATGGACCCTTTGGTACTTGATGCTCCGCCTTTACACGTTGACAAGTTAAACACCTCGAGATAAACTTTGCAATCTCTCTCTTCATATTGTTCCACCAAAATGTATGTCGAAGATCACGATACATTTTAGTACTTCCAGGATGGATTGCAAATGGTGTATTGTGTGCCTCCATCATGATCTTGTACTTTAAATCAGAATCGTTAGGAACACAAAGTCTGGAGTGGACTCGAAGTATTCCTTCTTCATCGATTCTTGCTTCTGAAATAGCACATTCTTGCACTTTCTTCTTCATACGCATCAGCTCCGGGTCTGTAGCTTGAGCAACTTTAACTTTATCGATTAAAGTTGGTTCTACGCGTATACTTGACATCATCGCACTCGTTCCTGCATATGATCTTCTACTCAACGCGTCAGCTACCACGTTTGCTTTTCCAGGATGGTATTGAATAGTGTGGTCGTAATCTTTTAACAACTCGAGCCAACGTCATTGCCGCATGTTGAGTTCTTTCTGAGTGAAGAAATATTTGAGGCTTTTATGGTCTGAATATATCTCCACTTTCTCCCCATATAGATAGTGCCTCAAAATCTTTAGCTCGAAAACGACTGCTGCCAACTCTAGATCATGAGTAGGATAATTCCTCTCATATTCTTTAAGTTATCGCGAGGCATAGGCTATGACTTTCCCATGTTGCATGAGAACACATCCTAACCCTTTACCTGAAGCATCGCTGTAGATAACAAATCCATCCGAACCAGATGGTATTGTCAGAACAGGTGCCGAAATGAGTCTCCTCTTAAGCTCTTGGAAACTCTTCTCGCATTCTTCACTCCATACGAATTTGATATCCTTCCGAGTCAGCTGAGTTAACGGGGTAGCGATTCGAGAAAACCCTTCTACGAATCTCCGATAATAACCAGCTAAGCCCAGAAAGCTACGTACATCGGTCACCGTCTTCGGTTGCTCCCAGCTTTGTATTGCTTCAATCTTCGCCGGGTCCACAGATACTCCATGTTTTGACACCACGTGCCCTAGGAATGCTACTTTCTCAAGCCAGAACTCGCATTTCTTCAACTTAGCATATAGCTTGTTTTCACGCAGCCTTTGGAGTACCAGCTTCAAATGGTGCTCATGATCTTCACAGCTTTTGGAATATATAAGGATGTCATCAATAAAGACAACAACGAACTGATCCAAATAATCCTTGAATACTCGGTTCATCATATCCATGAAAGCCGCAGGAGCATTAGTCAATCCAAAAGACATGACTAAGAATTCATAATGCCCATACCGAGTTCTAAAGGCAGTCTTCGGAATATCCTCAGTTTTAACCTTCAGCTGATGATATCCAGAACGAAGATCGATTTTTGAAAAGAATTGTGCTCCTTGTAACTGGTCAAACAGGTCATCAATACGAGGTAGCGAATACCTATTCTTGATGGTGACATGGTTTAATTCCCGGTAATCGATACAAAGTCGCATACTCCCGTCTTTCTTCTTTACAAATAAAACAGGAGCACCCCAAGGAGATGTACTAGGACGAATGAAACCGATGTCCAACAACTCTTGTAGTTGGACTTTTAACTCCTGAAGTTCAATAGGAGCCATTCGATATGGGGTTTTAGAAATGGGCTTTGTACCAGGTTCAAGATCAATGAAGAATTCAACTTCACGTTCCGTGATCACCTCGTTTGGGTTCCTCGCATGTTGACCAGTCACGACAAACGCTCTTTCAGGAACTGTTGACTTTGACTTTTCTGGGGCAGCCTTTTGAGTCACCGTCCCCACTGAACTTGGTTTCGCTATCGTACAATCTCGAGCGATATGTCCTTCCTTTCCACAATTATAGCATACCTTGAACTGTTGTGGACAGTTTGGGCTGATATGTCCCTCTTTTCCACATTTATAGCATATGACCGGTGGTCGTTCTCCTCCCTTGGAACCAGTTGCTGCCGGTGCTGACGTCTTCGTATTATCATTGTTGAATCTCCTCTTTTTAAAATCTCCTCCCGACTCGCTTCTTCTATTTTCATAGCCACGATTACCACCAGAGTGGTTGCCGTTCTTGTCTGTACTTTTCTTTCTCCGCTGGTTATCATTGTTCTGATGACTGTTGTCACCGATATGATCCTGGTTGTGGTCCCTCGGTTGACCGTACTCGTTATCTCGCTCCAACAATTGAGCCCTGTTGACAACATCTGAATAGAGAGAAAATTTATGAGAAATGAGATATTGACGTATGCCGGGTTTCAAACCTCTCAGAAACATCCGTGTCATACGTTCCTCATTCTCCACCAAATGAGGTGCAAACCTGGACAACTCTGTAAACTTCGCCTCGTACTGGGACACCGTCATGTTATTCTGCTCTAGTCTAATAAACTCTACCTCCTTCATATGACGAATACTTTCAGGAAAGTACTTGTCATTGAATAGTTTCTGAAATGTCTCCCAAGACATGCTGAGTGCGGCTGGATGGGTACGCTTCACAGATTCCCACCAGTAGTCTGCCTCGCCACGGAACATAAAGGTGGCGAATGGAACCTTCTGTTCCTCCGTGCATCCCAAGACATCAAATATCTTGGTAATTTGCTTGACCCATGTCTCCGCCTTAATCGGATCCGGCTTTCCCCAGAATTCTGGTGGTCCCAACTCTTTGAACTGTTTGGCTGTGACCAGCTGTGCGTTGCCATTGTTTCTTCCTATATTTTGAACAGGAATCTCCTTCGTCTGGTTTTGCATGAACCGCAAAAAGCTTCTAAACATCTCATCGTTCATCGTCTGCTCATTGGTGTTGTTCACAGGAGGAACATTGCCAGCCTGTTGCACGTTCTCCTCGTTGGTGAGTACAGGTGTCTCCACGGTTTCATTTACTCCACTGTTAACATTCTCAGTCGACATTCTCAAATACTGCCATAAAACAAGGGTTAATTTAACAAATTAACAAATCACATAATATCCCTATATTATGACCGGCCAACAAATAAGCTTAGGTAGGACACACTAGCGAAGGATTTACTTGTCTCTCCCCTCCTAGTTCTATTCCCCGATCTCCGCCAGAGATCATATCCCTAAGCTCTGATACCAACTGTGACGCCCCCAAAATAGGTCCATTCCATCCAACCTATTCTGAGTCGCCAAATACATGGTACAGAAACAACTACAACTTTATTAATACAACATAAAAACTGTGAGTGTAAATACAAATATTGTCATTTAGACAATATCCACACTCAAATAAGTCCTCATTACAATTATTGGTACAATACTTTACAAAAAAAATGGTGAGGACTACTAAAACAACTTCCTAGAACCTTCATTCCATACCCCGACTAGTACTTGCTACATTCTAGCCTCCTGAGAAGAAAATGGAACAACAAGAAAAAGGGTGAGCTCAACTAGCCCAGTAAAGAATATTATGACTAAGATAATATACAACAAATTATCGTTAGTCTTCAACAGGGAAAAATTTAATAGAATACAATAGACAACAAGTTTTAAATCAATATTCGCAGCGGAAAATAATAATTCATAGAGAAGTTACGTAGAGAATGAAATCTACGATTATCTATGAATTTAAAAGCCCATCATCAATATTTTATCCCTGTAATATCAATCAATAAATATCTTGAATCAAATAGTCATCTTTGCACTACAGGCCAAAGATATTCATCAGTTGGTCATGTTCACCTCAACGCCTGTTCATCTTTGCACTACGGGCCAAAGATATTCATCAGAAATCATTAATCTTTGCACTACAGGCCAAAGATATTCATTTATGTCATCATTTAGAACTGAGGATGATGAAAAATATTTTTTTAAGGAAACGAATCCAGTGAAACAAAATAATAAATGTTAAGGATTCGTATTTCAGCTATTCCATGTCCAAAAATACCTCATAAATAATCATAGTGGAGTAAAATTCAAGAATGATCAAAATATGGATACAATCAAAGCTAGTATCCAGAATAGATATTTTGGACGAAAAGAAAAAAATTTTATTTTTCGGTAAATAGTAACTCGTGAATAGTAACTCGTGAATAGTAACTCATGAATAGTAACTCATGAATAGTAACTCCGACATGAAAAGTTCTAAATTTGATAAAAAGTTCAGATCAATACTTCGGCATAATGATATTGAAGAAAATAATATCATTTAAGAAGAAATAACATCCCTTACCTCGGAAAGACGGTACTTCTGACTTGAATACTAGATATAGTGCTGAAGGAAACTTGCACCGTATAGCAACACTCAAAGTATCAAATACTCACAAGAATACGCTCGATATAGAGAGAGAAATAGAGAGAAACTTGTGTTTCTGGTGTGATTTTCAATTCTAACCTAAGCACCCTATTTATAGAAAAATGCTTAGAACACCAAAGCAGAAAATTTAATATAATAATAATATATTTATCAAATTTTCCTTAGCCCACCTCTAGACATCTGATCTCAGCCCATTTATATCACATGTTAGCCCACTTAAATGCCAAAAAACGTTTTTCTTCAAAATAATAAATAAAACTTCCAAAAATCAATTATTTCAGAACTTCAGAACTTCAATAATTCATAATAAATAGCCCTTTTATCAGAAAATTCGAATCTCGCGTTTTTTATAGGAAATTCAATTCTCTACAACTTTGCAGAAGAAAGTTTTTCCAAATTCCAAACAGAAATTGACCGAAATCCACAAACGGGCGATTTTACAGTCAATAATAAATTTTCGGTCAAGAATTGTGTCCACCAACACACAAAACATGTGTTAATCATTTAATGCCACAAAAATACTCTTCCTCCTCATATACTCATATATCCCACATTTATTATAAAAATATCACCATCAATATATTATTAAAATAATATATTTAAATGAATTATTTTATCAGAAAAAGATAAAATATTAATTTTCAACAATTGTCACATTAAAAATTTTCTCCATCTATATCCACATAAAATTAATATTTTCCTCATCATATAAATTAATAATTAATTATACACAAATAATATTACAGAATCACAGTACTGGCAACCAGGTCGTTCCCAAGAAAGAGGGGGCTTTCCAATAAGGATCTCTCCTTACTGGCGCGCAATTAGATGACCAAACCTCTCCTTAGACAGAACTTTCTAGACATTGCCAATAATGTTATCTAATAATATTATTAAGATAATATGAATTATTATTCCGATAATAGAAAATACTGTGTAGTGACAATTATTAAAACAACAGTAATATAAAATATCAACGCAGCAATTATTGAATCAATAAAATACAATATTGAACAGTAATTACTGTAACAATTATTGAGTAGTGCCTTCTTACGTAAGAATCAATAATTGGTGCAATACCGTGTGCTACTGTGCAACAACGCGTATTACTGTGTTTTAACCACCGGGTATTCCAACAGTATTAACGGTAACAACTATGCCGTTATTTATATACAACTTATTTTTGTCGTTTTCTTCATCCAATCGGTTTCCGTTATGGGGCCCACACAAGGCTGCGCCGTCGTACGAATATTCCCCGACAACAAGAATATTCCACGACCAAACAAATATTCCCCGACAATAATGAATATTTTAGGACCACTTGCTTATTTAAAATATTTGTGCATTTTACCCATAACTAACCACATTAATCAAATCAACCCTTACTATTTCAAAATAATAAATAGAGGAATTAAATTTCATTTATTAATAATTTGGGGTCTTACATTGTTGGCTCTCTCTCAAAGCTGACTGTGATGATCACATCAAGAGATGTTCCAAGTTCATAGGAATGCTATCCATGCCCCTCCGAGGGAGCTCCACAATAAGAGTTCGCCTTGGCCCTTCTCAATGTGGGGAATGGACGTGATCGGGCCCATCGAGCCCAAAGCTAGTAATGGGCATCAGTTTATCTTCACCATGATCGACTACTTCACCAAGTGGATAGAAGCAGCCTCCTTCCCCAGGGTTACCAAAGAAGTCATCATTGCTTTCATCAGAAATAATGTCATCTGTCGATATGGACAACCAGAGGTAATTGTATCAGACAATGCTAAGAACCTTAATAACAAAATGATGGAGGAGTTATGCAGTAAATTCCACATCAAACACCTTAACTCCGTCATCTACCGTCCAAAGATGAATGGTGCTGTTGAAGTGACTAACAAAAACATCAAGAAGATCATGCAAAAGATGTCCACCAACCACAATGGATGGCCTGAATTATTGCCTCTTACTCTGTTAGCCTACAGAACATCAATGTACACTTCAACTGGGGCAACCCCCTACGCATTAACCTATGGGATGGAGGCAGTGCTCCCCATAGAAGTGAAAATGGAATCCCTCAGAGTATTGATAGACGCTCAGCTGGATGAAAACTAATGGGTACAAGACAGGTATCACCAATTGTCTCTAATAGACGAAAGGCGAACCGTGACTATCTTCCATGGTCAGTTATATCAACAAAGGATCGCTAGATCCTACAATAAAAAAGTACGGCTACGACAGTTTAAACAACATGACTTGGTTTTGCAGACATCCATTGACAACCAAGATCAGTCTAAGGGAAAATTTGCTCCTAATTGGGAAGGCCCATTTGTTGTCAAGGAGGTATTGATAGGAGGCGTTCTCAGACTACAAGAAATGGACGGCGATGAATTTCTGCAACTCATCAACTCGGACACCGTGAAACGGTACTATATCTAAAGTTACCATCAAGCAAACATCCTAGTGTTGGATCATCAGATCACCAGTCATTCTGATTTTTTAACCCTTCACTATATACAACTCTTTTCCACACTGCGCCCCTCAGGGAAACACACTTTTCAAGCCAGCAGCCTGGTTTTCGGATTGCCAGATCCTTTTTTCCCCACTTGTTTTTTTAACCCTTACTCAACTTCGGTTATCCTATTAGGGATTGAACCTTTCACACTTGCAGTTTGTCCCTAAACATGGGATCAAACTTTTCACATCTGCAGTTTATGCTGAACTTAGTATTAAACTTTCTTCCCCCCCGCAGTTTGTCCTCCACATAGGATCAAACTTTTCGTCGGCTACAAATTGCCCTAAGTGGTGAACTACGTCGACCTGATCTCCTTGATACACGGGAGTACTTAGGCAACCATTTTATATGGCCCGGTCGCAATAAAACAAAAACAACAAAAACACTTCTACACCCTTTTCATTACAAAAACAAAAATAACAAAAACATTCCTACACCCTTTTCTACCACATATAGCGTTGAACTTATTACACCAGGTTCGAACTACACAGACCTGATCTCTTCTTCAATCGGAGTACGTAGGCAGTCATTTATGGTTTGGTCTAACCCCCTACCTAAACACAAACACTTGCCAACGGTACTGAGATCATCCTTCAATCCATTACATTTCATTGGCTTTAGACCAAAGGGATGGAACTACCTAACCTCCTCTTAAATAGGAGATTCGGCGACCATCTAAGCTGCGGTTGTACCTCGAAGAGCAATATCAATCCATAAGAGATGAAATTAACTAGGCTCCTCCTAAATAGGAGTACTGGCGACCATCTGTGGTGCGGTCAATCTCAGAGAGGAAAACCACCCTCCTCTCCACAGTTCCATACAGAAACCAGTCCCAAGACACCAAAGATGGTAGGGATACACACAGATCAATGATCCATTCTGAATTATCCAAAGACAACTCAATATCCATCCATCAAGGAGGAGTTTAGAATACATCAAGATCACAAGCCCTGAAGAAGCAGGCAAATATCAAGCAAGTATCCAGGCATATCTAAAAGGGAAGTGATCAAAAATATATTTCCCTGTTATATAATGTTGTTTGATATATACAATATGAACTGTACATAACAAAATGGCTAAGCTAGTCTGTGTAGGAAAATACAAGCCCATCTACAAATCAGTGTATATGCGAGCTATCAAGCCCAACAAGGCATCCCTCTCCGAAGAAGGAGATAAAGCTGTGATCTCTTGTACGAGGGTATCCATACGAGCTAATAGATCTATAGCCATCTGCATGGTGACGCTGTGCTCATCAATGTATGCACTCATCTCTACAATCATGCCAGTGGTAAGGGACCTCACGGTGGTACTATCTGTGATGGCTACATCCCGGTCAGATATGGCGCTATCCCTCTCGACTATCACTGCATCTCTGTCTGATCTGGCCTCATCCCAATCAACAACAGCTACATCTCTATGAGCTAATGCCTCGTCTCTCTTTAACAGAGATACGTCTCTCCCATCAAGGGATGTCAACATCAGGGCTCTAGCCTGATCTCTCTCAAAGTTCATCAAATGAAGACTCTACTCAAAGTACTGTGCTGAATGCTGGATCACAACAATGCTAGTACTGCGAGAATCTAAAAGAGCCGCTAACCCAGTAAATGGCTCCTCCTTGATGTGAGAATTAATATCCTCCATGGGTTCTCCAATATCTGAATTACTACTCGGTACTGTGGATATTATCGCAGCCGATGAAGTCTCTATCTCCATCCACGCAGAATACTTTGGCGAATAACCCGGATAGCTAACAAAAAAAGTAGCTATCTCACGCTGATCCCAACAGGCATACACGCTGGATTGGTCCTCTGCTGATAGATGGCGAGAAGCTAAACGTTGACCTAATGCCCCCTCAAAAGGATGAAAATCCTGATACTGGTCAAACTGTGACATCACAGCCAGTGGGTGGTAAGTAGTCATGCCTCTCAAACCAGTCAGAGGAAGATAATCTATGCCCAGAGCATGAGTAATGAAGTTATAGGGTGAACTGAGCCCTGTACACGGTAAGATAGAAAACGGATCTCCGATCCTAGCCAGGAAAACAGACCAAGATGCAGGATCTGTACACTCTGCAGGCTGGAATGAATACGACATAGCTATCTCATGGGTGAAGCAATACCCGTGTCGGCGGAAAGTGTCAATCGGTCTCAAATGTGACATAAACCACACGTATAGTATGACCGAACTGCCTGTGAATACCCTTGCAGGGTAAGTGTTGCAAAACATGGCCAACCTCAGCGTCTCTACCACGATCATCGGAATGATGGTATGACCCTCCCTGAGAGCTCTCACTGCCATGATAACACCGATATCCAGCTCATCCATATATCGTGGCATGTACACATAAGCCACTATGCACATCAAGAATGCATCCACTCTAGCCAAATGCCACTGGTCCTCTAGTGTGGTGAAATCCCCAAGATACCGTGTATAGCTGTCCAAGGAGCCAAACCTATCTATCAGGAAACGCTGGGATAATACATGGTCGGATGTGATCTCATCCTCTACTACTCTACGCCGTAACCCGGTGAGGGTCATGAACTGCCGGCGCATATCTCTAACGGCCATATGAGGGCAAGGTATGTCTAAGGGCAAAGCCGTCAATCGCTTATACTCCTCCAATGTAAGAGTCAGCTCCTGGGTACTAAACCAGAAAACATGTCTCTCTGGTATCCAACGCTCCAGCGTACCCTCTACAAAGCCTGCGGGAACCTGAAACATCATGAGGGTTATAGAATGCTGTAATAACCGATCTACGGTCACCCTATCTAGGGGTGACATAGTATCATACCAGGATCTCAGACGAGATGCCACCAATACTGGTGGGGTGTGA